>JACTAT010000006.1:1690737-2243081 GCA_014526335.1 Chrysaora quinquecirrha
AGCAGCGTCAAATGCGCTGAGAAAACCTCGTGCACAACCTGAACCAGTAGGCCAAAATGGCTGTAAAAAATAAAACAAATAAAAACTACAAACTTCATTAGTTAAACTTCGACGAGCAACAAAACTTAGGCAAGTGGATAAGAAACACGTTGACAAATCAAGTTTAATGATAAAATTAAAGTTATATTAACGATTTCTTCATTTTTACGATTTTGTTATAAGGAACGGTATAAATTTAACATTGTATCATTTTACGGTGTTGTTCGGGGGTAGAAGAAGGAGAGAGACTAGTAGGTAGAGAGAGTAGTAAAAGAAGGTAGAAGGTTGAGGGGTAGAAGAAGGTAGAAGGTATGCAGTGGAGGGTAGAAGAAGGTGGAGAGTAGAAGAAGAAGGTAGAGAGAGTAGTAGAAGAAGGTAAAGAGAGTAGCAGAAGGTAGAGGGTAGAAGGTGGAGAGTAGAAGAAGAAGGTAGAGAGAGTAGTAGAAGAAGGTAAAGAGAGTAGCAGAAGGTAGAGGGTAGGAGGTAGAGGGGAAAAGAAGAAGGTAGAGAGAGTAGTAGAAGAAGGTAGAGGGTAGAAGGTAGAAGAAGGTAGAGAAACTAGTAGGTAGAGAGAGTAGTAGAAGAAGGTAGAAGGTAGAGGGGTAGAAGAAGGTAGAAGGCATGCGGTGTAGGGGTAGAAGAAGGTAGAGAGTAGAAGAACAAGGTAGAGAGAGTAGTAGAAGAAGGTAGAGAGGGTAGTAGAAGGAGGAAAAGGTATAAGAAGGTGAAGAGTAGAAGGTAGAGAGAGTAGTAGAAGAAGGTAAAGAGAGTAGCAGAGGGTAGAAGGTAGAAGAAGGTAGAGGGTATAAGAAGGTAGAGGGTAGAAGAAAAGGTAGAGGGTAAAGGAAGAAAGTAGAGAGAGTAGTAAAAGAAGGTAGGAGGTGGAGGGTAGAAAAAGGTAGAGGGTATAATAAGGTAGAGAGTAGAAGAAGAAAGGTAGATAGAGTAGTAGAAGAAGGTAGAGGGTAGAAGGCAGAAGGTAGAGGGTAGAAGGTAGAGTTAAATCTACTCGCTAAAATTCACCTCAATAAGTGTATCTCCAACAATGCACATCAAAACTCGCCTTCCTTTTCTCTCAACAATACGAGATGCATTTTCAGCCGCATGCATCGAAGTGAAATCAAACATGGCGACGTCTTCTTTTCCATAATGGTTGATAGCGAATTCATGATGAGGCAGTTCGTAATGTGTTGAAAAGTCCACTGCTTCTCTAGCATACTGAAGAAGATTGTCATGGTCGACATTTGAAGGTGAAAGAAGCTTTCTGGCATCCGCATTATCCTGAAGCAAAACAGAGAAAAAAGAGTCACTAACGAGTAAATAAATGATCAATGGTGCAGAGTCGTAGAAGTGCTTCAAAAATGGACTCATACAGTACTTGAAGCCAGACACAAGAACTGAAGAAACATTAAAGATTAGGACATAAATGAAGGAATATTCGCACGCTTTTTGTTATAAAGAACCACTTTATAAGGAACCTACATGTAGAAGGCCCAAAAATTTAAAGAATTTTTACTACTAAAGAAAACATCGTTAAGGAACTTCTTAATGTTGAATGCTTTTATCACTGCAAATAACCAAGAATTAGAAAGCCGGTTCCATTCATTTGCAGTCGAAAATCACATAAATTGTACGTTACACATGTATAAAATGTTTCCTTGAGTAGTCTCGAGCTTAGCTCACATGCAAGTGTCTCTCTTTTATTGATAAGACCACTGTTTGTGCAGTTAAAATTAAGGAACTATTAAGGAACGTTTTGAACTACAATTGCCTCAAAAGAGGTCCAAAAATAAGGAACTTTAAGAACTAGGCCTCGAGGTAGGTTCCTTATAAAAAAGCGTGTAGTTGATAACTGATTCCCGTCACTCTCAGTCGACACGAGTGCTTCCGCAGCCGCGATCAACTGTATCCTATAAATTCTGACTAGTTGTTGACATGACGACCTAAGTTAGTAGTTACATCTAGTTTGCGTTAGTTCTATCATATCGTAGGTCAAGAAAATATATAAATAGCCTTTTGTCTTAGCAATCTGGCTCGTGGTGTCAGCTACACCCCAAAGCTACCGCAGTGTTACAGCCAGGACCGAGGTCTCGATTATTAAGCCTAGTCATGAGATATGAGCAACTGGCGCTGAATACACCATTTCACCTTCATTTTCATACAAACAAAGATAAAAAATACCATAATCATCACTCTATACATATAGATGTTGTTGCTAAGAGCTTCAGAAAGAAGACCATCAATAAAACTTACCGTCATAATTACACCTTTCTCTAACAGACTCTTCTTCTTTGCGGTCATCACAAAATAATGCGTATCATCTTTATAGTAAACAATATTCTCCAAATCAATCCCTGTTTTGTCTTTTAATTCTTGGAAAAACTGCTGATTGTAGATGAAAGCAACGCCACTGATTTCTTCCATGGCAGCCTCTTGTTGGCTGTTTTTATTGACAAAGTTTACAGTGATTCCAATCGCAAGCTTTCCTCTGAATTCCTTCATTGTGAAACCTTTTAAAGTGTTTCTTTTTCCATCAGCCCCAACAATAGCATCGATGTCCGCGTTCCAAATATCCGGGTGACTTGGTGAAGTCTTTATTCTCCAGCCTCTACCTATTTGTGAAAAACATTGGCAGTCTTAGTACAGTAGTTATTCGATCATCCGGTCTACTCGGGACACGATATTTTCAAATTTGTGCGGATAATCCAAAATTCCGGATAATCGACCATGTGTAATGCAAGAGCCACTTAAAAACTAATAAGATGAGATGACTTTTAAAACTATTTTTCAAACAAACATTCTCCGTTTATTGGAATATTTGAGGTTTTTAGAGTGATTTTGTGATAATTTCTGCGTGATACTTTGATCTTCGATTTGTTTGTGCAAAGAAAAATAGAATATTCGCTTAGTAATGCTTTCGCAGTTGAAGATTTCTAACGGACCGGATAATCAAAGCCCGGATAAACGAGGGGTCGGATAATTGAACAACTATTGTAGTTTCACGTAGACTTTGTTATTACTTGAAGGTGCTGTGGCGTCATGGTCTTATCCAGGGAGATTAAGTAATACTTAATCTCCCTGGGTCTGATCCAGATAGCTCCTTTGAAGCTCACCAAAGTTCGGATTCGAGCATCACAGCCAGGGTTGAGGTCTTGATTAGTTAACTACTGAGATCCTTCCGACTGGTGCTAAAAGCACTATTTCACCTTCAATGATTACTATCTTAAAAAAACAGCCAGGAACACCTGGCAAGAAACAGGCAAAGACAACTAATACTATACTGATAATTTGCTTTGCAAAGCAAAGCTTCCTTAGTTACCCCAAATCCCTTCACTCTTATCTTTTCCAAATCCCAATCCTGTTACCCTCTGGCCATCCTGTATGGCTGTATCTTGTCAAAAGGAGTCTTTATCCTGTATCCCACCAATTAAAATGGGTTGATTCAAACCAACCCATAAAATCTATTGAGCACCCTCTAGAGAAGGGACTTATTTGAGGGGGGCCTATTTGAGAGGGGACATATTTGAGAGTTGGCTTTTTAGGCAAGGGGGCTTGCTTTCACTGGATTTTCCCAGGCTTTTATCATATTGATGTTGAAATAAAAGCATTGTCTTGTACCAAAATATGGAATGCATCCTGGGTGCCCTGACTAGCAGACTCTTCAGAACAGCTGATACGACCATATTCAATATATTGAAAAAATGTTTATACCTTCTGATGGCTCAACCATTTCTTGAAAAGTTGTTTCAGGGTAAATTTGGACACCAAGGACAAGACAAACCTTCAGGAGTATGCATTGAAGTTTCCTTATACCTGAAAAAAGAAACGCTTCACAGTTACATAGCGATAATTTGACAGTTAGTTACAAAAAATCTTGGAACATTGATATGGGTTTTGTGGTCTCTGGAGTGTAGTGATTAGTGTGTAGGGCTAGCAATGAAAATGCTGTGGGTTCAACTGATGGTCTTACCACTTGCGTTGCAGAGATAACCTTGGAAAAGCTGTCAACACAAATGTCAAAATCAATTTTGTGCAAAATGCCTTATAGTTGTCTGCGCAAAAGCCTTTAAATAAACAATTACGGAAAATATTGTATCCTGAGGTGGAGGGTTCGACCATGATACATTCGGTTTATGCAAAGATCATTAGAATCACTGTAGATTCTGCTATAGAATACCATTCATCTAGTCAAACACCACCATGCCATCTTTACTGAAATAGAGTACCTAAATAGTGGCATCACTAAAATCTATGTTTAGAATTTTGAAATTTGCTCTTTATTTGTGAAAGAGCGTCAAAGATAATCCGCAAACGTGCAAAATCAGTCAAATATATCAAACATTGGCTGAGATATGGCCATCCGAAGAAATATGTTTGAATAAGAAATCACTGAATTTTGCGCCTTTTCCAAAACATTATGAAGTGAAGCAAAAATACAGTGATTTTCTATTAAAATGTATTTTTTCGAATGGCCCTATCTCAGCTATTGTTTGATACATTTGACTGATTTTGCACATATATGCATCATTTTTGACGCTCTTTCACAAAATGAAGAGCAAATTTCAAAGTTCTAAAAATAGATTTTTGATGACGTCAAATTTAGGTATTCTATTGTTTGTTAGTCATGTGGTATCATGGTGGTATGGTAGGGACTTAAATGCAGGGGGGTCAAGATATAATTGTGCCATAAACCAACCAAAAAGATCTGCAGAAATTCCTTACTTATGTGATCCAAGGATCCAGCACAGAATTTTCCATAGAAGACTTTTGCTCCAAGATTTTTAAGATCCACAATAAGAAATGGCCATAAATGAAGGACATTGTTTCTTGAGAAACTATTTCTTTTTTCAACAACGATAACTTCAGCTCCAAGTAGTGCCAACTCAATTGCAGTTCTCAATCCACAAGGACCAGCACCTATAACAACAGTCTTTAATTTTGCACATGGCTTATTTTTATAGTCTTGATGCTTTGCTTTTTTATCGATCTTGTTCCATAGATTTTTACATTTCCATGACGTCAGCCTTGAAGTTAAATTCTGATAAGTTGTTTTGTAATTTTTGGGATTTATGCTGAGTGATGCACAAAGTTGATGAAAGATGTCTAAAATTTCGAGAAAATCTTCGCCTTGGGAGACAAATAAAGAAAACAGGTCGTCGCTTGTTAATTCTTGTTTAATTAGAATTTCTTCCTCAGGGTTTTCGCTTAGGCCGGTACCATCCATCTTGAATAAATATCATCACTCACTGAAAAGACATTATGACCCTGCAAAATCTTCCATGAAGATTGAAGAACTCTGTAAATATCCTAATAATATTTGAATTCCTGTTTTATGTAAATCCAAATTTTTCGTGTCTGTTTTTTATCTCCAACAAGGCATCCAGACTTGATTTGCCTTTCCTGTCTTTAATCTTAGCCAGAGGATTCAGACTTCGAAGAATTTATCTGCTTTGAAAACTACTGTATTTCCTGTTCTGAATGTAATTTCTTCCTTGTTGGATAATAACCAAAAAAATGGGAATTCTTTTGTTTCTGTGATATTACCCGTGGAGAATCGTGATTTCACATTTCTTTCTTTGGCTTGCCTGCCTCGCCTACGATGAACTTCCGGCGCTGCTACAGTTACAAAATATTGCCCAATCCAACACTGTCATTCCTATAATCAGTGTCTGAGACATTAATCAAATAAAAGATTGCGGAAATAGGGCTATCACCAGATTTCACATCCTGCAGGAAAGTGCTGAGACGGCTGAAATGGCTCTTCTCAAAGCAAAACACACTGTGCCGACAACCGGCCTAAACAAAATGTCTTTCGCCTTTGTTTTGGAAGAAAACGTTTTCTGCAGCAACAACAACAACAATAAAGTTCTAGAAACTGGGACGAGGGGTTGCTTAAGGAAACTCCCTTTAAATCTATTGAAGAGTGAAATATTCTCGCTGTTGTTAGCATGTTTACCTCTTCAGAGAAACACAACATACAAAGGGTTACAAACTGTACGGGACTCACACGACAGTAACCCTACAACAACAAGGTAACTTTCATAGGTGATAGACCATATTTTACACGAAAATTTGACGTTTTTGACTTGTGCTAGTGCCATTTGCTACATTGCATCAGCTCAATGTGACTGCATTTTGCAAATACAAATTGGCATGCAGGCATAGCAGTACTGTTGATGCAGATGTCAACTTACGCCCATACTGACATGCCAAAAGAAATATCCAGCATATATAAATGGAAGCACCAAATGCACACACAGCAGGATGTGCCCTTGTGTATTTCATAAATAAATGACTTAGGAAGGACTCAAACCCACACAGGCAAGGCAAAATCTGTCTGGAATTTTCCTCAGCCTCCCTTTCATCTTCACAGATCCAGACTTTACAGACCATGCTATCCAAACTCTAGGAAACTAATCAAAATAGCCTTACCTGTAGTTCAGGAGAAAAGAGGAAAACCTTTGTTACTTGCATTGCATAACCCTTTTCATTTAAATATGACATCAACTACTTAAATTCCAATAAATTTTTGGTTTAGTTAACTGACTTTATCAATATTCAGCTCATCTGGTGAAAGTCTGTCTTTTTCTGGAAACATTTGGTTGACATTTCGCATAAGCTTGACAGTCTTGTCCATATTTCTATTAATTCTATCAATGAGTGAATCAATTTCTGTGAATTTTTTCATATTTGATAGAAAAACATCCATTTGCTTCTGTCTTTCATTAGCCTCTTTCAAAACAGATGAACTATACAATTCAATTTCTTTCATTCTTTTGATATGGCATTCTGGTCAAATGCGACTGCATCAGCACATTCCGTTAAGTGATACTGATACCTGAGGACCATTTCCGTCATTGGGTCTGAATTTATCCCAGGTAACATATCAAGTCCATCAGTAGGTACCCCTCCAATATTTCTAATCAACGGATAAGTGATTTTTAATCTTCTTAATTTCTGTAAAGTTGCATCATCATCCTTTCTTGGAGCATCAGGAAAATCTTTCACAACAATTATATCTTCAAGTTTTGCTTTCTGTCTAACAGATGAGGTCCTTTGCTGTAAAGAATTCGATTTCGACTGTGGAGAAGCAGTGTTACTGCCACTTTCTCTTTCTTGACTCTGCTCTTGCCCCATTTATTTTTATTTCTAGTAGCTCCAAGATCTCAAAATAGTCTTACGGGAGGTCATTTGTGATAAGAAAGAAGCTTTAAACTAAGTAAACATTTATTTTCCATCGAATTTCTTGCATGGATTCATGTAGTTCCTTTGTCGTCCTGTTGTGGAGAAGAGATGCAGCTCAACTCTGGCCTAGACAGCTTGACTTCAGATGTGATTTGTCTGTCAAAAGAGACTTAATTTTCTCTTCTGATAAATGTAGCAAGCTCCAGCAGCAAAAATAATTTTCTGTCTTGTGTACAAGACCTCAGAGTATTATTTAATGATTTTATACTTTGCTAGACATCCTGAAAAAATTTCCTGCATCCTCCCATGCAGATTTCCAAAATGAGCAACTTTTGGAACGGTTGCTGTTGTTCTTCGTTGTTGTTGTTGTTGTCGCTTTCGGCGATTTCTCCGGAGAAGAATGTCGGAGAAGCGTGTAAAATGCATTCCTATTTTCAATGTTCCTCAAGGCATATACAGTATAGCTCGTATCACAGCAATAGATAGGCTGCAAGCAATAGATTCTTAAATCCTAGGCCCTCCCAAATGACCAAACATCGTTTGTCAAACAACTGATATTTCCTTGCCAAGCAAAATGTTTTACCATTTTATCACGTCGCAAGTATTGCTCAGTGAACATTTTTAGCTTACGTCATGCAAACAATGATTTTGAACAATTTCAAACAAATTGCGCAACATTTAGCTTATTCTTTAGCTTTAGCACTGTTTTTTGACGTGGCAAGACGGTAAAATATATTAATGATGCGAGTTTAGTTTTTAAGCGCGAGTCAAATGTGTGCATGGCGGGCGTTCGTTTCGACTGGAAATGGTGCCGCACATCAAAGAAGGGTCAGCCCCATTTACCCTAGCATCTGCAACAGACACGGAAAACGAAGTAAACTTGGCTAGCCTACCCCATGGGACAGCTGAGTATCACGCGCAAACGGCACCTTGGCTCGGAAGATTCCACAGGGGGCTCGAAGTTACTGGGACAAAATCGGTTTCCACGGCAAATACCATTTTAGTATGAGAGAAATGATTAAAGCATCTGTTTAAAAGCTTTTTTGCAAGATATGTTGTAAGAAAATGGAAACTGTGTAGAATTGTACAACCAAAACAAAACATCATATCATAAACAACTATAAAACAACATACAAATATTTGCCAACTTTCAAACCATACAAAAATAATATGTACATCCCTCAAGAATGATTAGAAAAATCGTTTCTTCTTCTCTCAAAAAAATTATAAATTAACCCTTTTTGTGTTGAAATATTAATTTTCTAATTTTCAAGATTTAAAAACATTTCATTGACTCATAAATCGCTTTCTGTTAACTGTATAGGCCTTTTCGACGAAAGGCTGCCAGGCTTGACAATTCTCAAAACTTAACATACTGTGATTTCAAAGTCAAAATCATATAGACCATCAAAAACTTAGGTACAAAGTTTCCCTGTCCTACGGACTGTTATTTTGATTTTGTAAGCGTTTAAAGTTCCCAATTCTATAAGGGCTTTGACCGTGAAAAATGGCTTGGTGTGAGCTTCATCCCGACTGGTCTGAGCCCCTATAAAATCGCAAACTTTGAACGCTCGTAAAATCAACAAAAGAAGCGCTAAGATAGTAAAAATTTACACCTAGACTAAATTTGGACTGCTTGATACGAATTTGGTATCAAAAACTCTCTATCTAGAGATTTTGAACATTTTTTAAATCCCGGCTGTTCGTCGAAAAGGTCTATTCAATGCGGGAGTTTTCGTGCAACGGCGGGAGTTTCAGGTTTGTTTTGTGAAAAATAAGTTACGAAAAGCCCGCAGTTTTGTCAATTTTTCGGTTCATGGCTTGCAAATTGGTCCCAAAATCTGAGAAATGGTTCAAAAAAAATCTCAGCCGTGTTTTTATATAGCAGGGTCAAATAATGCTTAGTTTGGCGGGGTCAGCTTCGGTCGAACGGAGTTTTAGAGTCCTTTCTGACTCACAAAGAAGCACGTTTGCCCAAAAATATGGTCTAGCATTCATCCTACTGTCCTTAGAATTAAATTTTTTGAAGTGTCATATTTTTGAAACGTCAAAGTGCACGATTACTCCATCTGTAGCTACGATTTCTACCACCAATACCGTAGCAATAGGATAACTTAATACAAAATTTGAGCCGAACTATGATGACGATAATACTTTTTTAAATAATATATATAAAGAGTCATTTTTAAGTTCTTTCTAACCTTCTATAAACGTGTTTACTGCGTAGTCATATGACTCTCTCTGTGGTGCATAGCAAGTCCAATAGGTTCAGCAAATTTCTCCATACATAGATCACAACTCAACAGGTTCTTGATCTTATGTACATCACGATAATGTCGCTTAAGGTTGCGCTCATTAAACAGCTTACTGTGACAGAGCGTGCACGTGTTTTGCGTGTGATTCTCGTAGCTGGATCTTGACACGAATGCTTCCCCGCAGCCTGGGATAGGGCAAGTCAGTTTACAAATGCGTTGAATTCTATGTTTTTGTAGCTGATCGTAATCGTCGAAAACAGATTCACAGACCTCGCAGGAATACGATTTCTTGATCGGGATGATGTTGTCGTTTTTGTACAGCACTGTAGAATGATAATTGCCCTGCATCAATGAATTGGCTTCTACAAAACAGCGTCTTTTGTGCTCCTCAAAAGCCTTGAAATCAAGAAAGCTTCGGTTGCAGCAAGTGCAGACATAGCTTTCAGGTTCGGTTATATTCACGATGCTTATTGTAGTATTTCCTGAAATCAAGAAACATACGTTACACATTAGGCCAGATTCAGAAGACGTGCCAGAGTCGTGAGCAGTGGCACGGCACAGGCTGGACACTGCTTTAGACGTCGTGCTCTGCAATGGCCTCAGCCGCAAATTCTGTCCGTCGAGCTTGCAAATGAGACGAAGGGTTGGACACTGTACGGAACTTGACAGACGACAGTGAAGTTCGCACCTGACAAGTTCTGGTACGGCAGTGGCTTGACGTTTGAATCAATGCAGTGTTAGTTTCGAGCTATTACACGGTGACATGGGTCATGCCGTCATGCCGTGAAATCACTAATTGATTCACACGCCGTGCTACTGCCGTACCAGAGGTTATTTCTCTATCGTGGCGCGTCGCTGCCACAACGTCTGAACTAGTTCGAATATAGTCACAAATACGTCTGAACAAGGCTCAACACTAGCACGGCATCGATTCAGATGTCAAGTCACTGTAAGAACTTGTCAAGCGAAAATAAAATAGCTTCCAAAATTATAATCGATTGTCCTGAGAACATTCGTTGCGTTGAATACTAAACGTGGACTAACAGCAGCGAAACACTTAGAAATAGTAATTGCCACTTCTACTGTAATGTTTGACTATTGTAATCTCATTTCTTTTTTAATGCATGTCCATGTGTAGTAATCAGGTCTAACATTGTGGCTCACCCGACCAGCGTTGTCTTTGTCAATAGAGGGATAGTCGTATTTTAATTCGTGAAGCCAAACTTTAACTTGACAAACATTGGCCTATTTACGAATTCGGATCAGACATATAAACATAAAAGGAGCTGAATAAGGGACCTTACCTTGGTCGTTCTTTGTCTTCTGTTTCTGGTCTGTACCTACTGCTCTGACAAAAGTAGGCGGGACTGTGGCTACTTCTCTCGATGTTTTACGTTTCGGATCTTCAGAAATGATTCCCTTATTCTTTTCGCTTGGGTCTTCTTTAGAGGGGAATTTTCTTTGATCTTGGAACTAACAGAAGCTAACAGAGGAGTCACTTGGTGATTTTTCTGTGTATTTGATTCACCAGATTTGCCAGCTGCATTTCTATTGGTCGACACAGCACCATGCTTATCTCTTATATGACGCATAAGGGATGCTTTATACTGATAATGTAGGAGGCAAATACTGCATTCAAATGATGTATCAAAGCCATTATCGTTATTGATCCTAAACTTTTTGCTAGGTAGACAGTCTATCGATTCTTCAGTTGATGACAAAGGAACAGTTAGGTCTGGCTGTGTGCTTGGCCTGGAAGCTAACTTAACAGGGCTTGTTGCACTGTCTTTGGGTGTTTCTTTGTTCGTCTTCTTCAACGGCGTGAAAGATTTCCTGGCTGTATTTGCTGGTTGTTTTATGTTATGACTATCCACCATATGTTGACATTTCTCCTTCCACGTAGTAAAGTTTCTGTTACAAATACGACATGAGAATTCATCACTGGGCTGCAAAGTGGCGGTCTGCAAAGAGCTGGTCTGCAAAGAGGTGGTCTGCAGAGAGGTGGTCTGCAGAGAGGTGGTCTGCAAATGGGTGGTCTGCAAACCAATATTATCATGTTTCAGAGGAGAGCACTCTCTCGTATTGGCTGTTGCCTGTGCAGGAAAACCAACATTGGCATCCAGAGTTTTTGAAGAAGGACACAGAGTAGAATGTAAGTCTGATGGAGATGATTTTATTTTGGACTGGTTAGTTTGTACTTTATTGGGGCTCCTTTTATCAATGGTCAATTTTCCGTCAGACATGTTGTACTGATAAGTGGCCGAATGAGCTTTGGAAATATGACATTTAAGTGCTTTCATGTGGTTATAAGACCGTGCACAAATCGAGCAGGAATAAGATTCAGGCAGAAGGCTTCCATCTGTTGCTACTGTAATGTCAGAATCAGTTGTAGTGGCTTTCTGGGAAGCAACTGGTGCAGTTTCTGAGTTAATTGGTTTATCTTGGGTTCGAGACATAGAACCTTTTCCATGATTATCCAGAATGTGAATATACCTATCAATCAATGTTTTGAAGTCGGTATCACATTGAGGACACTGATAAAGGCCATTCTTCTTTCTTGCAATTGGCAGCATATTGTTCTTTGTGTTATTTTCAATGACATCCATTGGTTCTTCTGTGTCACTCACATCACTTATATCTCGTGTCACACTGGATATTTGAATGAAGGGATTGTGAGTGGCGTCACTTCCCCTAGCTTCTTCCTGTGCCTTTTCAGTAGTAACAGTCTTATCATTCTGTTCAACGTTTTTGTTTTTGTTGCTATCTTTTAGGTCCTCTCCATTTGGGCCTAACAAGATGTCATGCTTCTCCTTTAGGTGCTTTTTCAAAATGAAAAATCCCGAAAATGGGAAATCACAAGTGAAGCATTCAAATTTCTTTCGGGAGAAATCAGCCAACCAGTTAACCTTTTTATTGTTATTGTTGAAATTCGCCATAGATGATTTTGATTTTTTGTCCGCCTTTTCTTCTTTTGCAGCAGATGGAGTGCGATAGGCAGGTAGAATCTCTTCCACATCAATAACTTCAGCTGCTCCTGCGGACTTGTCATATTTCAGTTCATGTTTATCAACACTCTGAACATTTTTGCTATCAGTATCTGATTTTTTCACAAGAATATCATGCAGCGTTATCATGTGCCGTTTCATGGTATGCCATGATGAAAAATTTTTGTAACATACTTGGCAGATGGTGCCATCATACTCGATGTAGTTCTTGTCTACTTCTGGGTCAGTTATGGAACAATGTGGATTCGTTTTTTGAAAAGGATTTTCTGAGAGTTGGTCAGCCGTACCATCTCCACCTGCTGGGTTGTCAAAATTCAAATTTCCTCTATCAAAACTTTGAACATTTTTGCTATCAGGATCTGATTTTTTCACAAAAATATCATGCCGTGTTACCATGTGCCACTTCATGGCATGCCATGATGAAAAATTTCTGTAACATACTTGGCAGATGGTGCCATCATACTCAATGTAGTTCTTGTCTACTTCTGGGTCAGTCATGGAACAACTTGAATCTTTTTTCTGGCAAGGAATTTCCGAGGGTTGATCAGCAATACCAGTCCCAACTGCAACCTTGTCAAACTTTAAATTTCGTTTATATAAACTCTGAGCACTTTCCCCATCAGAAGCAGATTTTTTCACAAGTATATCATGCTTTGTGAACATATGCCGTTTCATGTTATACCATGATGAAAAATTAGTGTCACATACCTGACAGACGGTGCCACCATACTCAATGTAGTTCTTGTCTAATTCTATGTCAGTGCTGGAAGCACTTTGATCCATTTTCTGACAACAATTCCTCAAAGGTTGATCAACTACAAATGCGAATGTTTCATTGTCAAATGTTACTTCCAAACCATGCTTTTCCAACATATGGATGTTTTGTTGTTTCACACAGTGTAGCCTGCAGCCACACTGATTACATATGACAGCCTTGGGAATACTTTCCTTGGCTTCCTGCAATGGCTGTGTTTGAGTCTCGGCATTACATTTAGAAGCTCTCACAGACTTCAAATGAAGAGGAACTTTGTCTATACCAGTTGTGTCATTCGCCATGCTGTGCCTTTTAAGCATATGTTGCTGTTCTCCATATGATGTCAGAAAGGTAGCATGGCAGATCTTGCATTTGAATAAACCACTGTCACTGTTACCAACACCACTATTCTTTACAGCAAGAATTTGTGAAATTAGATTTGGGAAATGTTTGTTATGGCTATCTTTTAGCTCAAGGTGATCAGAACTACGATTACCATCAACACCTTTCTTTACATCCATGTTTTGTGGGATCAAACCAGAAAGACTCCTTTTGCCGGAGGCTTGTTTCACATGATCCTCTGATGTATAAGGGCCACTTTTGATATGCCGTTGATGACTATTCTTCTCAAGATTCTGCTTCATTCTAATTTCAGGTTTCAGACCAATATCTTTTTCTTTAAGTTCATCAGGATCTGGACCTTTAAAACGGTAATCACTTGAAATTGCAACTTGTTTGTTGTGTACAATTCTTTTGTGTCTTCTAAGCCGAGAGAAACAAGCAAACTTGGCTGTGCAAAAAGAGCATGCATATTTCCTTGAAGCCTTGTCTTCATTCAAAATATCTTCCTTCTCTTCCCTAGCACTAGGCTTTCCTGCACTTTCAACGACCACTTTATTTGTATTATGCTTACTTCTGTTACTTTCTTCTGAGACATTTGTTACATGCTTACATGAAGAAGTGTCCTCTCTTGGAAAGGCGACAGCACTGGCATTGTCTTTCCAGGAGAACTTTTCAGTCTTTTTGCAAAGTTGTTGACAACAGTGCTGTCTACATGTCGCAAAATAGGTATTTGGTCATGGTTAACTGCCTCACTTGTGGCTGCCTTTTCATGAGTTGGTATGACCTTTTTAGTTAATTCTGAAGAATCTCTCTTCCTTGAAACATGTGAATTACAATGAGTATCAGTGCCAGGCTTAGGCTCTTGGCCAGGTTGTATTGACTCTGTTGGAGATGCAACTTCACGGACAGAAGTATATTCAGTCAGATCCTGAAGACTGCCTTCAAAATTTCCTTGAACATCTTTACTTGAATTCAAAAAAACTGACTTTCCCAATGTTTCTTCTGCCAACTGTTCTGATTCACTTAACGAGAATAACTTATTGTTAGTTGAAATTTTTAATTTGCTCTGAGTAATTTCACAGCTAGTTGAGATTATGTCTTGATCTTTAGAACTCCCTGGGTCTATGTCAGGTGTCAAGTTTTCAAATGAATTCGAAGAAGCCGGACTTAAGGTATCCGAATTCTGGAGATTTCCAGAGGAACTGACTTCAGATATCTGTAATAAATCTTCTCTGTCAGTTGTAGAGAAGTCCTTGTCAAGCTTGAGGGCAGCTTTCAATTGCTCTACAAACTTTATTGCAAACATTTCTTTGTTTTCTTTACATTTCTCTGCTAATTCTTCCTTGCTAGTTGTTTTCAAAATGGGTTGGGCTGCCAATTCTTTGTCAGATTTAACACTGTCAATAGAAACATTGTCTTCTTTTAGGCTTTGGTTTTCTTGGGAACAACAGTCTTTTGTCTTCTGGTGCTGTTTTGCTGAAATATAATGAAATGATTAGAAATAAACGTCTGTGAAAAAAATAAGTCTGGGAATGCAATATCTGGTTTACTCAGCTTTGTGCAAATGGGTTGGCATTAGGAAACATACAATGACCAAGAATGCTGGAGTCAAGGGAGGGAACATATGCCTTTTAGCACACACCCCAGCACACAAACACATGCATGCTTGTACAGAATAACAGAGATTGTATGACCCATAAACATAATATTTTCAGGCCAGCAAGAAATTTTACTTGTTCAACACAAGGGGGGGTTTGAGCAAGCCAAAGGGCTTACTGGCAGTTTGTGCCCCAAGAGTGACAGCATTTTTTGGGTGCCATACTAATTTACTAATGCAAGGGAGATGCACAGCAAGATGATGACCAATTACCCAAGAAAACCCCAAAACAGCAATCCTCTACTCTTCTCTCATGATCATTCTTGTATGATGATATGCCATTACCGAGTTGGCCCACCCCTATGGACAAGTCCACGCACAGCAATGTTGCCCAACAACATTATTTACTAGTTATTTTGCTACCTGTGGCAAAATTGGGGGCTGCCAACCCCAAACCTCCCTTAACAGTGTACATGTACAATTAAATGTACAATTTATTATATTTAATGGGCCAATTTGGTATACACTGACATGCCGACTTGTCTAACACATGATGGCCAACTTATCTAAAACAGGGTGGGTTGACTTTGTAGTGCGTCGATTTGTCCTGTTACCACCAATATCCTCGGTGCCATGGGATAAGCAATGTCCCCAGGATGGTAAAACTGATAGCTCTAGCACCTTTCCATAGCCCCCTCCATAGTCAACACTTTGACATTTGCAACAGCATTTTGCACTACCAAATCTTTTAGGCAAGATCAATTTTTGGTTTTTTAATCTTACCCCTTATTGACAAGTGTCTTTCGCGATGTTTTACTGCATCCAAAATTGTCTTGAATTGCTTTTTGCATCGAAAACATCTGAACCATCCAGAATAAATTTTTTCATGATTTTGTAGATGCAAAAACAAACAAAAATGAGAGGAGAATCGAAGAGTGCACTTGTCGCATTTTCTCTTCAAAGCTAGACATTTTCCACGCCTCCGTGACATTTCACTCGCGAGCTCTTCGTAAATTTCACGTTATCAGTTATTCTTCGGCAGTTAGGCAGATTGATATAATAACGTTTCAGAAACTTTCTCCTTCATCAATTTCTTTGGGGCCTAAAAAATCTCGACCCATTTCTTCATTCCACCTTTTAGATATGTTGTTTACTTTCATCATCTTCATAAACAAGCATCTTTATTCTCCATTTTATTCCATCTTTCTTTCTATCATCCATAAATTTAAAACTAAAAATCAAAAGAGCAGTTCACTCTAAAAATAACGTTAAATTATTGATAAAGTTTTCTCTGATAAAGTTGAAGCGCACGGCACAAGCATGGCAAAATCCTGCGATGACAAATTTCCGTTGTGGGGAACAATTATCGATCGAGCACGAGGTTAGATTCAAGACGGGGGCTTGTCGATATCTTCTAACTCAAGAAGAATTATTTCTTGTATGTAATCGCGTTTTTTATTTCTTCAAAAGTTCAACTTGTTTATAATTTTCGCGATTTTCGTATTCTTTCAGAAAGAAATCACGGCGTACTAATTGGGTAATTTTATTGCATTGCAATAGAGAAGCAACAATCAATCAGCTTAAGACTATGGACGGATTGAATTAAATTTTTTGTCAGCTACCCCCGGAAAATCTGATGCAGTGCCTCATCCAAAGGAATTCATTTACGCAAATGAAGGAACGACCATGGGAAGGAACGTCTGCCTGAGAGGATGAAAGACAGAAGAAAATTTCTCACGAACATGAAAGCTGGACTGGCTAAACATGAAGCAGAAGAAACAGCCTAAAGTAAAGTATAGAAAATGTACACAGTGTGATAAGAAGTTTTCAACGGATTTCTGTTTCAATCTCCACTCAAATGTTCACAAGAACAGGAAAAACGCCTGGTTCTCTTGCCACGCGTGCGACAGAAAATTCAGCCAAGTTGCAAAGCTTTTAGGACACCGAGCTATACATCCACCTCCAAAGTTGAAAGTTAAGAAAAGGAAGAAGAACAGAAAGAAAGGTGAGACAAGTCAAGTTTCCTTCTCAAACTTAGGCCATTCTCTTCTTCTGTCTGTCTGGTCGGCTCTGTGCTGAACGCTTTCACCTTAGGCCTAGGAATTTTCATGTCACTTCGATTGCCATCTTTCTTCAAAACTGACAGAGAAAGATAGCTTAAATGATAGCCTTCTTCAATTGCTGAAGGTCTTTTTACCACGATGATTGCTGCCCATACATGGGAGGGGTGAAAAAAGGAGGGGCAGGCAAGAGGGAATGAGGAGGATGGGGTCTCTGATCTTTGACCTGTCTTAATACACAACAGAGGCTAGGCCTACTAAATAATTGTCCACTTTTAAAATATTTAGGTCTTCGTTCAAAGACCATCAAAAGATCTGGCCACACAAAAAGTCCCTTTCCATTGTTGGGGTTGTAGGGGTGAGTGGGTGCGGTTGCCCCTTTCCAAATGATGATGATGGCTCTTTGTCTGAAAATGATAGATGGAATTATGTCTACATTCTAAACTAAAAATACATGTTTACCCTCTAATTATCTCAAGCTCATGATGCAGATCATTTTGCAATTGTGGTTGCACAGATACAGAAAGACTTTGAGTTGCAGGAAAACGTTATTTCTGATCGTTATTATCTGAAGTGACTGAATGATCATTTTATTTTTAAACAAAAAGTTGGGGATTCCTAGTTTCTTACCCAACTCAAAGTTGCCAGGTAGCATCACAGACAGAGTTTAGATGAAATGAAATGAAACCTTCACCCAGTGTCTTTTTATTCCCATATTTTAGACAAGAATGAAAAAATCAAAAAGCCTCAAGATGGAAAGGATATCTCAAAGAATGATGGTATTGAGTTTGAAAGTGTTGGAGTCGAGATTAAAAAAGAAGAGATTGAAGCAATTGAAGAACAATCAGATGCAGTAAATTTCCAAAGAACCTGTGATGTTGATGAAAATATTGGACATGATAATGTCTTTGCCAAGTTTGGGTTGATAGTGCTGGATGATGATGATGTCAAATCTGATTTGCAAGTGGATGTTATTTCATCAAGTAATCTAAACCAGTCTTCTGCTTCAGAACATGCTTCTGTAGATAAAAAAGAGGATAATAGCCAGCTGATTCTATCAAATGAAAATGCTTATTACTGCAATGATTGTAGTATGTCTTTTACAAGGGAGGTTGCCTGGCACAAGCACTTGGAACTTAATCATATGGGACCGCAGTTGGATAATACCAGTGAAGCAAAGGGGATCCATCCAAACCAGTGTGGAATTTGTGGGAAGATGTTTTCATCCAAAACAAAAGCCCACGTCCATCAAAAGGATGTTCACAGTAAGACAAAGCCATACAAATGTCAGCTGTGTCATTTTGCTACAAGACATAAGAGCAGCTTACAGAGGCATGAAAGAATGTGCAAAAAGACAAGCAAGAAAACTGCAGTAAACGAGATTGCATCCAAAGATGAAAGTGCATTAAAAGGTAAGCAGGGCTTAACAAAAAACAGTGATGTTATGGTCGGGGATGAAGTGAAAATCATCAAAGAAAAACATCCCTCCCACACAGGTACAGGTTCAGAGGAGATTAAAAAGAAAAATACAGTTGTTGATTATTTGAATACTCTCATTTTGTACAATGAAGGCTATGGAGCAAATTTCAAGTTAGAAGATGTAATGGATGTACATGGACCAAGGAAAGGGAACCACTGTTGCAGATTTTGTGGCAACACCTTTGGTTATAAGTCCTCATTAAAATTCCACTTACGAAAGCACACAAACGAGAAACCTTATCAATGTAAAGTATGCTTGAAAAGCTTTCAAGAAAGGCAAGAATGCAAGAAACATGTTCAGGATCACATTTTAACTGAACAGATTAACAATGGGAAAGATTCTTCTTATGATGTGTCTCTTTCTGGTGTGCAGGAAAACAGGTCCAATTCCCAAAAAACGAAAACAGTGAGATCCAAGATGCATGCAACACCTAGGGTAAGAACTTCTAAAAAAACCAAACCTGCAAATTCCCCTGAGAAAGAATCTCATACTTACACTGAAAACTTGTCTAATGAAGAAACCAAAGCAGAAGAAACCTTGTCTGAATCAGAGGTGCTCAAAATACTTGGTGAAGAAGATGCCTTATACAGAAAAACAAGAAAGAAACATTTAAGCTACTTTGATGGTGCCGATTTTTCAGGTGATGATGATGGTAACTTGTCAAGTGCCTCAAAGCCCAGGACTAGCATTGCAAAGAAGAAGTCAAGAAAACGACATAAGTCTGAAAGTGATTCAAGCTCTGAGGAAGAAACCAGAGTTCCAAAGCAATCAAAAACTAGGAAGAACAAGCTAGTTATGATGTCACTTGGGTTGATAAAGAGCAGTGATGATGAGTCTGCAAGTGTAGACAAGACTAGTAGGAGCGATACCCTTGATTCAAATAAAAAGAAGGTTTCCTCGCACAAAAGATCCAACCTTAAGAGAAGCTCATCAGAAGATTCACCCAAAAGAAAGGCACCCATGATAAAGATACCAGATGATAATACTGATTCATCTGAAGATGAAAAAGGGCCTGCATTTGTCAACCATTCTTCAAAGCAAAGCTTGAATATAAATGATTCTGACAGCGAATCAGAATCTGACAGTTATTCAAACAATAAAGTTTCAAAAACTAGAAGGAGTGTACGGTCTCATATGAGGAAACCGAATCAAATCTCAGAAGAAATCAACATGAAAAAGAAGAAAGTAAAAGTGAATTTACTAAAGAAGGAATTAACAGTAATAAGACTCTTACTTTCAGCACAGATCAGCCATATAAATGCAAAACTTGCAAAATGACATATGCAGAAGAATTCCTGCTGAGAAAACATCAGAATGTGACTGGTCACTCTGACGTGATATATGAATGCTCTTACTGCAATGAAGTTTATATGAGCTTAGGTAGCCTGCAGGATCATGTAGAAACACACAAGCCTAAAGAAAATATGGTATGCAACATATGCAATAAACAATTGCAAGGCTTAAAATCATACAAATTGCATCAAAAACGTCATCAGGATAAGCCAATCAAGTGTGAACTCTGCAGTGATTTGTTTGCCACTCAGCAGGAGCTTGAAGGGCATAATAAAAAGTCTCACGATGCAAGGAAAAAGTTTAATTGCGAGATCTGCTTTAAAACATTTAATTGTAATGGTAATCTTTGCCGTCATGTGAATACACATACAAAGGCAATGAGGTATAGTTGTGATTTATGCCATACTAGTTACAATCAAGCTTCAAATCTTACTCGACATAAACGTATCAGGCATAAAGGAGAGGTATCAGAATGCCTATCATCCAAGTCAAAAACGCTAGTGATAATTTTGTTCATAATCAGTCTTATAATCATCAGAAACTTATTCCTCAAAACTCAAAACAGAGGAAACAGAGAAAGTTTTGGAGAAACAACAAAATTTTGACAGTGGTTTGGTTTCGTGTTCAGCTTCAACTGGCGATAGGCATTCACATCAAAAAGATAAAATGGAAGAAGCAGATCAATCTTCACACAAACAGAAGATTCCAGTAATCTTTCGACTGGTAAACAATGTAGAGTATGTGACAAAGTATGCAAAAACAGTAGATCATTGTTTTTTCATGGTCTTTATGTGCATAGGCAGAGCAGCGAGATAAACATACATAATGCATTAGTTCATTACATCATAAACAAGGAAACATACATTTGCCAGCTATGTGGGAGTACGTTGTCAGTACGACATAGCTTAATACGTCATATGCGCTCAAAGCATTCAATTGATGTAAGTGATTATGACGTAATTGCTGTACCTTATGAGGAGGCTCCTTCTAACGTTACCTTAGCAAGTAGTAACCAAGCCAGAGAAGATCAAATCAGCAGTGAAAATATTCAAAAGATATTTCGTAATGAAGTTAACAACAGTAAACAGTATTCGAAGAGAAATTCCTCAAACCCTGCAGTAAGATCTAAAGACAGCATAAGCATGAAGCAGTCAAGAAGCATTCGAAGAAACCCTGACAATAAGAGACAATATAATACCAACATAAAAGAAGTAACCAGCGTTCCAAAAAGTATTGAGAAAAGCCATTTGGTGAGTGGTAATATTCCTGAATGTGATGATGTTAAACCTGAGGTGAACGCAAAATGCAGCCTTTGTGGTAGAAAATTTGATATGAAAGACAAGTTGAAGAAACATTTGAATATGTTCCACAAGATCCCAGAAGGTGTTGAAGACGCTCTGATGGCACTGACACCCATTCTGCCTGATGCTGGAAGTCTGAAGCCGGATGATACCAAGGATGATGTAATGTGTGGCGAATCTGAAGACGTCAAGCCCCATAAGCCTGTCCATAAGGTGAATGGAAGGTATTCAGACAGGCGACGTGAAGTAAAAGTCACTCGAGAAAGTGCAGCGAAAAACAAACGAAGCTTAAGCAGTGTTAAAGATGAAGGACTATGCTGCCCAATTTGTAATGAACATTTCAAAAGTATACAGCTTTTAGAGGACCACGCGGCCATGTGTGATGATTTTAGCCAAAAAAGCATTGGTACAAAGGCTAAAAAGCAGTGTAACGTCAAACCAAAGTCTGAGAAGAATCTTGCAGATGGCACGAAAAGGATTCCCAAGTACAACTGTGATATCTGCAATATAGATTTCTATCATTTTCATGCGCTGAATAACCACAAGCTATTCTCTCCTGCGCATGCTAAGATCGGGTTTCTGAAATGTCCATCTTGTAAACAAACCATGAAGGCCAAAGATTTTGAGTATCATTCATGTACTGTTGAATTCATCAGATGCAAAATTTGCGACGTCTGTTTTTCTTCCAATACGAGTTTGAAACGTCATATGGCGTGTGTTCATTCCGATCAACGACAATTTTCGTGTGAGAGCTGTGGAAAGTCATATAATCGCAAGAGCATTCTGGAATCGCATCGCTGTATTGTCCCGAAACAGGAGTAAAGTTTGTTTTGCGAGTTGAAGAAGTTGAGATTTGTTTGTATATCAATTAACGAGCGATAAAGTCAGACCTAAGTCTCGACCCAATACGTCCAGAATCGGTGAGACACAGATATGTTACTTAAGATTAACTTACCTGCTAAGTACAACGAGCTGTCTTCGTCATTCGCCAAGAACATTGAACATTGAATAACAATCAACAAGCAAAAAGTCGGCCCGACGTTTTGACCCGATTCGACTTCAATCGGGGAGACACATTTATGTTGCTTTGGATTAATCTGCTTGCTCAATACAACAAACCGGTGTTTGTCACTGGTCAAGAACATTGAACATTGAATAACAATCAACAAGCAAAAAGTCGGCTCGATGTCTCGACCCGACTCGGCCCGAATCGCCGAGACGCTGTTATGTTACTTTTGATTAATATACTTGCTGTGAACAACAAGTCGGACTTTGTCACTCGCCAAGAATATTGGAACATTGATTCTTCGTCCATCATGCGATAGACTCTAATGCCCTGGCCAAACTATCAAACATTGTTGGTCAAACAATTGAAATTCTCTTGTCAAGCAAAATATTTGACTGTTTGGCCACGTTAAAAAACATTGCTCGTCCAATCTTTTCAGTTTTTGAACTTTTTCAAAAAAGTCACGCCACGAATTTTGCTTACGAACTTTGCTTTTTAGTTTGGCCACCTTTCCAACATTGTTTGTCAAACATTTCTTTTGTTATTGTTATGCTTCAACAACTTGCAACATTTCGGAACCTTGCAACATTCCTTAGCAACAAGACGTTAGTGCTTGCGCATTAGCAAAGGGTCCGTTGTTCTAAAATGTTGGACAGCAATGTTTTTGGACGTGGCCAAACGGTCAAACATTTGTTGTAAAGCAAATTTAAAATGTTGGACCAACCACGTTTCATCGTTTGGTCATTGGGCCTGATATTTGAAGATGTAATTAGAACAAAACTTTACTGCCTTTTACCTGGGTTTTGCAAGCCTGCGTGATTGCCCTCGAACAATAATGTTTTTAAAATACTGTTTATGATGGCAATTCATTTCGGTTTACTTTCTATACTGATCAGTAAATGTTAGTAGGAATTTTTCTATGATTTTTAGTGTAAGTTTCTAGTTTTGTTATTATTTTTCTTTTTTTGTATAAATGTTGAGTTGTATTTTGAAGTTATAAATAGACATTTATGTTATGTTGAATGTTAGGCCTGCAGTGACCATATCTATTCAATCTATATGGAGTCTCATCCTGTTTAATATGAATAGGTCATTGATAAAGTCTGTATGAAAAGTTAGCTTCCACGGGGGTCAATGGAGCTGAGCGGTCACTGTTCTAATGCCAGGAGAGCTGTACACAGTTAGCCGTTTAACCACTCACACTTCATATTTTTGGAGACCAGAGACAACAGATTCAGCGCCCTTGCGGGGAGCGTAGGACTACAGACTTCAGATCAGTTGAGCCTGCACTTCAACTTGTTGATACACCCTAAACGCACCGCGCTGTAGGGAAATCCTCGCGCGAAATGCTTCCTTGACGAAAAGAAGAAATGGCGTCTAAACTCGTCATTCGCTCTGACGAACAGTTTAACAGAAAAATGAAGTACAGTGAGATCTCCATGTGACGGTCAACTATAGGACCAATGCTATGGCCCGTTTTGCCCATGGATTTTTTCCCACCTAGTGTGGTATGAATGGATGTCTGCCTTAAAACCGAACACGATCCCTTGTGTTACTGATCTCAGAGGCTTGGAACACACTGAAACATGATATGATAACGGTGCTCGTCTGGACAACTTAGAGTGGAGAGAAGGAGAAGAAGAAGGATAACACCCGGCTTGTGTTTTCTATGAACATGTTTTTGGAAGTGATTGCAGTGGTAAAGGTTCCTTGACCGTGTTTGTGCCAAAAGACCAGACTGGAGATTTGTACTATAATATCATCAAGGAGATTCGTAGTGGCAAGTCTTGTGCTGTCGTACCGGCTGGCCCAGACGGGAAGGAGTGATTGTCAATAGTGAAAGATGCTTTGATGGATTACATGAGAAGATGTTGATGCCAAATGCTAGGTGCCGTGCTGAAGATCATACAATTGAAAGACGTGTAAATGCCGAGATGGTGAAGCTGGTGCTTCAATAGCATAGTAAAATGTGCATAATTCATTGGCATGCCCCTTTCCTTTGTGGTAAGCTTTTTTGAAAGTATTCTTTCTCCTTTTTTTCCAGCTAAGTTATAGTAATAAAGCCCATAAATAAAGGATGTGGCAAACGATCAAATATTATTGGTCAAACATCTTATGTTTCCGAGCTAATAAATAGGAAAGAAACCACATTTCTCATTGCCCGATGATGGGAGACGGTTTTTCTCCCGAAACGTTGCCCAACTAAATATCGAAGGCTTGTCATGATAAGTGGTGACTATCATGTCTAATACGGTTTCAGAAACAGCCTTGATCAGTCCGAATATATCTAAAAGTTACTTAACATTCTTTGTACCTAACAACCACCCCTGACTTCGTGGGTCAAAATCATCAACTGTTGGGTCTACAACCCATTTGGGGGACAGTTAGTGGAAAAACTTTAGCTGAAGAACTTCAACATGCAAAGCTTAAAAGCAAACAATTTCCTAACAACAAGAAAGCGTATAAGCTTGGTTTGACTTCTTAGTTGCTTATAGTAATTCAGTTGAGCTCCCAAGTTGCTTATTGAGCGGTTGCTAATTTAAAACAAAAGTGTAGCCCATTTGCGAATCCAGGTTGGTTCCCTGGATCATGGACTTGTTATATCGCGCCCCCATCTTGGGAAACAGCAACCACGACCCCTAATAACAAATAATAATTTAATTGCTCTTTCTTCAGAGTTGAAGAGTGTGGACTGTGGAACAACAGAAACCGCGACAAATCAAATTCGACAAGTCTAACCCTGCCTAGAAAAATTGAGCATACGAATTGCGGATGAATATTCGACTCATCCACATCCACAGTTCCCATGCGTGAAGGCATAGGTTGAGGGGCGGAGGGCACTTTGGATTTTCCGGAAGACAGAAGACCAAAGAATCGATATTGACACCAGAAGAGTGGGCGTGGTCATGTGTTCCATTCTTCATTGGCCCTCCCAATTCTGAGGAGTTTATTACGTAGTACGTATTTGGCCTGTGTCCAGCAATATAAACTTTAAAAGAATATCGGACCTTTTTTGAATTTCTAGCTAACACGCTTTACATTTTCATGCTTGCCCCCCTCTATCCTGGAAATAAGCCCAACATAAATCTTCTATGAAAGCTGCAGGAGAGCTTCGTACATAGCAGATTTTGACCGTGAAACTCAAGGTCAATTTCGTTGTTTCCATAGGGCTTTTTTTATTTTAAAACTCGCTGAGCTGAATGGAAAATATTTTCAATCGACCATTGTTTCTCCAATCCGGGGTATCAGTCGTCGTTTTGACACGCTGCAGAGCAGACAGACCGTAATTCCCGGTGATTTTCCTAATCACTGGTTTTCTAGTATTGACACACGCCTTTTGCTTTCGCAGGCATAGTTACTTGCGAAAATAGCTTTGCTGCATGGACTGAAAGCATACAAAGATGGCTTTCGTTCATTTTATAGCCTTGGCTTTCGGCCTTCTACATTGCTTGAACGGTGCGTCATCTGCCAAAGCAAGGATTTTGGATAATACAGGCCAAGACATATTCAAGGTAATATTCGAAAGCTATGATAATACATATTATGATATTTCCTATATTTGTTATGATATTATAATATTTTTATTATGATATTATATATTTTGATATTTCATATACTATTGTGATATTTCTTATATTTGTGTTATGATTTTGTGATATCTTGATGATATGCTATTATATATTTTTATTTTGATATTTTTCATTACATGATACTTCTTATATTTGAAAATTTATTTTTACCTAATAGAAATAAGTAATAAGAAATACGTATTGAAAAATTGTTCTGAAATAACAAAAATTTCCAACTTGAAACCCAGCTTATGCTCCTTTTTTCGATAAAATCATAAAACCTTTGTTAGCTCTTTATAAGAAACCCAGACTCTATAATACAGTAGCCAAAATTTACAAAACTACCCTGTACAAGCTGCAAGTACCACAAAATTTTTACCTATTAAAGGAACTTTTCATCTCAGTTTGCAAAATATTTTCTATGTCCTACGTTTTGTCGGCAATAAAATATTTTGGTAATACACAATACACAGACAAATTTGAAAGCCTAAGCCACAAGCATTTAAATACGATCGATGAATGGGCTAGAAAATCTTTCAGATACAATTACCATGTTACCAATAAAGATAGGGGGATTGTTTGGCATTACTGTTTGCGGTTTTCCGACATTTTGAAAGCGGTTTTATTTACGGTTTTTACCTTTAAAAAGTACGGTTTTACGGTTTTTCAATTTGCGATATCGGTGTACTATTTTTGGCTCAAAAATTGGTGGTTTTACGGTTTTTTGACCCCTTCCCTATGATCCCCTCAAAATATATTGACAAAATTTAGAAACTTTGAGTATTAGAATTAGGGTAATTTTGTTAGTTTCTTATAAGAAATATCCTTAGTACGGTTTTTTTAAGTTTCCAAACTATGATGACGGTTGCAGAGCTTTTTGGATTAAGGAATACCGATATTTGTCAAACTAAAGCACAACCAAATTTGGGCTCGAAGATAAGATGGTATTTAGCTGTCCAAAAATAGTCGAAAACCACAATAGAAAATAGGATTACGATTCGATGTTTCAAGGTGGAGAAATTTTCTCAAATTTCCGTTAACCTTCGATCCCTTTTAAGCAGAGTTACAATTTTTCATAAGAAGAGTGAAAACCCCCGGCTCTTGCCTGCGCAGTACCGCTGAGGGTGCGCAGTAGCCACGGTGGAGGATGCTTAGTTAATTGGTGGAAGGACATCATCAGTATCATTATCTAAGGAGGGATACAGTCAGTACCGTTGAGGTGGTGTACAGTAGTCAGCATATTGTAATCAAGTTGCGTGAAAGGGCATCGTAAGTGCGGTGGAGTGTTAACATCAGTTCTGTGTAGGTGTGCAGTATCAGGCAGGGATATCATCAGTTCTATGGAGGTTAAGTATGGGGGAGGGCGGATATCATACGTTGTGGCCATTTGTATTTACCGGCATTGGAACTGTGGCATCGGCATTGGCATCGGCATTGGCAATGGAATTGGCGCCATTTTATATCTAAGTCAGAATGCAAACACAACTTACCAGGGGGTTGCATAAAAGATTTTAGCTCCAAATCCTTCTCAATTGTGTTGTTTTTTACTTCCGTTTTAGTTTTTGGCTTTTCGAATGTGCTCAGGTATCAAAATTCGCCTTTAATTCTTCACTGGGTTTCATTTGGTTTAATTATTAGCATATTCAAAAAAATATTAGAACACAATATGCAGAGTTTCGTATAAAATTGAACAAGAACAGAGCAAGACAAACTTAAACTCATAAGGTACAAACTCATAAAGCGCTATTTTTCATTTCAATTCAAAACCTTTTTTTGAAACTTTTTGTGTTTTGGTAAAAAAGTGATGTCTTGGCATGTCAACGGGATATAAATATATGGAAGAAAGAAGTACAAGCACTTCCGTTGAAGCATCTCATAGGGGTGCGCCAGTTGCCGAGCATGTATTTAAATATGCAGCACTTCCGTTGTCCATTCCTACTTCCTATTCCGTGAGCCGCAGCCGTGAAGAGAAGAAAAAGAAATGGAGAAAGGCAAGCTTTTTCGGAGGAATTTGAGCCGTTTGTTTACAAGAGGTAATAGTACCGTCTGAGGGTGTAAAATTTCACCCCGAGCGATTTTTCACGGTCAAATCCCTTATAAATTTTCAATCTTTCCATCGCTATAAAATGAACATCGGGAAGCCTAGAGGGACAAAAGTTTGCTTTTCAACTAAAATTAAGGTGCTGAATCTGAAGACGAAATTTTGGTTTGAGCAAATTTTCGAAAATTTTGGAAACGAGGCTGTTAGTTGAAAAGGTGTATTATACACGGTTTTTTATAAGAAACTTTTTATAAGACGCCCAGATTGTCGAATGGCAAAAATGTAAAAAACTCCAGTACTGACTATTTTTTGAAGGAAACTTTTACCTCAGACTGCCGAATATTTTCTTCATTTCCTGTATTTCTTCTGCAATAAAGCACTTTTGTGACAAGCAGACAAATTTGAAAGCCACAAACAGTCAAATACGATCGATAAATGTATTGGGAACACCATTCAGATAGAATTAGTATGCTTCCAGTATAGATACTTTAGAAAACTCTTAAAAAACTTTCAGTACTCAAAATTTGCAATTTTAAGAAACTTTCAGTATTGGACCAATTTGTTAGTTTGTTATAACAAAATACGTGTATGTTCAAGAGCATAGTAATTTCTTATAAGAAAATGAGTGTATTCTGTCCAAAAATTTTCTCACAGCCATCCATTTGAAACTCTCACTGGTTTTATGCTTTAACATTATGTATTATCGTTCGTTGGCATTTGTTGGTTATGTTGAAATAAAAATTAAAGCAAGAAAGAACGTTCCATTTATTGAGTCGTGACTCCTCTTTACTTTCGTGACAGATCCCGTTTGTGCGCTCCATGCTCTGCCCTTTTTAGGTCCAGTTTATTCCTGTTATAAAGATCTGTGAATGAAAGATCTTTTTCTGTGCTCGCTCGGATCGTAGTGCTCCGACGATGTCGTGAACAGGAGCTCTGAGCTAGTTTATTTTCATTTTGTCAAGTGTACTCATGCCAGAAAAATAGTAACTGTAACAGGTCATATGAAGCATTTTCCTGCCTTGTTCTGCCCGCCCTTCCCGCAACATTGCTCCCTTGGTTACACGTAATTTTTTTTATAAGAAACCGGTTTATAAGAAACCTAGAACTAGACACCCCAAAAGTTAAGAAACTTTTAGAACTAGGAGGAAGGAGTTAAGAAACTTGAGAAATTTTTGTGCCAGTTTTTCAACATACTGATTTCACATTTGTGGATGTAGTAATCAATTCTCAAGCATTTCTGTGTGATTTCTCGCACCAGCATGGCTAATTCTTTGTAATACAATAATATTAATAATTTGCTTGCTATATTCACGTTTTTTTATCGATTTACTGCATTTTCTTTCCATTAAATCAAGAAACTGTTAAGAAACTTTTAGAACTAAAATTTGGCCAAAAATTAAGAAACTTTTAGAACTAGGCCCCGAGCTAGGTTTCTTATAAAAAAAAACGTGTAACCTGAGCACATTCGAAAAGCCAAAAAACTAAAAACGGAAGTAAAAAAACAACACAATTGAGAAGGATTTGGAGCTAAAATCTTTTATGCAACCCCCCTGGTAAGTTGTGTTTGCATTCTGACTTAGATATAAAAATGGCGCCAATTCCATTGCCAATGCCGATGCCAATGCCGATGCCACAGTTCCAATGCCGGTAAATACAAATGGCCGGTTTTTCTCATCATCGGAACTTCAGAATGGGCGGTCAGTGTGCCAGCCCAATGCCAAAATGCCCTTCGCTTCTGGGGGGCTGACGAAGAAACGAAGTTTTTTCCGTAGACCAGCACACTATGTCCATGCCAACAACCAGAGCCCTAAGACACTAGTCGAAAGCATGAAACGGGTGAAAAAAAAGACAAGTACCTAAACCAAGCAAGCAGGGAGGGTGGGTGGGACAAAAATCTGCTTGACAAGCACTTTAAACGTTCCCCGTTCACAATTCATCTTGAGTTTCAATGATAAGCACAGACCGCGTGGCGAAAATTTATAGCCGCCAAATTTAAACGCACGAGTTAATCTGGTTCACCATAGCATCGCCACGTTCACGGAATGACTACGACAGTGATGATGATGAATCTAGTTCACCACAGGAATTGCTTTGTATAAAAGAGCGATATGAGACACATCAAACGCTATATTTTGCATTTGGCTGACGTAAAAACACAGTCTGTTTGACAAGCAAATTCATGATTTTTAACCAAAAATTTTTAATCGCTCGTTGAGGACCTAATGCTATACATTCACTATGTCCGAGAGAGATTGTTTAATTATTTTCATTCTTTTTACAGGGTTCAAAGTATTATGTTCCATCGCAAAGATTATTAGCGAATCCTTACAGAGTAGGTAGGTGTATGAATACCCGTGCACTATCTAATCTCCCAAGTGATAAACTTCGCTTCGTTGGCAGATATCAGACAGTAAATAACAGTAAATGAATATTTTTCATTTAGGTGCATTACATTCGAGGCTAAGACGTCAAATCAGCAACAAAGTAAAAATAAACTTCATCAATAAGTCTGGGAGAAGTGTTCGAGTAAGAATAAGAATGCTTTTTACTTTAAAAGTAATGAGTAATATAAGTAAGAATAGTCAATATACTGTGGATGGTGATGATGATGATGATGATGATGATGATGATGATGATGATTATGATGATGATGATGATGATGATGATGATTATGATGATTATGATGATGATGATGATGATTGATATGGTGATGATGTGATGATGATGATGATGATGATTATGATGATGATTATGATCGATATGATGATGAAGTTGATGATGATTATGGTGTTGTTGATGATAATGATGATAATGATGATGATGATGTTGATGATTTTGATTGATGATTGATGATGAAGATGATGATTATAATGATGATGATGATGACGGTGGTTATGATGTTGATTATGATGATGATTACGGTGATGACGATACTGCTCATGATGGTGGTGATGATGATAATATTGATCATAATGATGATGAAGATGATGATGATCATGGTGATGATAGGGGTGATTTCAATCATGATGATGATGATGATGATGATGATGATTGTTATGTTTCGGTCTAGATTCAATGAGCGGAAATTGAGACTCTCGCATCAAGTCTACTTGCTAATGCATTATCGGATAGCAACGCATTTGTAAGAGCATTGATGCAGGCTTTGAAATTGAATTCTTGAGCAGAAGCTTGCGGTGAAGTGATAAGTAACAATTAAGTATCATGCAAAGGCACCGCGTTGGAAAGCAGCAAAAAACAGTGTTTTCGGCTTTGAAAATTATCAAGTATCGCTGGATTGGAAGTGCATGGATTCATGGACAAAGTATGATACGATTTGCATTGCGGTGAAGTAAACTACATAAGCAGTAATTTAAAATACCGCGTGCCACCCAAACAACAACAAAATTTTGCAAGTAATTTTAATACAACTTTTCATATGAACGGCCGACATTACAGTAATTTCTCAATTCAAACGGTATGAAATTTTCGCAACAATGTAAAAAACTTTCTCATTAAAATATACATTTTATCAACAGAAATGCTGCGATAGAAGTTCTCTGACAATCAGCTTGCGCGATAAGAAGAATGGGTCCTACAAAATTTCAAGGAAACGCGCGAAGCAATGTAATCATGTTGTGTCTCCAAAGCAAAATACTGGCTATACGCTGCGGCACTATAGGCGACAGGCTAAACATGTCGCGAAAGGTTCAACCAAATCAATGTTTTAAGACGCGTTTCCCCAAGTCGCAATACATTTTGTTCGAATATCAATCCCTGGCTACACGTGCGACTATGTTTTTACGGTCGCAGCGACAATCTTTTAGCGTGTTTGTCGCCATTTGAGGCAAAACGTCGTACGTTAGACGCAGCTTCATCCTGAACTAAGGTGCTCGAGCAAACCCAAGCTTAAATAGACCTTTTCAACGAACAGCCGGGATTATGGAAATTGTTCAAAATTTCTAGGTAGAGAGTTTTTTATACCAAAGTCGTACCAAGCAGCCCAAATTTAGTCTTGGTGCAAAGTTTTACTATCTTAGCGCTTCTTTCACTGATTTTACGGGCGTTCAAAATTTGCGATTTTTAAGGGCTCAGACCAGTTGACTCCAAGCCATTTTTCACGGTCAAAGCCTTTATAGAATTTGGAACTAGAACGCCCATAAAATCAGTATTACAAGCAGTAGGGCAATGAAGCTTTGCACCTAGACTTAGACAAAGTTTTTGATGCTTTAAAAGTATAGGTAAAGGTCATAGCTTTTATATAGCGCCGTTATCTATGACTGGACATATTCAGCAGCGCTTTACAAGTATTTACCCCCTTAGCTCAAGCCTTGTTTTTTTTTATTTTTCCATTTTTTGCTATACTCCCTGGGGAGTATATATTGACTCGCGTGCAGCCATACAGTCGGCGCTACGAGGGTTTTAAGGCCTTCATCAGTAAGGTACCAATTTTACAGCTTGGTGCGGTGTCACAGAGAGCAAGATTTTTACACCTTGTAAATTTGTGCTCCCTAGCCTGGATTTGAACCACAGACCTTGAGCCTAAATGGCGCAAGTGCTAACCACTACGCTACGCTGCTCGCTGATTTTAGCATCGAAATCCCAGAATTTTTAAGTTTAAGGAAATGTCAATCCTGGCAGCCTTTCGTCGAAAGGTCTATTAGACTGAAATACTAAGCTCTTCTTTTGTAGGTATTTCTTTCTGAACTCTTTGGCTTCTATGGATATCTAAGAAGGCAATTTGATCTTCGTCCTAATGAACCGAGAGGTGTAGATTCATGGCCTGGATCAATATGGGTTGTTCGTGATATAGAAACTGGCGTGAATATGCTCATCAATGACAACGTCAGATACTTGGTAAAAGGAACTACACGGAGAAATGAATTTATTGACCTCAAGATAAGAAATCCACGTATGTTGTTTTTCCTTCTTTTTTCTTTCGCTACAAGTTCACTACATGTTTTTTTTATAAGAACAAAGTATATAAGAACATAAGGCTTCAGAGGCTGAAAAGTTAAGAACATGCTAAGAACATTACAAGGCTTTGTGAAGCTAGAAACAAATTAAAATTTACTTTCTTAAATGGCGCTGTCCTTTTCTCAACTCTAGTAAACAGGTGAACTATCAATCATTGTGACTATATGACATTGCGAACATTTTGAGCCTTCAAATCCGAAAAATTAAGAACATTGCATGGCTTTCTTCAATTTCATTGTTCTTATAAAGAATCGTATAGCGACCTTAATGGCTAACTTTTTCACTGTTACTCTCAAAATTATATCGTAAAGGAGGCCTATTGTAGCTTTGTGGCTTCACGGCCTCGACCCTTATTTAGAGTGCAACTTAGGGATTTCCCAATGCTTTTTGCTGTGCCCCATGATGGATTTCTTGCACAAGTTGAGTCGTAGCAAGATTTATTGCATGACACGATTCCTAGTTATCCCCCATTCCTGTTGAGTTGAATTGATGGACGCTGAAATAACTCTGAACAGCTGTATGGTTGTTGTTGTTGTTGTTGTTATATTTAGTGCTTTTTTCGAGGAGTGCGACTCGTATAATAATAAGTCTGCGAACACCGCCAGAATGCTAGCTCGAGCTAGGAACACGAGTCATCCGTCGAGCTACTTCGACATCCGTCGTAAAGGCCAATCTCCATTACAGCGAATCTTGTCGATTTGCTTGCGTGATCGCCAGCTACTCCAGAGAAATTAATGTCCATTCATTCGAGCATTCGTTCTAGCGAAGGGAAAATATATTTCCCCAGAGCCTTCGAAACGCAATTAGGCATGCGACATAAACAACACATTGCTATCCTTCCAACATTTAAAGGGAAGAAAGTATTTTTAAAATTTGAATAAAGTTAGGCGACTTTTCGCTCGAGACCGCCGCGAAAAGCTTAGATGTGAAAACATGAAATGCGCATGCACAATATTTGCCGGTCGCTGTTGATCGCCAGGTTTCGCTTTAGTTGTTATTGGCCTAAACCCCGTCCCTTGTCGAAGCTGATGTAACCTCAAATACTGTGTCTATGTAATCTTATTTCTTTTTTAGCATTCTTGAAACCGAAATTGCGAACTGCATATTACACTTCAGTCAACGAGAAGTACTTGAGAGTGATATTGATAGCAGATTCAACAGTTACAAATTACCATGGCAAAGCTAATGTCAAGAAATATCTGTTAACACTAATGAATGTTGTAAGTATTTTTTTACTGCATGGTGATTGCTGGCGTGGTCAAGTAGTCAAGTTGTTCAGCCAACGATAGCTTGTACAATTATGGACAAATATATCCGTACTTTGGTCTGCGGTGCGACCTCTGGGAGGTTCCTCCCCCGTAGAGGTCGCACCGCAGACTATCCGTACTTTAGCATAAAGAAAAGTCCTTTTAAAACACGATTCCCCCCCCCCACAGGTCAGTGTTTTCATTTATTGTTAACTGTGTGTCTGATCGAATCTCCCATCATTTCCTAAAATTTGACACATTCAGCATTGAATTTGGAGGGAGGGGGCAGCTAATCCCAAATTGTGGAAAGTCCAGTAAACTTTTTCCAAGATTGATTCTTATGGAGACATCGGCATTACTTTTCACAAGCCTACAGTCGGGCCTACATTAGGCTGTCAGAGAACCTGAAATCTTTCCTCAGTTCAACTGGAACGTAGTCTACTCTACACTTGACCTGATGATAGATAGACTTGCTCCGTATCAATTTGTATTTGATCAATGTGGTTGGAAAACAGTACTGTTTGTGATGTCTGCGAGGGAGTACAGAAAGAGACAAGAGAGAAGAATTTTCCTTCCTTACTTTCAAGTGGCTCCTTCACAGTAGTTGCATTAATGTGCTGTCCTCCGCACCGAATGAATAAACAGAAAGCAGACTTGCCCCAAGTCTATTTGTATTTGATCAGTGTGGTTGGAAAACAGTATTGTTTGTGACCTCTGCGAAGGAGTACAGAAGAAATAAAACAGTAAGAAATTTGCCTTCCCTATTTTCACTTCACTGTAGTTGCAATAACGTGCTGTCCTCCGCACCGAATGAATAAACACAAAACAGATTTAGAGCAGGTAAAGACGAGAGAGAGTTTTAAGGCTGCGAATTGACTGTATAGCATATTGGTTTTGAAACACAAGCTTCGATACCTAATCAACTCCGTAGTTCCCTCAGACCATGACCCTCATGAAAGGGAATATTTAAACGTATTCAGAAAGCCCTGAATGCTGGGGCGGAGTTTTGGTCTTCTTTTTTTCGTTTTCTCGTTGCTTTGCAGCGTTACTGCTTCGATTTGTATCTCATGCATTTCGCTGCAAGAATCTAAGGATCGGACGAGACAGACTGCAATTCATGGCCTTTTCTTTCAAGCAAATTAAAACTGATTTCTATGGAATTTCTCTCAGTTCTCTCAGTAGCCTTACAGAAAGAGGCTCCCTGAACTTTTCCATGACGAAAATGATTTTGCTTTCCGTCCGATCTCCCAACCATTCATTTGGTCCTTATATGACTGACCCATGATTGATCGTCTTATTTGCTTACTATAATCAATTCTAGGTTTCGAAGATATTCAAAGATAAAAGCCTTGGAATTAAAATAAACATAATTATTACAAAATTTCATATCATGCAAACTGACCCTGTAAGTATAAACATTTATCTTACCTTAATGTAAATTCTTAACTCTTTGATTGCCTTCCCACATGTTCGCTTACTTCTCTACCTTCCACTTTCCTTTAGACCCTGTTCAACACCATGTCCTTCGACTTCTACTTCTACTTCTGCTTCTTTATCTCCATATTCTTCGTCTTCTTCTTCTTAATCTTCCTCTTCTTCTTCTCCTCTTCCATCTTCCTCTTCTTCTTCTTCTCCTTCTTCATGTACTTCTTACCTTTCTTCTTCTTCTTCCTCTTCTTTTTCTTACCTTTCTCTTTTCCCATAACTTTTGTTTCTCCTCAATTTTATCTTTATCTTCTTGTGCTTCTTCTTGCCAGCCCTCTGTTTTATTTTCTTATTTTGCTCTCTCTTCTTCTTCTTCTTCTTTTCTTTCGTCCTCATCTTCAACTTGTTCATCTTCTTTTCTTTCTTCTTCTTCTTCTTCTTCTTCTTCTTCTTCTTCTTCTTCTTCTTCTTCTTCTTCTTCTTCTTCTTCTTCTTCTTGTTCTTTTCTTCTTCTTCTTCTTCTTCTTCTTCTTCTTCTTCTTCTTCTTCTTCTTCTTCTTCTTCTTCTTCTTCTTCTTCTTCTTCTTCTTCTTCTTCTTCTTCTTCTTTTTCTTCTTCTTCTTCGTTTTCTTCTTCTTCTTCTTCTTCTTCTTCTACTTCTTTTCTTCTTCTTCTTCTTCTTCTTCTTCTACTTCTTTTTCTTTTTCTTCTTTTTCTTCTTTTACTTTTTCTTCTTCTTATTCTTCTTGTTTTTCATCTTCCTTCTCTAATCTTGACTTTTTCTATTGTCTTATTTTCTTCCTTTTTCCTTCCACTAATAAACTTTTTTCATTTCTTTCGTTGCTCATCCTTTTTCTTCTCTTAATCACTTTCCTGTGCCTTAAGGGCTTACTGAACGTTAGAAAAATTCGTGTTTAGAAAAATTTGGCATAGTAAATCACTTTGTTTTCCTATCTTCGATTCTTTGTAACTCAATTTTCTCTTTATTTTCATAAATTTCTTTATTCATTTCTATCTTTGTTTTAAATTTTTTATAGTTTTTATACTTCAATAAAAAACTTGATTTTCAGAGTTCATACAGGATAAAAGAAAATGACCCAGATGCCAGCATAACAAGTGCTTGTCAGTTTGCATCATCATTACAAATCGAAAACAAAAACAGTAATCATGATTTTGCTGTTGTTATGACGAGGTATGGTATGAATTTGATGATTTAACTTCTTACTGTTTTGTTATGGGATCCTGAAATACAACTTATTTTGTATCGTCGACGGTTGAGAATATTCAAATTTGAATTTGAATTTTATTTCGATTTATTTTTTTATTCTTTAGGAAATCTATTGGACCTTCAGGTAAATTTCTGTTACTGTAAATATGCCGAGATATCTTAATTTAAAGTAGATAATGTAAAGCAATATCACAATACAGTATGATGATGATATTGAGTCATGAGCAACATGCATGTTTAAACTCCATACATAAGAGAAGCATTACTTATCGAGTTGGGGACGCTTACAAACAAAATATAAGTTTGAACAGTTTCAGAATAATTGTCCCACATATAAGAAGCAATCTTTTTTAATTCGTGTCTGACACTTTTCTTAAAAAATGAGATAGACTAAACTTAAATTAAATTAAATGAGAAAAGTTTTGTGTTAGAAAAATCATAAAATATCCGTCAACTGCATGTCCACATCAACTCTCCTGTACAGGACTATGCTAATGTGTTCTTTAATGACGTGATATAAAATTCAAATTGCGTCTTCGAGGCCAACTAAAAACCATCATGGAGTAAATTTTGCATTAGGTAAGTTTTGAATTATCAAGAAAAATCAAAGGAGTCCATATATAACTCTTTGTTAATACAATAAATCCCACGCTTTTTAAAGTGATGCACCGTTCGAGCCCCAGGAGGAGGGGGGCACCTACCTCACATAAGTACAAGGGTTTGCCTGCCAAACAATTCCGGACCCATTCCGGAATGTCGGAGCCTAAAAAGTAATATCCTTTCCGGAATTTCTTCTGGAAAGTTTTGCGAAACCAAACCATTTAAGTGTAAAATTAGACACAAACCACACCCTTTCCGGACAAAGTTGTCCGTCCTGGTACCCAACTCTGGAACTTTAATAGACAATTCTATATCCCCTTCTGGCAATTTTCCTTAAAAATGACACCCATTTGGGAGGCAAAATGCACCCTCGGGGTTCGAGGAAGGTTATGCTAATTGTAGAGAATATCGATTAGGTAGAGAATAATCGTCATCTTGTCATTTTGTACTCTTGAATTCTTAGGCTATGCAGCAATGTACACCATGTGTACGAAACAAAGTTGCACCCTTGTGAAGGATAGTGGATTTTCAACTGCATATGTTATTGCTCACGAAACTGGGCATGCGTAAGTATGATAAACTGAATGTCTTGTATAAAAAGTCACAGAAATATAGAAACAGGACATCTAAGGCACAGCACAACGAATTGGGTACATAAGTACTTCCTTGAAGCCTGGTTTTCATACTTTGCAAATTTGATAGGAAACCGTCTGTGACCGTCTGCGTTGATCGCCGACGAAATGTTCACATATGCTTCTTTTCCGCGATGATCGATCGATCCTCCGTCCCCTGTGCAATAAAAGGCTTGTTTTGCTTCGGGGGGGGGGGGATCTTGATAGGTTGAGGTACGGGGACGTGCCATTATTGAGGGGTACCGTTTTCTGAAAAGTGCGGAATTATCGGTATTATTTTTAGAAGTATGGGTACCTTTTTAGGAAACATATAGAATTATGGGTACTATTCCGGAGGAATTTTGCAGAACTATAAGGGAGCAAGCTTAGCATTTATTTAATAATGTCTAGTCAGACCTGATGTTGCACTCCTGGTTATAGTATCATCAGATGAATTTGTTGTGTCTGAAAAATGTTTTTTGCCTTGCGGAATTATGGGCATATTATGTATCATTTTTGCGGAATTATTGGTCAAAAGTTTTAACAGGCTAGCGGAATTGTGGGTCACATTTATTCAGACATGGGTGGACTTATGGGTCCAAAATTTGGACTAAAATGGCACGTCCCCGTCTAAAACTAGGCAAAGATACCCCCTCGAGGTTTTAGCAATAGGACTCCACAGATGAAGAGGGGGCGCGTCCTATTGCTAAAACAGTCTAATCACCGATGGTGACCGATGATGACCGATGATGATCTTGTATGGATTTTCCTATCGGTGTTCATTGAGAATTCATGTTCGCATAAATGGCAAGCATGCTAATGCCAAGAGCGCTGATTGTCTGAGACATCTGAGAACCAGACTTTAGGATTCTCCATTTTTGGGCGTAGTTCCGTTTCACTGATTTGGTGCTTGCAAAATTGGTTGGATTTCTCTTAAAGAGTGGATACTAAAAACCTGAGATTTAGCAGGTTTTGGATAGTTTCTTACTCAAATGCTTAAAAATTTCGATCGTCATGCGTATTTCCCGGGCGTATTGCAAATGTTTGGCGAACATTTTTTTGACTGCCAGAGCCTAACGCATCTTTGATGGTTTAAATAGAAAAGACGTTGTTAAAAAACAACAACAAACAAGAAACTTTGAGATTATTATTATTATTATTATAAGGTTTAAAGATATATCATCTTAAGGATTAACGCTAAGTTGTCCATCCCTTGCAAAAGATCCAATTTTGATCACATGAACTGAAGAGTATATTATATGTAATTGCTGTATGAATGAATGTCAATAAAGTTTTTAACCTGGCTTTTCCTCGGTTATCAAGGCGAAACAATGATGTTGAATTTTTTTTAGGTTAGGAATAGACCATGATGGTGAGGATAAGGAATGCGAAGAAGACAAGCTGCGGGGGAGCATAATGGCTCCGAAAGTCTACTCAAAACATGAACGATATCATTGGTCAAAATGCAGCAAACGATCACTATATGAAAATATCAGGTAAGACAGGTTGCTGTCTAATCCAGTTACAGTCCAAGGGTACTACAGTCTACAGGGGGCATATGCCTTTGGGGGTTCCAGTAGAATTCCAGTAGGACGGTATAGGGAGAGGGGTGGCAGGGTAGTGGCACCATGGTACGAGAGGGATGGTACCTATTACCAAAAGCTCTGAAAAAGGGTGGAACCTGGTATAGCTGTCAATTCATATGTATTATAATTTGTCTGGGTACAGTTGTTTACTTGGAGCAAAATTTGGATTACGTTGTACCACTACCTGCGATTTGAGTGGAACCTGGTACTAAACCTTGTGGTACCGGTACCAAAGACCCCCCGTCACCCCCTCTATAGAGGTATAAACCACATATCTTGTGTAAAATGTAGTCCGATATCAAGCTATCAACGACACAACATCTAAGGACGCGTACTCCATTGGAAAGTGTTATTATCGAAGTTGCTGTGGCTTCATGGCCTAATTCAGCAGGCCCCTGGTGTCAGAAGCTCAGTGAAAAGAGCTTTCAAGCCCCAGTTATGGTAGCGTTACAGTCATAGGGTATTCTACTTCTGAAATCCCAGTGACTGGCTATTGATACACCATTTCACCTTCACCTTCAGCCCTACGACTATAAGCTAATTTTATCTATTTTAAATATCTTAAATAGCCTTATTATATCTTAGATATTTCAAATGTCTGAACAAGAAGCCAAGTAATGAGGAGTCCAATGAGGTCAATGATTTTATCGACATGCCTGGAGAAATGTTTTCAAAATCTGACCAGTGTAGACATCGACTTGGAAAACAAGCCTCCGCATGTTATGTGAGTAAGACAGTTGTTGTTATTCTGTGCTTCAAGAACATGGAGTTATTGTTGTTTTTGTTGTTTCTTTTTTTTGAGTAGGCTGTTATTTCTAGCTTTTTCAGCTAATTTAGGCCTACTGTGCATGCTGCATCCAGGCATGTGACCCCTAGTTTAACTTCCCTTCCGAAGGACGGCAGAGTGAGTTGTTTAGTCATCCATCTGGAAAGTCACCAATCCAGATTCTTACCTCACACGACCAAGCTTAACCTCAGCTGTCTAACGAGAACTGACTGAGAAGGTTAGCCAGCCACTTGACGATAAACTCTAATCGGGCGCAAACCGTGCCAACATGTTAAGCAACATCGCTACCAACAATTGTGGCCAACATGTTAGCACGGTTTGCTATAGGTGTTGGCCTAATAAACAACATGTTGTTGACGAAAATGTTGGCCAACGTTTTAAGCATGTTTAAAAATGCTGGCCAATATTTTCGTAGATTTGATCAAAGTTGATGTGTTAGTACGGTTTGCTTTTATATGTCTCGCCAACCTGTTGGCACAGCATTTTCAATTTTGGTTGTTATTTCGCAGTCCCTGAAAGGAGAAATAGATTTAAGCTGGCGTCTTCGCCGTCACAATAAACAAACAGCAATAAACAAATAGCTGCTTTCTTTTCGGCCATGTTGCAAAAGATCATTGTAGATGAAGTAGGAAACTCAAAACATCTCCGATTTTGTGATGGTATGGGAAACCGTACGAACATTTTGGCCTATTCTCAGCCAACATGTTGGCCAAAAATGTTGGCACGGCTTGCACAAGCCTTTAACCAATGAGACCACGACCCTATGTGTGACGTTTGTAGAGTGCAATGCCCATGTTATTCAGTGGGCTTTTCACTCTACAAAAAGGTGTGCGAGATTCTGTTTTTGAATCGATCCTTCCGTTGTGCCATATCCTAGCTAGAGCCATTCTTTTGCTCTCTCCCTGGGTGATTTAGGATCATCCCTGCATGGATCAAAATCTTCACACTGTGCAATCGTAGATAATCGTTGTAGATTATTATCTTAGATCTTTGGGAGCTACTTTTTGATTGCCTTTTGCGCATTCTTAGAGCTTTAATGCGTCTTAGTATGGCTGCTGAATATCGAAATCACAGTACACCTTGTCTTCTTCCATTTTAGGTTTATTATGGTGCTTGTACATTTCTCTGGTGTCGAATGGGCTTCTGGGCTCCCTGTCGAGCATTAGTTACCACATCACCTCTTGAAGGCACATTTTGTGGAACAGAAAAGGTTAGTCTAGCGCATTCCCCAGAGATGCCGGATGAGAGTGGCATGGGGGCAATGGCCCTGTTACCCAAACTAATGCAAATTGCTAGTTTTTAATTTACCCTGCTGTTCAGTGGCGTGTCTAGGTCTGGGGGGGGGGGGTCTGAAAAAAAGTTTTCATACCACACCCTTCAAACTCTTGCAGATGCGGGGAACGCCCTTTTTGCCCCCCCCCCCCCTATGAGTTTTACAACGTTTTTGGACAAATCTCGAGGACCATATTTTAGAAAAGTGGGGTGTGCGGACCCCCTTATTCCCCCTGGGTACGCCACTGGTTTTGATATACACTTTTTTTATAAGAACCAGATAATTTTTGTCAAAGCTCGATGTTCTTTTTAATTGAATAATTTGAGGCTCAAGTGTTCTTAATGGTGTTCTTATTTCACGTTGATTTTTCTACAACTATACACAATAAATTGCTCCTTGGAACAATGGGTAACTGTTTGGCATATCTTCTATATACTTTTATTTGGTAACTGCATAGTTCTGCTTTGTTAAAATATGATGAAATTTCTAATTTTCTGAGGCTGGACATGCTCTTAAGCTGTTCTTATTTTTTGGCAAATTGAACCTAGATGTTCTTATAAAATGAGTTTTCTTATAAAAAGAGTTTAATTTGCAGTCTTGCAGGGTTCTGTCCCATTTTCCCTGCCCTGTTTCAGGTTTCCCTGGCACTCCCCTCGAATAACAGGTTTTTTAAACATAACATAATTTCTTAGACATCCAGTATTTTGGTTCATTCGCTATAATTAAGATCCTGGTAGTAAGTCTTTATTTTTGATATGTAGGAAGTCTCCTTTTGCCTTTTTAGTGGTGCAAGAAAGGAAAGTGTGTGTCAAGTAAACATCGACCTGTAAATGGAAGATGGAGTCAGTGGAGTGAATTTAGCAGCTGTAAAGGCCTTTGTGGTGCTGGAATCAAAACCAGAAGACGGAAATGTGACAATCCAGCGTAGGTGAAGTTTTGTTGTAAATTCCGTCATTTTGAAACATTATCTTGTCAGTGTGCCTTCGATTATCAAATAGTCGGTAGCGAGGGGCAAATCACTCCAAAAAATCTCGTCCACTTTTTGAAAAAATCCTATTATTATTTTGAAAATCCTTTAATAATTTTCAAGAAATTCTATTGTTCTTTTGTGAAAATCCCAAAAATCTCGTCCAGTATTAAGGAAAGTTATTTGCCCCTCGGTCGGTACCACACGCTTTCATGGTCCTTCTGGGCAGTGAATAGCGTGCAGGACCTGCAGGACTCACAATAAAATCCTTGTTGATTCGAGTCATGGTCTTTCCGGAAGGAACTTTAGCATCTTGGTCTAATCTGAGGAACATTTCACTCCTTCAAAAAGCGAACGAGATTCCTTTCGAATCCAAAGGATTCTTACAAGATTTCCACGAGAACAATAGAGATTCCAGTTGAAGGTGTACCAGATTCTGAGGAGTTAATTGTCCCTCAGTCTAATCCAGCTAGCTGGTAGGGGCTAAGAGCCATGGTAGCCTCATAGCGAGGATCGAGTTCTCGTTAGTTCTTCTTAGTTTGAGATCCTAGCTACTGGCGCTGAACACACTATTTCAGTTTAACCTTTACCAACCGCTGTTCGTAGATCTCTGGGGCAATTTGTGAACATGGGAATGTCAGTTGGTATAATAACAGCAAAATCTGTCTATTTTTCTCTGTTAAGTTTAAAGAATTGTTTTTTTAGGCCTAAACATGGTGGACAGACGTGTAATGGAAAAGACTATGACTTGTTACCTTGTAAGCTTAAGGTAAGTTAATTCTGGAATTTGTATCCACTGTTACCGATGCAACTATTACTGTAGTAATTTTACCATTGGACCCTTACTCGTTCCTGGAACTAATGGGATCCTCGTTAATCATTAACGGCAACGGTACTTAAACGGCAAAACGTGAAAGATTTTCTGAGGCCACGTTTACACGAGCACAAATGGATCGCGGACAAGTTCGTCAAGTTCGTCACTGAAGTTCCAAGTTCGCTACGGGTTGCTTGCCAAAAAGTGTAACGTGTGGGTTCTTTGGATAGCGCGAAGGGAAGAAAGAACACGCTTAGGCCCTCAGGCCTAAGCTAATAAATACTGCAACTTTATAAAACTGTTATATGTGATCCGATTCAATCAAAATGAAGACTAAACTAAAATATGATTACACACAAATATATAACATTGACTAATTAGACAATACAGCGATACGTCACACAACACGTTGACAACAAAGACAAAAGAACACACATTTCCCGGAAAGGGAGTTACTTACACTAACACGAGAACTGCACGCAAACATTGAAATCACGACAATTTACAGAAATAAAAGTAAAAACCAAACAAATGAATGAATATTAAAATACAAAACAAAAGTAATCAAAAACACAGCTACATTACAAAAGGAAAAAGTAATGATTGTATCAGGACAAAGAAAAAAGCATGTTTCCTTTTCCCAAACAATCAAAGAAATTTTGCACCTTTCTAAGCAAAACTAGCACTCATTTCTGTACCTCGTTACGAGGGTACAGAAACGAGGCTGTATTCCTGAGAAAACTCATTCCCACGAGCTAAACCCCTCTTTGAAAAGTTCTTTGATCTTTTTTGATTTTTGATCGCCTATGCTAATGCAAAAGCTTGCACCAATAATTGACTAGGGTTTTGAAACCGGTACAAAGCCGGGATACTTGAACCTAAGAAATTAGACTGGTTGCAGCAGTCCCTGCCCCACTATTGTTGTCGTTGTTGTTGTGGTTGTTGTTGTTCAGGGCAGCTCTGTTGATAGCGACCTAGCAGCTCTAAGAAGCTTAACAGACACTTGTGTAGCGATTCTCACGTTGAGAGCAACCTCGTTTTCGTTTCAGATGCCTAAGTGCGTCTTCGTGATAATTTTGTAACATTATTGATATTTTTTCAAATAAAGTTCACCCCGAGTAATGTATATGCAGTATAGTGGAGGGATATCATCAGTACGGTGAAGAATTTTCAGTACTTACAGTACTGTACTGATGATATCCCTCCACTGTACTGATGATATCCCTCCACTGTACTGAATCTCCTCCAGTGTACTGATGATATCCCTCCACTGTACTGAATATCCTCCATTGTACTGCACACCCTCCACTGTACTGCACATATATTACAATGGGTGAGGTTGTCTTTTTGTAGGAATGCGAGTCAGTGGAAATCAAAGAATCTGAGAGACGGAAAAAATGCAGATCGCTTGGAGATGAATGGAGATATTACGAAGTTGAAGAGGCCGAAAAAGACTGTGAGTAAAGCAGATAAACAGGGTTAATTTGTGAAAGATACAGGTTCAATCACAGAAAAGGGTTGAATTTAGTGGGCGGAGAGAGCATAGTTTACTTCATCAATGTGTAACTCTGTGGTTTTGCTATGTTTAAGAAGGAGTTGCGAATTTCGTCAACTTCTCCAAGAAATCTCATCTATAAAGCTTAAAGCCCATTATTTCAAAATTATTTGGCAAAATTTAGAAAACACCAGTGTGGAATTCCATTGATAAGACTGTCGATAAGGGGAATCTGTCTTGAAGAATTTATCTCCAGATTTTTTGGAACGGAGCGATTGCCTCCTTAGAAAGACCATCTTCTTCGACTGACTCAGCCCATGCCACACCCAATTCATGCCTGTTTTTCATTTTTGTCTGGACAAAAATGGGACGAACAGCTTTTGGACTCTCTAAATAAAATCAGTGCTTTTTTCTAGCGTAGCATCAGCAATCCCCATAACAATCGTTGTGATATAACAAAATAAAGCACTACAGTTTTTGTTCTAGACAACATTGTAACGGGAGAGGAAGGGGGATCCAATATCAAAATGGCAAACATTTTTGCTAATCCAATGTAGAAATGCGATACACGCTTTTTTTATAAAGAGCCACTTTATAAGGAACCTACACGTAGAAGGCCGTAAAATTTAAAGAACTTATACTACTAAAGAGAACATCGTTAAGGAACTTCTCAACGTCGAATGCTTTTATCACTGCAAATAACCAAGAATTAGAAAGCTGGTTCCATTCATTTGCAGTCGAAAATCACATAAATTGTACTTTACACATGTATCAAATGTTTCCTTGAGTAGTCTCGAGCTTTGCTCGCATGCAAGTGTCTCTCTTTTATTGTTAAGACCACTGTATGTGTAGTTAAAATTAAGGAACTATTAAGGAACTTTTGAACTACAATTGTCACAAAAGAGGTCCAAAATAAGAAGCTTTAGGAACTAGGCCTTGAGGTAGGTTCCTTATAAAAAAAAGCGTGTAAACGGCGGAAAATTTTCGGGCACACTTAAAAGCTTTTGTCGTCTGACACTCCACAGATTACGAAGCCTGAAGCTAGTGAAGCTAATGAAGTAGCTATCTTTTTCAGTGAAAGAGGCAAATATATCGTGCGATTTCGAGAACGGACCTTGTGCATGGAAGAACGATGTTCTGGACAGGCTTGATTGGTTACTGCACTCAGGACCAACCAGAAGCTCAGGAACAGGGCCTAATAATGATCACACGCATGGAAATCCAAACGGTGAGTGGCAATGCTTGTATAGCAACAGCCGTTAAGTTTTCTCCCTTTCGTTAATCTATTGTTGCTCTAAACCACCATTGGGAGACGTAACATCGGGCGTAGTATTCGGACCACTCTTTGGGCGCCATTAAGCCGCGGTCACAGGTGCGATTTTCACCTGTTATGGTGACGCTACACACCTGTAAATGTCCTGTTCCTTGAAATACTGAAGTAGCTCCACGCTGTTACGAAAATGCTGCGACAGACGATCTGCGACAACCAGCTTACGCGGAAAGAAGAATGGATCCTAGAGTATTTAAGGAAAACCCGCGAAAACAATGTATTGCGTCGCCAATACAAACAAAACCGGCTACACGCTGCGACATTATTGGTGACAAGCCAAAACATGTCGCGAAAAGCTCAACCAAGTCCAACCCTGGCTACACGCACGACTTCCAGTTTTTTACGGTCGCGCAGGGCGACACTTTGTATCATGTCCATTCGTCATTTCATGCAAAATTTCACACGTGTAGCTACGGCTTTAGACCGATTGATTACTCGATAACTGAACCAGAAGAGCAACAGCAATAATAAAAAAACCACCAGATTTTAGAACGATTGTTTGAATTTTTGTATAATCTGACCATAGGAAAATCAAAATCTGCACCTCAATTCGAGTTCCTAGTGAAACTAAAAAACGTCCTACAAATAAAATGAAAATGCTATTTGCATAAATCGCTTTGAAAATTTAGGGACGAGCTTCATTTGACTTTAACGACTGTGGGACTATTCAGGGAAGTAGTTTAGCACATGGAACACAAACCCTTCAGTAATTCTCCCTTAATTTTAAAGACAGTTTAGAGAAAGGGGCCAATTTATAGTCATATTGGGGACAAAGTTGATTTTGGGTGAATTTGCTTGACTGTGTGGAAATAGAAATTTAGATCTTCTGCTGATTCCTTTCTCTACAATTTAACTTTGTTGAAGAGGGCTTGGAACGAATAAATAGTTACTCTGTATGTGTATCTACATATTATTCTGCTTCTTTTATTCGTCTTCTTCTTCGTAATCTTCCTCTTCTTCTTCTACTCTTCCTTCTTCCTCTAGCTCTTCGTCACCTCCTTCATATTCTTCTTACTTGTTTCTTCTTGTGTATTAATACAGAGTGTTCAAAAAAGGGATTCGGTAAAGAAACCTTCGTACCAAAGTCAAAATTTAATTTTTGAGCATGAAATATGCTACACATGTTTTTGAAGTATTGAGAATTTCGCTGACATCATTTTATAATGCTTTACTTCATGAATAACATTAAGAAGAATCAAAACTTTTGAAACAATATTTTCTTCAGTCAACACATAGAACAGTCAAATGTGTGCTTCACAAAAGCACAACTCACTATGAACAACTTTTCAAACAATTTTGTCCCTCTAAATCAATCATTTTCAAACCCTTGGCCTGAACTAGGCAATGGTTGTATCAATAAACCCTTGCTGTAACTTATTCCAGCAAAAATCCTCAATTGCATGAGATGTCCATAAAAATTGTGCACATGCTTTATTTACGATTCATTACAGCATATTTTTGTGAAGATGAAATATGAAAACTCACCCTTTTACTCACTAAAGTGTATGTACACAAAAAGTATTAAGACAAAATGCTATTGGCCTTGAAACAACGGTTCGCAAATAAAACAATTTCTAAGGCGGGTTCCTTTTTTCCGAACAACCTGTAGTTACTCTGCATTATTATCACTTATATTTTTCTACCATGGGTTCCAGAGCCTCAAATAGGGTTTGGCGAAAGGGAAAGAAAGAAAAAATTAAGAAAAATAGAGGTTGGCTATTGATTTGCCCAGAGCCTCTATTTTTCTTAATTTTTTTTCTTTCTCCTTTTCGCCAAACCCTATTTGAGGCTCTGGAACCCAGGGTAATATTTTTCATTCATCCGCAAAAGGTCACTATGTTTATCTGGAAACATCATGGATAAAGGCACACCTAAGACCATTTGAAGGCGATGCAGCGAAAATTGTAAGCCCACCCATTGCTGCTCCAAGTGTGTGCTTCTCGTTCTATTATCACATGTACGGAGAACATATAGGCTCACTCAAAGTGTTCACTGCAAGCAAAGTAAAAGATGTTGATGTGTGGAACATGAAAGGCTCGCAGGGCAACCAGTGGAAGAAAGCTGAAATTAATATACAACAGGATGGCCCGTATAAAGTAAGACTATTTTTCTATTACGGGTCTAAGACGATCTTATTTTGAGTGTGTTTTTCCGGGCGAGGCACTTTGTTGTTCAATATACTAGACTTGTTGACCAGGTTTTCCAGATTTACACATTTCTCTCGTTATGTTCTGGTACGTTTTTGGACCCATGAATGACCCTTACACGCAGTATTTTATAAGCAACTTCGTTCGGGCCTAGTTCAAGAAGTTGCTTTTTTGGACCTCTTATGGCCACCTTATAGCAGCAAAAGTTGCTTAATTGTAACTGTATATTTTTTGCCCTTAGAATAGTATAGTATAGAGGCTAGAAAAATAGCAAAATTTGGAGTTATGCTATAGCTTTTTATGCAATATAACGCTAGAACACCTTGTATACAGCAAAGAAATACTATAAATAACATCAGTCAAGAAGTACCATATAATTGTTACCATACAGAGACTTTGTATTGAAAGTTAAATGGAAACCCCTCAATGAAATGCTTCGCGTAATGAGTAAGACTCCGTTGATATGCGAGTTTTGACGGTAACTGAATGGAAACAGCTTCTATGTTAATCAATCCTTCATTACTTGCAGTGATAAAGATTATTTAAAAGGCCTTAAAAATGTTGCTTAGGTTTTTTTCCTGTGGTACTATACGTTGCTTAAAGTTTTAGGCCTTCTACATCTTGGTTGCTTATTAGCGGTTGCTTTTAAAAAAACTGCGTGCAGGAAAAAACCAGAAAAAAGAAAGAAATTTTTACCGATTTGTAGCAATATCTATATCTCAAATTTGGGAACCCAATTAAAACGCTGTTTAACACCTTAGGCAACTTAAAATGTATCTCTGTACAAATGGTAGGCTATACCACATATAATAGATGAAATCTGCATGATCGAAACAGGACTGCATGAACCGATAGCCAACGATTTTTCCACTATGCTATAGAGCTCAATGAAATCGCTGAGCAACTCTCGAAACCAAAAACTCAAACGGGATTAGAGCTATGGGATGTATGACTTGGGGAGTTACTCAGCGATTCATTGAGCTCTATAGCAATTCTACCTGTTAATAAAAGCGAGCTCACTTTGGAACTTGATTGCTGTTCTAAAGTCCTCGGTCGTATATAAGGCGGTAGTTTAGAATGATGATTAACATAAGATCTGACGTTTCTTTTAGATAGTTTTCGAAGCGATGCGAGGTAATGGATACCGAGGAGATATTGCCGTAGATGACATTAAAATTCGAATTGGAAGTTGCTCTCAGACAGGTAGCTACGAAAGTTGTTAACAGCTTCAAAATATTTCCCTGTTAACTGGGCGTTTATTCGAGGAGGCGTTTATAGGGGGGCGTTAGGCTCTTAACCCATACATTACGGAACTTCATAGGGATACAGTAAGTAACCGTTTCTATCTTGCAATTCCACGGTTACAAGATCTTGTAACCATTGGAAGCATTACAGTAAATCCTCGAATTAGCCCACTGGGAGCTTAATTATTTTTCATCGTTCATTTTAGAGCGGGGCTTATTCGAGGTGAGGGCTTAAACAAGGGGGTTAAAATTATTAACAAAAGCATGATTTATCATCTACTTAGGGAATGGATTTTCTGTCATATTTCGATAAAGTACCAATATGTCAGGTTTAACACCAGCATGTCAGAGGTTGGGGCTTATTCGAGGGGCGCTTATTAACAATTTTTCGCCCAAGGGTGGGGGCTAATTCGAGGAGAGGGCTTGGTATGTAAATTGAGGATTCATGGTATGCAAACCAATGCAAACTGAATTCTATGTCTCTTCGTTCCCATTTCAGTTGCTGTCAGTCCTTGTATTGGACATTGCTTCTCGACAAAAAAAGATTCTATACAGCAAGTTCAGCTTGAAAATGGCACACCTTGTTTCGCAAACAAATCCCTTGATGTTTGTTATGAGGGAAAATGTCAGGTAGATATTAGCTATCTTTCATGTTTGAATGCATTTTATCATTCCTTTCACGAGGAATGTTTCGAAATTATGAATACCGCTTTGCTCCGTCTATGCTGTACGAGGGGCGTGTATTCGCAAGTTGTTTAGAGAAAGAGGCGAGGAATAGCGAAAATATCTTTGGACATACTTGAAATTTTTTTTTCGTCTGACACTTCTCATGGGGGCCAATAATAGGAGCCCAGAAGCTGCGAAACCATGAACAAAATCAGCTCAAAGCATTAATTCGTCATAAAGTAGATCGCTAAGCTGTGGCCGATTCGCATTACTCGTGGTCCCGACACTTTTCCTGTTTCGTTTTCTAGCGCTACAGAGGCCTCTTCACGCCCTCCTTGTAAAATTCAGAATGTATGTAGCCTTTTTTCCGCTTAAAAAAAGCCGCATCCGCATGCATAATGCCGCAAACCGATATCAATACACACCAAAAAATGCTAGCCGCAACTTTTTCTGAGGCCGCAAACAGTAGGAAAAGCGTTGCAAAATCCGTAAGCCGCACGCAAAACAGGGTTCGAAGCCGTGAAGTCGCAATCCTATAATAGGCCCCCTCAATGGTGTAAAGGTCAGAAATAGAGAGAAATAATTGACAAGAAAGGTGGAATTACACCGAGATGCGGATCAAAAATAATCAATCTGAAAGGTGAAGCTGGACTGGTATTCTGTTTTCGACACCAATCAGCTTGCAGGATGCAACGGCAAAATTAATAGAATTAACTGAAGAACCCGATTGAGAAAACGAACTCTGTTTGTCTATGAAGAACCGGCCTTTTGGCTTTGATGTGGACAGATTCAAAACCCCTAAATGGAACAAAGATCTTGCTTGGCTTTGTCAATTACATTGAAAACAATCATCGCTGTAATTTCTGCACAGTTTGGCTTGTCAACTAAAGCTGTCCTATGGCAGAATCATGTTTAAGACTAAGCTATTGTTTGGACCCGCGGGGAGGTTCCTCAATTTGCCGAAAATTATGTTCACGGATATTGTAACCATAATTTTTACTTGGTCGTTTCTTCGTAGAAGATTGGCTGCGATTACCAGTTAGACTCGCCGAAACTGATCGACGAATGCGGTTTATGTGGTGGCGATGGTAGTACTTGTAAATTGGTGAATACGAAAAGACTATTAGAGCTGAGAAAAGTAGGTATACAGACTTACTACATCACATATGCAACCAGCAGTATATGTAGTCTTTTAGACCCCGTTTACACGAGAGAAACTGGATCGGTTCTGGTCTGATCCAGAGCCATTTTTGGCTCAAAAACGCCTTCCGTTTACATGGGATCTCTTGGATTGTTACCTTTTCTGGCTCTGTTTAGAGCCAGTTCTGGATCTGTTCAGGAGTAGAGCCAGCTCGTATCTAGCTCTGTTTAGATCCCGTGTAAACGCCTTGGATCGGATGGGATCCAAACGGGTACAGATACGAATCCAGGGTGAAAGTGAAAAGAGGCTATGGAAAGAGCCATTTCTCAAATTTTTTCGCTTCCAAAATTTGCTTGCAGATGGTGAGCATTTTTAGGATCGGATTGGAACCGACCCAGTTCTTTTCGTGTAAACGCAATGCAAAAGAACCAGAACTAGCTCCCCGGGGTGTACTTCCATTGTTCTTTATACTTGACGTGCCGCCCAAATGGGTAACTTTTTTAGCGCCAATTTCCCTACATATGGGTTGATTTTTCGTACAGATATCTCTACACATGGGTAGTAAAATATACAAAAAATTTTAGACATGTATTGCTTTGAAGAGCCTGTGCGTTTTAGTTCTCAGCGCAAATGCCTTTTCACCGCATTTAGAGTTGCCTCAGGCGTTAAATTGGGTTCAAACATTTGAGATATTGGTACAAGTGGGTAAAATTTCGTTGTTTTTTTCTATACATGGGTACCACGGCTGACAAAATTTCTCAGTAGACATGGGTGGGTTTGGAAATACCGGGCGGCACGTCTAGTCATTTGACCAATGAAGTACCCCCCGGGAACTAGCTCTGGACCGGACCAGAGCCGATCCAGTTACTCTCGTGTTAACGGGTTCTTCTTAAATTTGTATCAATTTTTATGAATAAGATACCGTTTTTCCACGAATAAGCCGGCGCCTTCCCTGGAATAAGGGCCTCTTTGTATATAAGCCGGCCATCAGGTTGGTCGCAGACCTTCCTTTGCTAGTGTATATGCAAGCTGTTCATTGTTATTTTATTCCTTAAAATGTTTAAAAAATGTCTCCTTTTACTCGTGGATTTTAAAATAAGCCTCGGGCAGTCCTCGGGCATCGTTGTGGCCTAATCCAGCTGGCTCGTGGTATCAGAAGCTCAGCGAGGTCGGGGTTCAAGCCCAAGCTACCGTAGCGTCACAGCCAGGATTGAGGTCTCGATTAGTTAACCTACTACCTACTACTGAGACCTTAGCGACTGGCACTAAACCCACCATTTCACCATACATTCACCATGGCTCCGGGTCAAGTTGCTTATTTGAAAGAGTGTATCTGCCATACATCTTTCACATCTTTCTTTGAGAGCACAGCTCTTGATGACTAAATCATGATAATCAACTTAATCATTATTGATCATAACATAATCATCAGACTCGAATCGGCATAAATGTTTCTTTTTCCAGTTCATATTTAATTAAAAACAATCAATTTTTGTCGAGGTAGCTTACATTTGATAACGTACAACTTCTTCACTTACAGCTCTTCAAGAGGTTTTCATTATTCCAGAAGGCTCAGAAAACATTACAATCAAAATTGATGGCCACCCTAGGCTATTTGGAGGTAAGACTTGTCACCATGTCACACTGTGCCACTTTTAATGCAACAATATTATTCTATGGTCTATTTGCATATACATTTGAGCAAATAGACCAAAAGATGCAACTAATTCCAAAATTGTTTAGAAAGTTAGTTGGTTAGAAGGGATTTTCTTGCATATTAAAATAACTTGTAGTTTAATTTTGTATATTTGAGCCGTGAATTGCCACCAGGTCGATTCCATCACAACTGGAATTCAAATACAACAATCTATACCTTGAAGGCTGCTGCAAAGGCCGTACCCTAGGCTCTTTGGTGGTATGGGACTTCACGTCACATGCACTATTTTCCATGCAGCAATTTGATGCCATTCTACATCTGCACATTATACATTTGATCAAAAGGCCTTTACTTCAAGGTCTGCCCTGCCCTATGTAGAGTAACGTGGATCTTCGATTTCATCTTGTCCTTGAGGATATCAGGAGCATGTTCTAGTAGAAGTTATTTATATTTCTATTTTTTTAGGCATCTACCTTGATGATAGCAATGCAACGAATGTTTTCAACTCAGATGGCTACAGGTGGCCCACTGGAAATTATTCTGTAAATAAGAATGAATTTTTGTATCACAGGGATTCCACAAGTGAAACTATCAAAATACACAAGCTACTGTATCAAGGATGTCGTGTTGTTGTAAGTATATACGTTTGCTTCAACGTAACAGGGCCTTATACAACTATGGAGCATTTACCCCGTTTTTCGTCTTTTTGTACTGTTTTGAACAACAGCAATTTGTCCCACTTCATAGAAAAACAATTGAATTCCCACCTAGTCAAGAGGGGGATGACAGGAGGTCTTTGGTACTGCTATCACAAAATTTGGAACTAGGTTCAACCTAAATCGCAGGTAGTGGTCCCTATTGGTACCGCGTAATCCCAACTTTGGTCGAAGTAAAAAACTATGCCGAACGAAATGTTAATACATAGGAACTGATAGAGGTACCTGGTTCTATCCTTTTTCAGAGCTTTTGGTACCAGAGGTTCTACTCTTTTTTCAGAATTTGGTATCAGGTAACCATCCCCTGGCACCATGGTACCACTACCCTGTCACCCCTCTAAGTCATGATCCCTTAAAAGAGGCGCTGTGTAATTTGACTAATCACTGGGTTGGAAACAGTATTACAGTATTTTATACTCTAAGGATTTTCAGGCGGAAAAAGCTTTTCAGTAAAGCCAAAGATGTTCCCGCGTTTCTCGCTATTTCGACCAGGCCTCTTTAACAAAGTCTATTCAAGACAATACATTAGACTGATGTAGCTACATGAAACTTCTAACTTTTGTTGCAGATTTTTAATCCATTTGCCAAAGACACTGGTGTCAGTTTATCGACGGCCAAAGTGAGCGTCAATGTCAAACTACCATTAACAAAAGAATACAGTCAATTTGAATATGGTGTTAAATCATGGACTGCTTGTTCAAAAAGCTGTGATGGAGGTCTGTTATTTAGTTTGATATTCACTTCGTTATTGTTGCAGATGTTTAGTTGATTCTCTTCGATGTGTTCAACTTATGATTCACATTATTATACAGTTTACATCGAATAGAGACGCTTGAAAGGTGATCGCTCCAAATTCCAAAATGCAAATGTTGATCGTAACTTAAAAAAGCACCAATTAACTGAACTATGGAAACGAACCCTTTCTGTCTACACGAAACCTTATACTATAATTTTTGGTTTTTCGCAGTTATATACAAGGCTATTTTCGTGCATCCAGTGTTGAAAAACAAACCACAGTAGATGGGAGTCTAACCTGGACTGCATGATCAATGCCAATGACTTTTCCACTGAGCTTTAGAACTCAAGTAATAGACGAGCAACTCTGCAGGCAATACAGTCCAAGGTTTTCCTCCTGTTTAGATTTGTGTTTCGGCTATGTTGAGCCTTCTTCAGCACAGCATACATATTTATATATATATATATATATATATGTTTCATCAATGGCAAACACTAGGATAGATTTTACACACGTTACATGCCACAATTGTTTGGATCCAAAGCTGGACTACATGATCAGAAAGCCAATGACATTTCCACTGAGCTAAATAGCTCAGTGAAAAAGCCGAGTGACTCTCCCCAGTCGTACAGCCCAAGGCTCTCTCTTGTCTGAATGGCAAAAACTAGGATAGATTTTACACACGTTGCATGCCACAATTGTTCGGATCCAAAGCTGGACTACATGATCAGAAAGCCAACGACATTTCCACTGAGCTAAATAGCTCAGTGAAGCAGCCGAGTGACTCTCCCCAGTCGTACAGCCCAAGGCTCTCCTCTCGTCTGAATGGCAAACACTAGGATAGATTTTTACACACGTTGCATGCCACAATTGTTCGGATCCAAAGCTGGACTACATGATCAGAAAGCCAACCACATTTCCACTGAGCTAAATAGCTCAGTGAAGCAGCCGAGTGACTCTCCCCAGTCGTACAGCCCAAGGCTCTCCTCTCGTCTGAATGGCAAACACTAGGATAGATTTTTACACACGTTGCATGCCACGATTGTTCGGATCCAAAGCCGGACTACATGATCAGAAAGCCAACCACATTTCCACTGAGCTAAATAGCTCAGTGAAGCAGCCGAGTGGATGTGACACAAGTTTACACTAACATGAAGCAGCTCCAGAGATTCCATTAGGTCGTTATTTGTTGCAAAAGAAGCAAACGCATTTGTTACTAAGAAACCACGTTTTTCGCAAGTTTTTAAACTACCTTGGGTTTCGAGCTCATGTTATTTCATCCGGAAGGGCGTTCAAGATTTTTGGTCCTTGGAAACTTAGTGATTTGATTCCATAGCTTGTTGTCCTGACTTTCGGAATTTCAAGGATATCTCTTTTACGGAGGCTGTGATTCCACAAGTGGCATACCGCAGTAGATGGGATTCGAACATGGACTGCCTTAAATTTAATTGCTTGCTATTATTCCACTGATCTTATGCATGTTTATATTTCTATCTCCAGGTATCCAGCATCCTGTATTAGCGTGCATGGAAAAGAAAACAGAGCGCCAATTATCTGATCTGTATTGCAGTGACATCATATCACCTGACGTCGAGTTAACGAGAGCTTGTAACATTCAACCTTGCGAACAGAGGTAGATATCGACTCATGTAGTCCCATTATTCAGTTGCTTCTGTTATATTTTATTTAAGCAAGGTTTCCATATCGTGTCCCCGTCTTGACGGCGAATTTCATGTGCCCGTATAATCATGAGCGACGGGGACGACGGGGACACACATGAAAATCTTCAAATAGTTGTTTATTTCAGCCTGTGTAGCGATGATACGGGAACACTTTTTTAAAACATATTCCTTTCGACGAAGACAATCATGAAACATATCCCCATGTCGAAATTCATGTTCCCATTCCGTCGTAAGGGACAGGGACGCTATCGCGTCGTTCAAGTGTTGAACCAATTTCAACTTTTTCTTGTCTGTCCCCGCCGACGGCGACATGCTTCAAACATGTTCCCATATCATCGAAAACGTTCCCGTAGCAATGGCGGGGATGCATCTCCATTGACAATTCTAGCGATGAACTCTTTAAAATTTAATTGGTCATCCAGCTGTGTCCCGCCAGCTGGTGTTCAAAACACAATACCAATTCAGCTTCCCTTTCCTGAAATGTAAGTTGATTTCGATCCGCATTTGGGTATGAATTCGGCCTTAGCAAATTGTTTCGGTCTATTTCTGACGCTTATACTCTGAGGAGTGTCAGATGAAAAAAGTTTTAAGTTTGTCCAAAGGTATTTTCGCTGTTTCTCAACATTTGAAATTCTAGCGATATGTTATCGACATCAATATGCTTTGTATATTTATGTACGAAAACAGCAGAGACATCATAGGGCATACTGAAGAGGCTTCTGTACTCCTTAGCCTGCCTGCAGACTCAACTGGTTTTACCTCCGACCAGTTGAGTTGAATTGAAATTTGAATTCAACTCAACTCGTAGAAAGTAAAAACCAGTTGAGTCTGCAGGCAGGCTAGTACTCCTCAGGGTATAAACGTCAGAGACGGACGATTAAGTTGACCAAGGCCGAATTCATACCCCTATGTGGATGCAATTTTATTGTTCAGCGCAAGTTTCAAGAAAAATAAGGCTACCCTGAGATACGCTTTTCTTATTTTTACGAATCAAATCTTTGATTATGTTGCTACGATGCCGTATCTTTTTAGGTACGGTTGGCGTACTGGACATTGGAGCTCATGCTCAAAGACGTGTGGATTTGGCCGGCAGACGAGAAAGGTAAACTGTTTTGATAAACATCTACATGTTGCTGTAAATAACAAAGCATGTCAGGGCTCCCAGCCAATAGCAACGCAGATCTGCTACCTCGGACCGTGCACTGGTCTTCAATTAATCACAGACCAATGGAGCAAATGCAGCAAAAGTTGTGGCACAGGGATTCAAAGACGACGCGTGCAATGTGCTGTCGACGGCGAAGTTACCGAGAGCTTACCGCTCGCTTCATGCCCGGGAGAGTTCCCCGTTACAGCCCGGCCGTGCAATACGCAGCCATGCAGGACTTATGAATGGGTTTCGTATAATTTCGGATACTGTTCAGCCACTTGCGGAGGAGGGGTACAAATAAAATTGATCTCCTGTCGACATGTTAGGACTGGTATAACTGTTTATAATTATCTCTGTCCACAGCCAAGGCCTTTTGTTATTGATGACTGTAACGTCTTCCCCTGCTAATGTAGCTACTTTTCGCTCTAACATCATTTGAAATTTGTTTGTTTCTTTGAGTTAAACTAGTCTCGTGAACACAATTCGATAGATTATTGTAGACTTGCGTGCGATGTCCCAACATCCAGTTTAAGCGATCTCGGTTTGATGATAACCTCGGTTTGGAAAGTGATAACTGTGACTCATGTAATACATCAAAGATTACCATTACTATGGCGCATTTCGCTCGAGAAATATCTTGTACGTCTGTTAAAGGTGCTGTGCTATCGTGGTCTAACCAAGCTAACTTGTGGTGTCAGGAACTTAGTGAGGTCGGGCTCAAGTCCCAGTCACGGGAGCGTCACAGACAAAGTTGAGGTCTCGTTAGTTTATCTACTTCTGAGATCCTAGTGACTAAATATATCGCTAAATATACCTCCCACCTTCACCTTTTTTCCTTCTTCAGCATAAAACATTCTGGAAAAGTTTTACTTCAGTGGCCTGGCTAAACTAGGTGACAAGTCGCGCATGACATTGTCTCCCTGTTTAGCCATCTTGTAGCGCGCGAATTGGTAGCGAGAGATATGCAAAAGATTCTGGTAGACAGCAGAAACATTTCTTATCTCAGCGACTCGTGGGACATGTTGCTCGCGACATGTCTCCTAGTTTAGCCAGGCCTTGCGCGTTAAAATTGATACAATTGATTTAGAATTGATGGTTCGTTAATAACTGAGCTGCCGTGAACAACAACAAAAGCAGCTACAGCGAGACGTGAGGGACTTGTGTATCCAGTCTACAGACTATTATCCCATGACAGCGGACTTCAGAAGATTTTCAAGATATTAATTAGCCTTATTAATTATGAGATTTAATACGGTCTCTGTATAAGAATCAACCATAGAAGAAACGGACAACGTTTACTTGTAGCAAAATTTGTCATTCTGGAATATATTTTATCGATCCTCGTTTATAGAATTCCAACCTTTATAGCTTAACAAGAGAGTTCATTTGATGATGTGTTCAATTCTTCTAAGAAAGTTCTTTTATGTTTTTGCACATGTTTTGCAACACATCTGCTGTACGTTATTGTACATACAGACGCCCTCTTCTTCAGCATTCCACAAAGTGGTGACTTCTCTCGACATTTTCTCGCTAAAAATTAAGACAAAAATACATACATTTGCATCATAGTTCATTATCTGCCTCGTGTTTTGACAATAATTTTCTCCAAAAGCAAAGCCTTCCCTTTTGCCGATTTGCTGGACGGAACAACTGCCAATTTTTGACGAGTCAGATAGACTTATTATTTGAGTCGTAGTTATCGCAATTGAAATGAATCGCTTGGACGCTCAAACTAGTTCTAACAGTTTGAGCGATCTCGGTTTGGTGTAGTTTCGGTTTGATGAGCGATAACTGGGACTCAGGTAATAAGTCTACGAGTCAGATTGAATTTCAGGAAAAGTTTCAGCTAATTTTCGATACAAGAATGTTTCCCAAAATTTTGTATGATAAGCATTTACATTTTCGAAAACAGTTGTATTTGGTTTTAGAGAAACTGGCTTTAGAGAAACGAAAGCGAACGGCAAACGGCGAACGACGAACGGCAAACAGCGAATGCGAACAAAGTGGAATGGGCCATTTGAGCGACTCAACCGCTGTGTGGTTCGAGAGATTCTACCTAAAAATCCTAGTGTTCAAAGACTCTATTCAACTAAAACATTGAAAAAAGAAATTTGTTTACCCCTTTTGATGCAGTTTTTATTCCTACAATACGCAGCCGTTATTGGTTTTTCTTCGAGGCATTTTGAATCTTCAGCAACGGGACTTTCTTGTATTTCATTTTCATTCACCTTTCGACATGTAACCTTCCTTGTTTTCACTGACAAACCGCATGTTTTGCTGCACGCTGACCAGTTGCTAGCATGCCAAATGTATCTGCTGTACCAATGAAAATAAAACTATTAGAAACTATTATTTCAAAAAAGGCCAGTTCTGAGAAATTTCGAGGTGGCTACACGCTGGGACATAAGTGCTGCGAGAGAAGCTCTGCAACAACCAACTTGCGCGATACGAAGAATGGACGACAGAATTGCTAGAAAAACGCACAAAAACAATGCAATACCTATCGATACCTATGCTGCGTTGCCTATTCAAACAAACCAGCTACGCGCTTCGAAAAACGACTGGCGACTCGCTAAAACATGTCGCTAAAAGTTCAACGAAATGAATTTTCTGTGACTATGTTTCCTGAGGTCGCAGAACATTATGATTCGAAAATACACCTTTTCAACTAAGAGCCTCGTTTTCAAAATTTACGAAAATTTGTTCGTACGAAATTTTTGACCCCAAATTCAGATTGAGCACCTTCATTTTAGTGTTAACGTAAATTTTTACGCTTCTAGTTCTTACGACGTTGATTTTAGAGCGACGAAAAGTTCGTAAATCTATAAAGGATTTGACCGTGAAAAATCGCTCGGGGTGAAATTTTCACCCTCAGTCATTTTCCACGGTCAAATCCCTTATAACTATTCTAACTTTTAATTGCTATAAAATCAACCTCGTAAGGACTAGAAGCGTAAAAATTTGCCCAAACACTAAAACGAAGGTGCTGAATTCGAATCTGACGGCGAAATGCTTCTGTGACACAATTTTAAATATTTTTGAAAACGAGGCCCTTAGTTGAAAAGGTGTATTTATCCCTGGCTACACGTGCGACTCTCTGTTTTACGGTGGCAGTGACAATTTTGACATGTCCTATTTCAATTTCAAGCAAAAAGTCACAGGTGTAGCTGCCGCTTAACCCATGTAAACTACAATAAAGAGTAAACCTGAGAAGATGATTTACCTGTTGACACAAACTCCCCCAGTGCATATAAACTCATCCGATGGACAGTTGAATTTCTCAGATTCAATTCCACTTGGCATTTGCATACAAACATATTCATCTTCTGAAGCAGAAAAAACGACTGAGAATACAAATGAGTCGGCTAATCGATAAAAATTTTAAATTTCGACTGCCTTTGCTTGTCATGAAAACGGCAAACTGATTTCCAAGGTCACAGTGTAATGAAAATAAAGAACATTATACTTATTACAAGGCGTAGGTATTGTTAATACTAAACTGAGGGGACATTTAATAGAATCCTGTACACCCTTGCCGTCCTTTTCATTGATTTTAAGGAAATTCCCGGAAATTTTTTCTTTCCAACAGGAATCTCGTAAGCCTTTTGGAAGAGTTAAAAACCCCTGGAAATAAACAACGGAAAAAAAGCACGGACCTAAACTTTAAGCAAACTTCTAAAGCAACGCAAACTTAAGCAGGGACCAAAAGATCGCTGTCATCCTTAAAACAATCGGCTTGCACCCCATCCGTCAGAACTGCCTTGCAATGTCGTTGCATTAGCTAACGTTAATGTAACTTAGTTTTATTTGGTTAGAATCTCGGTGCTCTTTAATATCCGAAAACCACACAGAAAAGTATAAAATTGTTTCTTGAAACACAGATTATACTGACCATTACAGCTTTCTGAGCAGTCACTTTCGTTTTTCTGCCTCCACTCATAGTAATAATTGGGCTTGAACATCCGATATTGAAGATTAATTTGAGGCTGTTTAGCTGCTGCGATCTAAGCAGAAATACATCGCAAATTAGTGTCCAGTTGGGTTTGTGGCCGACGTGCAAACAAAATAAAAAAGTAGTCTACCTCTTGAAGAGATGAAGAGAATCGGGGTAAAGACGCATCTCTTTTAACAAGTTCAGTGAAATTTTGCTGCGTGATTAGTTGCAAGGGCAAGTGTAATAGATATTACATGCTTCAGCTTGTCTACAATTTTTCCTGCAACATGTCTGCAACTTGTCGCAAATTGGTCCTGCAAAATGTTGCTGCTTGCCTGCACTTTGTCCTGCAACATGATGCAACTTATCCACAATTTGTCCAGTCCCTGTTGCAACTTTTCTGCAATTTTTCCTGCAACGTGTCTGCAATTTGTCCTGCACTATGTTGCAACTTGTCGGCGATTTTTCCTGCAAAATGTCTGCAATTTATCCTGCAACGTGTTGCTACTTGTCTGCCATGTTTCAATTTGTTTGCAATTTGTCCTGTACCATATTGCAACTTTTCTGCAATAGTGCAATTCTACTTTCCTGCAAAATCCTGCAACTTGACTGCAATTTGTCCTGCAACATGCTGCAACTTTACAACAACAAGTTGCAATGCAGCAAAGTTTTGGCTAATATCAACATATCAAAGCAAATATGTCATTCGATCAACGCTCGATTTATCGCCATGTAACGTTTGATTTTCGTAAAATTAATTCGTCAACCTGATGAAGGCATTCCATATTCGAATTTACATACGTCATCAGATGTATCAACATATAGGGATACATAATGGGCTCAAAACTTTGTAACAGGAAGGGTCTTCAATAAAAAACGTAAAATGTTCATGGCCAGGCCAGGCGATGTTTAAAGGAATCAAATTACGTCTTTATTGACGCATGTATGTGGAAAAATAGAAAATATAATTCTACCTACTACAAGCTGGATTATTCCATTTGATGGTCCCTCACTTTCAACAATGTAGACTCCTTTATCCTTTATTTGCTCAAATCTGTACGTGCAGCCCAGAATATTAGCATAAAGCGGAGCTATTTTATTTTCTTCTCTCTTTGGAAAGTTAACGTGGTTGACTGTAGATTCTCGAAGTCCTATGGAATTTGGATGCATAAATTGTTTAACGTTGAGATGCGTGGAAAACTTAAAGTTCTGATAGGACCTAAAATCTTAAATGCCAGGGATTTCCGATCCCCAATTCTTACCAAATGTGGGTGGGGTTCTTTTGGGACCTTTTTCTGCCTATTTAATATCATTTTGTACGGGTATGTACCCAAATGGCACGGGTGCGGGTTGTTTGGCCCAGAAATTCTCTTTACATTATGGTATGATTTTAACCAAAACACCATAGAAGAGGATGATAAATTGAGAAAACCTAAATAATTTCACTTTGTTTCAGTCTGAATAGTGTTAATATTACTTTGACGATGTTCGCAGTGCAAGTAATGAAAGTCTTGTTGCTCTGGTTTACCGCTGTGTCTACCTTGGGTCTGTAAATTCTCGGCGGAGCATCCCCGTCCGTCCAAAACTCACATACCCCCCTCCGACACTAGGACCGAATTGCAGTCGTTTCATGAGAGATATTGCAGCAAATTTTCTTCAAATTCACGTTTATTTGAAGGTAAAGTGAAACAAAGGATTCAAGTCCAAGTTTTTCTGTTCTAGGAGGCATTTTATCAAGTATTTTCTTTTTTGCAAGTTACCTGCATCTTGTTTCCTCAGTTTCTACAGATATTGTCCACATTTATAGTCACAGATTCCTTTCCGCTCTTAGTCTTCTATTATTCATGCATTAGAAGTAAAATTTGCTGCACTACCCCCTCGTAGAGCGGCTGCAATCAAGGCCTTTGCACGTGGAGAGGGTTCCCTTACTCAATATATCTACCATTTTCCAGAAAAATGTCGTGCCGACCCAGACCTCTTTGAAAAGGTCTATTCCTGGCAAAATCTACCCATCTCCGATTTATTCTGAGTCTACCAACTATGCCGCTTTCAGAATAGGTCCATAGCAAACACACCCTAAGAACAATAGTAGCTAGATACATCCATTGCCATAAGATGTACGCGATATTGGCTGAATTTTATTTAAAGCTATCCTGTCCAAAACAAATCCATACAGAATTATATAGTTTTAAAGTACATACCCACTGTTGCGTTTAGAGCTGCAAAAATCACAAAATTTAAGTTTGTCGAGCCTGGTGGGATCATCATTAGTGTTGTTTCATCTGAAATGAAAACGTGGTTATGTACTTGTTTAAATGCTTTTGCGTAACTTAAGTTTTTTCAATAAGCCGTCTCGATTGCCTAATGCTTTCGAGCTATTGTTTGTCAAACTTTGAATTTTGCTTGTCAAACAGTGTTTGACTGTTTGGCCACATCACTAAACATTTAATGGTTAAACAATTTTTTGTTTGTGACAAGAAGAAATATTCTAAACACTGCAAAGCCAGTTTGCCTGTCAAGATATGTTTTCTGCAACGAGGGCAGGACCTTAGGCTCTGGCCAAACGATCAAACATTGTTGGTCAAAGATCTCAATTTCGTTTGTCAAACAATATTCGACTGTTTGGCCACATCATTAAACATTATTCGTCAAACAGTTTTTTTTGCGACGCGGCCAGGAGGACCTTAGGCTCTTGCCAAACGATCAAACGTTGGTCAAAGATTTGCCATTTGCTAAATCAAACAAAATGTTTGACCGTTTGGCCACACCACAAAACATCAAAACGTCCAAAATATTTTCTTGATACAAACGTAAAATGTTTTTGAAGTTTTTCAAAAACATTGCTAAGCGATTCTGCTTGTCAAGCAAAATTCTGTGATTTGTGATGAGGCCAAACGGTCAAACATTGCTTGCTAAGCAAATCTCAAATGTTTGACCAACAATGCTTGATCGTTTAGCTAGGGCTTTAGCACAACAAGTATTTTTTTATACTATCACATACCTATATCATTTACTGGCACTGTTGCATTGCCTTCTCTCAAAACACAACTTGATCCATCTCCACCACAAATCTTGCAATTATCGATTGTTTTGTTGGAGCCAAACTGCAAATCACATCCAAGTTTCTGCGACGAAAATTGAAAGCAGATATGAGATTTTGTGAACTCCAATTATAGTCCCTGGCTAAATGATGAAACAATGTTAGTAAAACATTCGAGATTTGCTTCACAAGCAATGTTTGACCGTTTCGCCCACAGGACTTCTACAGCCAACCACGTAAACTTTCCAAAGAGAGAACATAATCAAAAATTGTTTGACAAACAGCATTGATTAATATTTCGTAACATTTGCTACTGGTAAAAAGCTAAATTGTTCGACCAGCAATGTTTTTTGACGTGGCCAAATGGGACATTATTTTGTTTGACAATCAAATTTCAGATGTTTGAAAAATGATGTTGGATCGTTTCGCGGATCTTTTTGTCAGACTCTCGGCCTTATTTTTATAGCACTACGAACATCTTCGACGCGATAATAAAGTGAATTTAGATAAGTAACATGGATAAGAATAAAGAAAATTTATTCAGTTTTCTTTAATCCCCCCTTATATAGTGTTTTGGTTAAATTCATACCCATGTTAAAAGAATTTCAGACAACTAGACCAGTGTGTGGGACATATAACTTTACCTAAAGCACACACCCCCCTCCCATCTAAAGATACGAGAGATTGAAGACAAAAGGTTTCAGAACCTCCTGTTCTTAGCAGACCTCTGACTAATGATTGTACTATGCCTCTTCTATGAGCGTGGTAATAAAAGAAGCAGAAAACAAGCAACAAGACAAGGAAAAAATTATTTCAAGCATGTCTTCCCACCTCACACTTTCCATTCAGACATATATCAGTACGATTGTCATCAAAACAACTGAATGTATCTGGTAGAACAGCATCGGTAAACACGGTTTTATTTGCATCAGTACAAATTATCTCGCATGTTTTATCTGAAAAGAATCAAGAAAAATATGGCAATGAATAAGAAAGTTTCTCAGGAAACATGCTTGTCACGAATCTTGAAGCTTTCCGAAAGTACATTTGATATAGTGTACCTCAGCTACGGTAGCGTCACGGCCAGGATCGAGGTATCGATTAGTTAACCTATTACTGAGATCCTAGTGACTGGTGCTAGATGCACCATTTCACCCTTACCTTCATCTCGCAGTTGAAGGCTAAGTCTACGCATTTGTGACATGATAGAGGCATCTGACATCTTGCAGTCATTTGGGCCAGAAAAAAGGAAACTTTTAGAGTGCCTTATTTTTGGGCCTTTTTCAAGCTATTTTCTGGATCTAATGTGCATTCTTTTTGACAACTCTCGGAGAAATCAGCGACTTCCACGCTCCAAACTCTCCTGACTCCAGAGCTGGAAGATTTTGCCGGATTTCGCAGAGATACCCACGTTCCCAATCAACTTCTCTGAAGTCTGTTCGTTTTCAAGAAAGTGTGTTTTTTGGGCCCGAAATCGGAATCCTGCAAAGTCAACTTATTCCAGAATTTAGAAAAGACAAAAGCCCCAAAAGAACACCCCCTTAGTTGATGCACCTGCAGAGTCCTATAGATAGGGGGTCGTTTGTTTTGGAACCGCATTCATTAGGCTACTGTCCCGCAGAGCAGACCTTCAGGAACGGAGCTATTGGGCCAGCTCAGCTTACTTCGAATCGACGAAAAGTGTTTTTTATTACAGTTGCAGCCAAGCCACGCCACAACCTGCAATAATTTGGTTTGAAGGGCTAAAATGACGGTCGAAAAAATTTTGCGTTTTTGTGATGTTTGATAATCCTTGGCTAGTACTCACAATGGTGACAATCCTTGGCTTGGCCTAATTATGGCAATGTTTCTGCGAAAGCCTCAGCGATATATGTAACTATTAAACTAAAGCCAATGTATGAAGGCAAAATTATAAAAAACTTAATTATAATGACTATTACCCTTCTTGATTTCACCACTGCATCGCCCAGCATTTACCGCCAAATCATCAACAGCAATGTCACCTTGATAGTGGACGCCACGGACGCCTTCAATAACAATCTAAAAGAAAAAAGCGATATTTTCATGGTAATGGTGATGATGTTTTTGCCTATAATGCATCTTTTAACCAACTAAAGTGGGCGGGGGGGGGGCTGACAGGTTCCCGGTACGCCAGTACACGGTAAGGCTAAACATTGACCCGGTACGGTACAAACGCAATCTGGTACATGGTTTTTCAAGGCACACTTGAAAAATCACATTCATAAAATGTGCATGCGAGCAAACTGGTACACCGGTACATTGATCATAGCTGCTTCTATCTCGTGATCAATTAAGATAAGTCCATATAAACAAATTGAACTCACACTAAATGCTTGCTTGCTCGTGACGCTAATATTTGCGAAGAACCATTGATCATCTAAATCTTTCGTTCGCTTCCATAACAACACTTCCTCATTCCCAGTCTTTTTATAAACGTTTAATACACCAATATGGCTTCCAAACATGTGATAGAAGAAACCAAAACAGACTTCAGGTGCATTTATTAAAGGGCTGATCAGCCTCGCTTTGTATCCTGTCAGCCTCTTATCCTTGTCTTGACCATCTGAGGCTTCTATGAACATGTAGTGGCCTAAAAGCAGAATCATCTTTAAAGCAACCTAAGGTTTTCTCGTTTGAAACTCTTTAGGCCCTGCCTGGCAAGACAATAAAAACATTGTTGCTCAAACATTTGAAATTTGCTTTAGAAGCAATGTTTGACGTTTAACCAAGTTGCGAAACATTGCTTTACAAGCAGAACTGCTTAGCCTTAGCAACTTTTTTTAAATACTTTGTACTTCATTAGTTCTAAGATCCAAATCAGAAAAAGAACTCTTTCTGACTATACAGAATTGATTTACTGGGTTTGATGTGGACAAATTCTGGAAACCCGCTACAGAAACGAAGACTTTGCCTATTTTTCGGAACTAATTTACGCGGTAGTTTTGCACAATCTGTGTTGATCAAGTTATTGAGCCAAAGTTTTACTGTTTTATAAATTAGTCTCGAGCAACCGGCAGAGCAAAGTCAACAATTCATGTAGGGGTGTTTTGAATCTCTTTCAATAGCAAAATAAGTAAGCTAGTCAATCCATTTACCTGTAATATTGCCAAACGTGTGATCTCTCTCGGCCCAGTCCCATGGCTTGGCGTACTTTCTTTGTGCTTCTGCCAATCAAATTCATCACCATTATCTTGCGTCCAGCTGCAGTTCTTCACACTGTCAAAAGTGCAATTTAGGCCAACGTTTGATTCAACTGTTGGAAGAAGAATAGATATATAAAAAAACTGCCTAGACAGTTCAAATACACGCTTTTTTTATAAAGAACCACTTTATAAGAAGCCTACATGTAGAAGGCTCGGAAATTTAAAGAACATATACTACTAAAGAGAAAATCATTAAGGAACTTTTGAATGTTGAATACTTTTATCACTGCAAATAATCAAGAATAAGAAAGCCGGTTCCATTCATTTGCTGTCGAAAATCGCATAAATTGTACGTTAAGCATGTATCCAATGTTTCTTTGAGCAGTCTCGAGCTTTGCTCACACGCAAATGTCTCTCTTTTATTGTTAAGACCACTGTATGTGCAGTTAAAATGAAGGAACTATTAAGGAACTTTTGGAACTACAATTTCCTCAAAAGAGGCCCAAAAATAAGGAACTTTAAGAACTAGGCCTTGAGGTAGGTTCCTTATAGAAAAAAAGCGTGTAATATCGAAGAGCTCAATGAAATAGCTTATCCAAGCTCTTCAAGTCACTCAGTTTTACGATATTTTCATTTTCCCCCATGCATGTACCTAAAAGAATTTTAGCTACCAACCACAGGACAGGCTTCCCCAGGACGGTATTAGAGTTTCTGTTATGCTAAAGCAATTGGTTTTGTATTTTCAAACCCCCCGTTTATTCCAACCCCCGTTTATTAACTTTTAACAATATTTCCAACCCCCCGATTATTCCCCCCCCTGATTATACGGTACTTCAGAGTAGTATTAACGACTCCATACACTCAAATTTGGCAAAAAACTTCTGCTCTATAAAATTGTCCCAAATTTTGGCACAATTGTTGTGGTAAAACTGTCTTCAAAGGGTTTTAAATGAAAAATCAATTTTCTCTACCGATACCTGACGGAATGAACGTGCTAGAAATATAAAAACAAGCAGAGTTTGTTATGCTTGTTTTAGCGCAGAAAAATTTCAATAATACTTTTGTTTTATCGAGGAAAAATCTTTTGGGTAAAGCTAAGTGCACCATTTGTGTTTCAAACACAAAGATTTGTTGCCTTGTAGCTATGCTGGGCTTTACAACTCCCATATCGACAAATATTTTACCCCCAAGCGCCGCAAACAAATCTCAAACGATTGGAAAGCATTAAATCGTTCGGTATCTAGGGCTGCCTGTTTTGCTTATGTTTTAAAACAGCATTCGATTTGCACGCTTTTCTGCGACTACTTTGACAATTTGACAATGAAATCGACACCAGTGGATAAATCACGTGCTTACCAGAGCCAATCACATCCGCTTCTGTATACCAATGCAAATTCCCTTTCCCAAGAGAGTTGCAATGCTCGTTGCGTTTGTCTTTGACATTTCTTTCGATTTCACACGGCTGCGAAGAGAAATAGCTTGCTTAGAATTAAATTAGAGAATTCAGTTCTAAACGAAGAGCCAAAATGTGTTCATTAGAATATTTTATCAATATTGCAAGTTTCTTATACAGTCATTATTACATAACACCGTCTTTGACAAAAGACGGCAACTGCCGTAAAGCAAGAGAAGCAAGGAGAAATAAAAATGGAAGGCACAAAGGCACCATGCATTTCAACTCAACGAACTGATAAAATTGGCCTATTCGGTAAGTCAACGTTTTGAGTTTTCTTTAATTTTAAATGCTGAAATGCAGTAGTAAACGGTGCTTACTTCGCCCTACACGTACAGTAAAGCAATGCGGACGGGAATGTGGTAAATTTGTACGAAAGATTCATGCAGAGCATGCGGCCAGGTTGCTCAGGCAGCAGGGCGTTGGCGTAGGATGCAAAACGTCGCGAATTGAAGTTCGGCTCTTCAGTCATGCTAGCGAATCGATACGCCCTACTATGGAGGATATGCACTACTGTGGTGGCATTTTTTGCATACTGTGTTGGTATTTTTTGCGTACGGTGGCGGATAAACAGTACTGTGATGTGTTATTATGCTTGATGTGGTGGTATTTTTCGCGTATTGTAGTGGATTTTGTGGTGTTTTCTTGCTTGATCTATAGACTTTTGCTATGATTTCGTATCCACTACAGTACGCAAAAAATACCACCACATTAGTGCATACCCATTACAGTAGTGCATATAGATCTGCTGGCGTGTTACTGGTCGTATCAATCTGTCTAAAGCTTTCTTCAAAAAAGAACTCCAAAATATAGAAAAACTAAAACATTAGATAATTAAAGCTTTCGATAAAGATCACTCCTATGCTTTCTTTCTTTTAAAATGTCAACAATCAGTCGTATTCCTACCTTTTCATTGCATATTTTGACATCATCGCCTTCGCCCTCGCAGTCTTCTCCGTCGTATTTAGGACTGCAAAGATAGAAACATACTTAACCAAACGACTTAGCTAAAGGGCATTAGATGTTACATATATTTGCCATAGCTAGAAAACTATAATATTACCTTGGATTGTTGCATTTTCTGCTCCTGTTCCGAATGCCTATTCCACAACTTGCTGAGCATTTGCTCCAAGACTCCCAATTCGACCAGCCCCCATGAATGGGGTAATAATTGAAACGACCATTTGGGAAACATTTTCCCTTGATACACCACTGAAATAATAAGGATTGAGAAACAGAGTTAGTGAAAATTGGTGAAACAGTAACATCAACTTGCAAAGTAGATATTTTCTCAAATTTCTAAAAGATGAAAGAATACTAACGTCTTTTCCGTATTTGCATTGGGTGCCATCTAAAGGTGGAAGGGAGTATCGGAAGCATTCTCTTCTTGACCTTGCCCAATATGGAGCACAGTACAAAAATCTGCAATCCCATCTGAAATAAAACTAAAATCAAGGAAAATATCAATAATAAATAGAACGGTTTTAGTAGACTAGCCCTAGAAGAAAAACGGTATTAGTAGACTCACCCTATGACATCCTCTGTAGTGACCACCAAGATAGAAGGCACACTGTTCGTCTAAATTATAATGCACCCCAGGCAATTTAGTCGCAAATTTTGATATGTTTTTCTGCGGACGATCATTTAAACAGGAGACTAGACTTATTACCTGAGTCCCAGTTATCGCTCACCAGACCGAGACTACACCAAACCGAGATCGCTCAAACTGGCGATTGAGCGTTCAGGCGATTCATTTCAATAGCGATAACTACAACTCAGGTAATAAGTCTAGCACAAGGCGCATGTTCTTCTGAGGCTCTCTGAAGAGAACTTTCTGAGCTTCGAAAACAGAAAGCTTCCAAAATAGAACCTATTATTTTAAAAAGAAACAGGAATTTGGAAATCCGAGACTTTTTCCAAAGCCGGTTCCAAACGAGTCAACTTTCGCGCCAAAATTCTTGTTTGCCTGGTCCCTAGACCCCTTCGTGGGATGTCTCCTTGCAACTGGTAGAAACGTAGTCTATTTCGAACTTCAAATCGAGAATCTGGAAAGTCTCGGAAACCTTCTGCTTTTGATGACAGAAGAGCTCCAAAATCTACCGTTTTCAGAAGAATGGGATCGAAAAACATATTCCGAAAAAAATCTGCCGAGAAAGATTTGTCCAACAAGAACACGCCCTCAAGGTCGCAGGAATTTTTCTAAAGGAACTATAACTTGCCAAAAGTTAGAAAAGACAGAAAGAATATATTTTCTCTTACGAATGGCCAATTTCGTGTGCTATTACATGAGCATTTTGGAAGCCTCTTTCCAACACGACTGTACATCCAAGCTGCATATCACACATGCGGTATATTGGTGTGTAACCTAAGAATTGATAGCAAAATGTGAGGAAAATTGTCATATACTACAAGATAAACCGGTTTAAACCGGCTTAAAATAAACCAATTTCACAAAGTTTGCGTTCTGATTGGTCAATTCAATAAATCCAATCGATCTGATTGGTGGAAATTTAATCCGAGCCTTTAAAAGGACACATGATCTTCCTTACCTGAATAGCCAAATCTTTTTCTAAAAAAAATTAAAACAGCTCAAGATTTGGGCAAAGACAAGAAAACAAAATTGTTAGGAGATGAAAATCAACTCGAAAATTACAGAGAGTAACTACACTTATCCTTACCTTGTTAAAATAACAGCAAAGTCAAAATGATCACTGTTTGCATCAGAATAATAATTCAATGTTGATGCGTAATGACATGCACTTCTCATGGAATTCTTTGGTGCTCCTTTCACAATGTTCAGGTTCGGCTAAAAACAACAACAAAAAAACAAAATTTAATTCAAAGTACAGCACTTAATAAAACTGCCAATTTATACGGGTGAATTTCGGTAGAACTTGGAATCAAACCTTACTGGCAATAAATTCGATGCGACATTAAAGCGGGTAAACTCTGTTTTTATAAGAACCTTGTTTATAAGAAACCCAGTACTGAGATGAATAGCTGTTCGGAAATTTCAGTACTCGACCAAAAATGATGAGAAACTTGCAGGTCTCAACAATCTATAGAATTAGAATTATAGCATCGAGAAACAAACTTTTGTTACGCGTCAAGTGTCTATTTTTACAAAAACAGCTCAAGTAAACGTGAATTGTATTGCTTCTTCTATTTGTCAAATGTAGCCAAGTGTCAATTACCTGTTTCAGTACTAAAAAATTTGATCCCTAAGAAACTGCTAAGAAACTTTCAGTACTGAAATTCTCCAAAACTTAAGAAACTGGGAACTGCCAAAAAAGGGTGTAGCTATAAAGTCCACTAGAACCAATATTGGACTAGACTTACTGTCTAAATCTTTCCTTACCCGAACACAAAGTCATGCCAGAAATATCATGGCGCTGCGGAGGAGACAGTGAGAAAAGTGAACGGAGATTTAAATCTCAGTCCACTTTTCTCATCGTAAAACATTCCTCCTTCAATTTTCTCTTTAGTAGTATAAGTTCATAAATTTTGGGTTATGAATTTGTGTTCGGATCCAAAAACTAAGAAAAAGATTTAGATTAGCTATAAAGTCTAATATTGGACATGATAATTACCGCTTATCGTGACAGACCTTTGGATATTTATTAGGGCAACTATATTTATTCCGAAGAAGACCGCTTCCCACCATCAGAGTCTGGTTGAATAACATCAAACTCAATAAATAGAGAAGAACCGCATTCTCGTTAACCGACGGAAAGAGACGGATCTCTCCCAAACGTTGCCTCGATAAAAACAAGGCTTGTCGCAATAAGCGGTGACTATACTGTAATGAAAGGAATAGAAAAACACCACAACACTTACGGGATCCTTTTCCAGAAGTTTGATTCTTGTTACAACGATATGCAGGGTGATTCCAAAAGATTTGTCTTTGAAAAGTCTGTTTACCTAAATAAGAACGGAAATTATGATACTGTTGGTTTTATCTTATGAATGAAGCTCACTTCATCTATGAGACTGAGTCAATGTAAAACTTTAACCCTTGTAATCCTGTATTGCTTTGTGGTATGCCATATGTGGAAAAATCGATCCTAGTGTTCGCCATTCGTGACAGATATATACAAATATGTATGGTGCTGAAGTAGGCTTAACATAGCCGAAACACAAAATGCAAAACGGGAGGAGAGCCTTGGGCTGTATGACTTAGAGAGTTACTCGGCGATTTCATTGAGCTCTATAGCTCAGTGGAAACGTCGTGGCTCTCTGGTAATGCAGTCTGATCCGAATCCTATCTATTGTGGTATGCCTCTTGTGGAAAAATCTATCCTAGTGTTCGCAATTCATGACAAATATATACAAATATGTACGATGCTGAAGTAGGCTTAACATAGCCGAAACACAAACTCAAGCGGGAGGAGCGGGAGAGCCTTGGGCTGTATGACTTGGAGAGCTACTCGGCGATTTTATTGAGCTCTATAGCTCATTGAAACCTCGTTGGCTCTCTGGTCATGCAGTCCAGGTTCAAATCCCATCTATTGCGCTATGCGAATTGTGGAAAAATCTATCCTAGTAGGAAAGATATTTTCACAATTCGCATAGTGTTCGCCATTCATGACAAATATTTACAAATATGTATGGTGCTGATTAAAGCTCAGTGAAAGCGTCGTTGGCTCTCTAGTCATGAGTCTAGGTTCGAATATATTCGTATATTCGTTTGTATCTTTTTCGGCTATTTTTAGGGAGTTAACGGAGAAACCTTATAAAAAGCTAAAATAGGAACTCAATAAAAAAACTCTGGGCTATCTCTAAGTTGAGAAGGATGGACGATCTCTGCTTTGAGAAAGATGTGACAGACAACAAAAGATCAACAAAATAAGAACTTTCAACCTTAAAACAACAAACTGAAAGGCTTATTTTAGACATAAGAAGGCCATATGAAATACATAACGTAGATTATCAGTAAAAGAATCAGTAGCGATAACAAAAGTTTTTCAAAAGGCTTACCGCATTCATAAGCGTCAGTAAATATTTTTCAGTATTTTTGCCATGCTTCTTAACCACGGTTGAGTCAGCAATGACCATGACTTCAATAAATTTCTCCGGAATTGCAACAGGCTGTGGTTCAATTTTCGTATTCGCTTGAGAAAAAACAAGTAAGGGTCATTTTATAGGGCCACTATTAGGTCGAGTCGCATTTTAATTTGAACTTTATTCACCCATATAAAGTGACAATTCTATTCCGTGCTGCACTTTGAATTAAATGCAGCAGGATTTGCCGAACTAAATTCACCGAGGGGCGTTTCACTCTGCAAAAAGGCGTACGAGACTTCCTATATGGTCGCATTTTGGTCGCACTTTGGTCGAATTTAGCTAATCACAATTGATTTGCTGTATGTTTCAGAATGAATGGGCCCTCTTTCCCGATCCTATTCTTGGAGCCACAACATCCCCGGGTAGGAATACCAAATAAATAAGCAAAAGAGCAACATATAGCTAACAAACGAACACTTACATTGTGCTGTGACGAGGACTTGAATCTCAGCATCCAAATGATTATAGTAAACTAAGAATGTAAACTTGTTGTTCAAAAGTAAGCTAATGTGATTATTTCTGTCGTAAGCCAGCCATGTTGTTCCGACTTTTGATCTGATGATTTTTCGCTCATTTAAACGCAGAGAAAAGTACATGCGACGATAACCGTAATGGTCCATGTAGAAAACCTGGAACAGAATGACAATTTCAGAAATCTTTTCTAACTGACTATGGTCCGTCATCTGTTAAAGACCATCCTGGAAATATATAGTCCTTTAGCTGTAAATACCTGAAAAATTGCAATTAGAAGCAGAAACATTTCATCTCTTTGTCAAGGACAAAAATGTATGAGAAGCAATGTTTTGTGACCTAGCAAAATCATCAACTAGTCTATTTGTACTAAAACGGTCTGCCTTGTCTATATCTACTAAAAACGGTCCATCTAGCTAGTCCGTATATACTTAAACAGTCCGTCTAGCTAGTCTATAATACTAAAAATGGTCTGCCCTGCTAGTCTTTATTTTCTAAAAACGGTCTGCCTTGCTAGTCTTTATATACTAAAACGGTCTGCCTTGCTAGTCTATATAGACAAAAAACGGTCTGCATTGCTAATCTATATACACTAAAACGATCTGCCTTGCTAATCTATACATACTAAAACGGTCTGCCTTGCTAGTCTATATATACTAAAAGGGTCTGCCTTGCTAGTCTGTATATACTTAAAATGGTTTGCCTTGCTATTCTGTATATACTTAAGCAGTCTGCCTAGTTAGTCTATATGTACTAAAATGTACAATGGATTAAGTCACCTTCTTGTAACAGTAACTTTTAATATTTCGTTTGATAACACGTTTTTAAATTTTTGACTGATGTTGTTTGATCCCACTATTACCTGTTTCGGTTTTTTGTCAAGGGCAAGAGCAATGTTTTGTGACGTAGGCAAACAGTCAACATTTTGTTTCACAACAGGTTTTTAAATTTTTGGCTGATATTGTTTGATCCCACTATTACCTGCTTCATTTACTTGTCACAGACAAGAGCAATGTTTTGTAAAGTAGGCAAACGGTCAAACAATTTTTTTTACAAGACGTTTAGAAACATTTGACTTATATTTTGATCAATGACAATTCAGCAAAAGCGCTGCTTAGTAACTTCTGGCATATGGTAATTTGGCACATAAGTAAGCACCTCCATCTTTTAAACCCATTCTTTTGTACCACACTCGGCTCTGAAAAGTTTCCTTGGCTTCATAAGAACATGCTATGGCGTCGTAGTGTAATTCATAGCTTGTGGTGAAAATAACACAATGAGGTTGGAGTTCGATCCCTACACCTCATTAAGTTACAACCAGGGTCAAGGTCTCGTTATTTCATTTAGAGGTTCTAGCAACTGGTGCTTAATACACAACTTCACCTTTCATCTTCAGCCTTTCATTCCGTATTAAGAGTCTGGGACCGTACGGGAAACAAATAACAAAAAGGCCTACAACATGCTTAAACATTATAATAAAATACACCTTAGTTTTCCCTTCCCAAACAGTCGTAAACTAATTAGTGAAGGGTGGAATTCATAGAAAATATTTTTCTTACATTGACTTCCATTCCAGATTTGTTAATAAATGTAATCGAAGAATATCTCACAGCCCGTCTGCGTCGCACTTTTGCAATATCTGTAAATGAAACCAAAGATAAAAATGATTACACGACAAATAATATCGCAATAGCTGAGCAGTGCAAATCACTAAAGCTTTTGAGATGAAGGTTAAACAATGAACGTCATAAGATCACTACCAACATACCTTGATCAGATATGGTTCCAGGAGAAGTTTGAAGATCAAACTCATAAGCATCTGCGGCGTAAATTGCTTCATTTTTAATGATATCATTCTGTATAATAAAAATTTAATTTAATAAAATTTAATAAAAAGTTTAATGTACAAAATAATAGCTAAGTCTTTACTTTAGGAACATTTGATATATGGGGAGGACATGTGTAACGTACAATTTACATGTCAGTTTTTACTGCAAATGAATGGAACCGGCTTCCTTGTTCTTGGTTGTTTGCAGTGATAAGAATATTATTATTATTTAGTTGCATTCTAGCGATTTCATCTTTAGTAGTATAAGTTAAAGTTCTTAAAATTTTTCGACCTTTCACATGTAGGCTCCTTATAAAGTTGTTCTTTATAAAAAAAGCGTGTAAATTGTAGAATATAGCTATTTAGCTAAAGGAAGTAAAACTTTAGCAACATGCTGTGTTTTAATGAGGAAATTTATTACGATGTTTGAGTTCGGACAATCATTCAAATATTGTATGTATTGAAGAATTTGCTATCAGAATTTCCAAATCCAAGTTTGTTTTTCGGCAATCTGCATTTCATTAGAGCAACAAGGTCAGAAGAAAAAAATCAAACATTATTCTGTTGATACATAAAAATAGTTTTAAAAACAGCAGCATTTCTACAAACCTTTTCTGAAAATTTAGAGTCAAATCTTTTCCCATTGTGCGACGCCACAATCTCATTCAACAGGGGAAAGCAAAACAACATAAACACAAATTTCGCCATGATTCGGTAAAATTATAATCCCTAAAATGCTAACATGAATATTAGTTCAAAAAGGCCATTAATTCCAAAGCAATTTTTATTCTCTTCGTACAACAACGTTTGGCCTCGAAGTTGTTGTAATGAATACTCTCTCAGAATACCCAAAACACAAAATTTCAAACTACATATTTTGACCACAGCACTTATCCTGAAGCGTCTGGCCAAGTGCCCCGGGCTTGCTGAGGATTTCCTGTTGAGGATAAAGCCACTAAAAACAGTATCACCCTTTCAAATATCAAAACATTTATTTGAGCTTGTGTTAAATTACGGAACGCTAAAGTCTGGATTGATGGAGCTCTGTCGGGACCAAAGGAACGATGGAAGGCTTCAAATGATGGAATGCTAGGAATAATGGAACGCAACGAAGTGGAATTTAATTCCTTTTATATCTATCCTACAAAATTTATCCTAAACCCTTCGCGTCGTCCTACAACATCATTAAAATATCCTCCGATTCACCAGAATGCGTTTTTTACATTTCATTGTTTCAAGTTTTTCAGACTTACCGAGTACACGCTTTTTTTTTATAAGGAACCTACCTCAAGGCCTAGTTCTTAAAGTTCCTTATTTTTGGGCCTCTTTTGAGGCAATTGTAGTTCCAAAAGTTCCTTAATAGTTCCTTAATTTTAAGTGCACATACAGTGGTCTTAACAATAAAAGAGAGACATTTGCATGTGAGCAAAGCTCGAGACTACTCAAAAAAACAATGGATACATGCTTAACGTACAATTTATGTGATTTTCGACTGCAAATGAATGGAACCGGCTTTCTAATTCTTGATTATTTGCAGTGATAAAAGTATTCAACATTCAAAAGTTCCTTAATGATTTTCTCTTTAGTAGTATAAGTTGTTTAAATTTTCGGGCCTTCTACATGTAGGTTCCTTATAAAGTGGTTCCTTATAAAAAAAAGCGTCACACAGTGGAGGATATTTAGTTCAGTGGGTGGAAGGATATCATCAGTAGTCCAGTCAAGTGCGCCGGAAGCAATGCAGGGCGGCGGGGGCAGAAGCAACAATTTTGGGGCAGAACAATAGGAAAATAAAAGAATTTGGCAATTTTTCCGAGGGCAGGGGGCAGCTGCCCCCGCTGCCCCTGTGCTTCCGACACCCCTGAGTACAGTGGAGGGATATCATATCATCAGTACAATGGAGGATGGAGGATTCTCATTACTGACTGTACTGAACTGATGATATCCCTCCAAAGTACTGAATATTCTCCACTGTACTGACGATATATCTCCACTATACTGATGATATCCCTTCATTCCACACATAACTCTACCACGCCGTGCACGACACCTACTTGAGCCAATCACAATTCACCTCCAATTTCAAAAATTTCATATTCATTGTAAATATTGCAGTTATACTCTGAAGAAGCCCTGTATGCCAGGGCGAAATTTTAGTTATTTTCAATTGAAAATATTGTGTCTGTTCTCTGCCTCTCGTCGTTTTACGGTGTTATATTTCTTCGCCGTAAGCATCTAGCCGATTCGTTGAGCAGAACTGTTATAGTGGCCTTTTCTTCACTCAAGCACTCTTTTATACATACAGCTCACAACAAGTCCACTCACATATAACTCTGGCTTCAACAAAGCTCGATACTGTATCTGCAGACTTTTGTTGAAAAGCCAACGCATCCCAGTATTGCCTGTGTTGTTCATTCTTATTTAAAACTGAATTTACCCATTACTTATTAATTCTTCGCTTGGACGGTGTGACGAAAAAAAGGAATCAATGTTTTTCTGCTTTCTTCTGCAACTGTAGATTAATTTAACTTCAAAACAATCACAGTATATATTATGTACAATTTAGAGGCCAGACTGTCGACCACTCTACTTAGCTAAACTATCCATTATGCATGATCTATTTTCGACAAACTTCCATGTTATACAGAACATTTTCTCATTGAGCGTAAAATAGCCGTCGTAAAATAATCGTCTAAAGAACGATAAAAAACACCATTTTATGTGTTTTTGCCGTCCTTTTCAAGTGGCGCAGCGAGCGACATCAGCGCACGGCGCTCCCTGGGGGCAAAAAGGAACGTCGCGCCCGCTATATTCCACTTTTAGTCATATTTTTGTTGATGATTTTTCCTACTCGATTTACTACACAATTCTACGATTTTGCGCTATCTATGACTTAGTGCCTTGGAACACTTCCTGCCCCTCAATTCGCTACGCCACTGCTTTTTTATCGTCATAAATCTTTGAAATGCATAAGACTTTTCACACAATTTTTAAACCTTCCTAACAGTACTTTAAAGTACTTAGCTTTCGCAGCAGCAAATAAATAGTCCCATCCTCACATAGACATAATCAATCTATACAGTATCTTTAGAATACATTACATCTGTTCTCATTGTGTATTTTCTTCCCTTTTTCAACAGAGAGCCCTCATGCAGAATAGGATGCTCAAAAATCAAAACCATGCCTAGGAGAAAAGCAAATACTTCTAAATAATTCAAGACAGTTCATTTCTCTTGAAAGAAAATCACTAGACCCTACCACAATTGGAATCATCCAATGACCCGATTGAATCCTCAAGTAAGTTTTCAAACCATAAAGCCATAAAGCCATTTGACTTTTTGTGTTTCGGCTATGTTAAGCCGTCTTCAGTGCAACGCATATGCATACCGCCCGGGGGGATACTTGACCCTGAAATGTACAGGTTTGTGCCCTCGAGTTTTTACAAACCAACCCACATTTATTAAGGTATTGTTTTACACATTCAGCCACCCAGTTTTATGACTTTTGTCTGAATTTGTGTACCAAACGTTAAGGAAATTTAATTCTATACCCATTTTTAAGGTATTTTAGGCATGAATCGGACCCAGTCGTAAGGAATTTTCGAAGAAAATCCACCCGTAAGAGGGGCACATACCTGTCAGCCTACATTAGGGACTAATCCCCGGGGGCATACCGTAAATCCTCGAAGAAGCTCCACCTTCGAATAAGCCCTCCCCTCGAATAAGCCCCCATGGGGAATTATTCGATGGACTTATGAATTTGTTTTTGTCTTTAATGCATCTTTTAACTAATCAAAACACTGAACAAGTTAGCCCTGACAGGTTTCACTATTAATTCAATCAATAATAAGCCATTGGATGTTGGCAAACAGCTGATTTCGATAACAGAGTACTCTCTGCTATTCTTTCGACAACACACTTGAACCATGGAACTTCAAAATAAGCCCCCCCCTCGAATAAGCCCACTAATCGAATAAGCCCCCACCGTAAAATTCATTTTTGCAAATAAGCCCTTGAATTGAAAACACCCAGCTTCTTGATTGTTTGCTGTGACAAAATATTAAAAATTTAAAAGTTCCTTAGCGACTTTTTCTTAAGTAGTAATTTTTTTTAACTTTTTCGACCGTTTACATGTAGGTTCCTTATAAAGTGGTTCTTTATAAAAAAAGAGTAAAATTATTGGGTTAGAAACTGGACTTGATGATCAGAGACCAAACGATCATTCCACTAACTTAAGAGTCAAAAGAAATCGTCAACTAACCCTGACAGCCTAAGGCTTTTCTCCCACCTAGCTATTCGTTCTACCGCTATGTTAAGCCTTCTTTATCGCCATACATATGAAAATATATGTTTCTTCAACGGCAAACACAAAAGCTAGATTTTTCCACGAGTGACACGCCACAGTTGATACGAATGAAACCCTGGACTGCGTGATCAGAGAGCAAACGAAAATTCCGCTGAGCTAACAAGCAAAATGAAATCGTTGAGGAACTCTTCAAGTCATATATAGCCCAAGCCCAGCTTATGTCGACCAAGGATATCATAGAACTAACGCAAACTTTTTATAAACTGCTAACTTGTGTCAACATGGCAACAACCAGCCCAAACTTATAGAATACAGTTGATTGCGGTCGCAAGAGCACTCAGGTTGACTGCGACTGACTTTTCTGACTGTGCACAATGTAGACATAAGCATCAAGGTTCTCCTCCCATTTTGCTATGTGTTTTTGCTACGTAAAGTCTATGTCGCAAGACATTTAAAATTTACCTGTTTTAACTTTGACTGCAACATCATTCTTTCTAGATTCATAACTTGAGGGGTCCAGAAATGTTGTACAACCACCCTTGTATCCCTGAAATAACAGAAAATAGAAATAGACTAAACATCTATGGAGTACATTTTAGTACAATTTATACTTACAGAGTTGTAGGGGTAACAGCTATAATCCATATACAGATGTACTGGTATTTTTGCAGGAGTTTGGGTCAGTATTCAAGCCAATGTAGGTACCAGTGTACCATTTTTCATTCATGCCAATGTTATGGCTTCGATTTTTCAAATGTACTTTGTTCCAGATTGTGTTTGTACCGTGCCGTACCCTGTTGGTTTTTAACCTGTATTGGGTGCTCTGTACTGGCACGCAGGTAAGCTGTCAGCCCCCACTTAAGAAGCCCATGAGCCACAGGTTTATTAACAAAAATTCTTTCAAATTATTCAACATGTTAAAGATCATAAGACTTTAGATATTCTTCCTACCTCATTCAGGTACAAATGAACAGTTATCAAGCTTCGTTCTCCATTCTCTCTTTCATAAGAACCATCCATATGAGGTTTGAAGTACTCTCCAGGGTCGATCGAAGAAACCGCTGTCTAGAGAAAGAATTGACAGCATTTTTAAAAGACAACAATATTAGAGATACAATAAAAACTCCTACCATCAAATGATAATAAGCAAACAGCAAACCTCTCATTAAGCCCAAGAGCTCTGCGATTCTTAAACTCATTCGGAATGTAATCTTTTATTCTCTGCCAAAGCCATTCCGACTTTTCAAATGAATCCAAAATACAGCGAGAACTATTTCTAACTTTTGTATCTAGAATTTGTCTATGGGAAAAATTAGATATAGACATGGTTAGATAAAGGAAATAATTAACAAAGTAACACTTTAGTGTGGGATAATAAATGCACTGATAAAAACATACACCCATATGCACATAGTACCATCCAGAGGGGGGTCTAATGGGTATAAAGTTTGGGGCCCAGACTCCAAAAAACCTGAAAAAATTCTCTTATTTGCTTCTCCCAAAAATGCACCACAACTTGGTATTATTTCATTACCCTTAGACTCCCAAGCCAGTGCCTGACCCCGGCTGGCCCCTAATTCACAAATTGTTTGCAGCAGCCCCTACCTTCCACCACCAACATTCAAAAGAGCAACTTCATATCCCTTTTCCTCTGTAATCCTGATCAATTCATCACATTCCTAAGAAAAACAAGATGTTGCAAGGTTCAAACTCATGACGATGGCACAAGCAAGAATAACACGACACAACATTAACTGTCCTGCACTGTGGGGTAGTAATCATAGCAGGCACAAAGCTAAGGGGGGACAGGAGATCATTGCCCCCTCTCAAAGAAAATCTTTTAGCCCTCTTTTCCTGTCCAAAATTCAAAATATTAACACATGTTTTGTTTAAATAAGCATTTTTGCTTTCAATTGAAAGGCCTTTCAGGGACCTTTCAAGACGTGGTCGTTAAAAATTTTCAGGGACTCCACCCAACCCCTCCCGCGAACCTTATCTATTTCTGTCTGACCCCCCAACTTTTGTTAAAGGACTGCCTTTGTTTTCCCCGATATTTTACTTTGCGCATGTCCAACTTTTTAGCGCTTGGGGCTTTAAAAACTTAAACCTAATTAACATGACTTAATTTGATTTCAACCGAGTTACCTCTTTGGTCAAAACATTCTCCAAAACAAAGGCTAATTGATCATTTCCATCTGGCAATGTTATTGGAATCTTTCTGATACTGTGCCTCTCACCTAATGTCGACATTGAAGACTCACTTTGTCCCATATTCGATCTGCAAACTCAGACCAAATTTACAGTAAAAACGTCTCGCTCTGTCAGCTATAATTATAATATATATAAGATAAGTAAATGCCTGCCTGTCTCTGCTTTATATTATCCTCAACTATATTTAGAAATGATGAAACAAGTCATTTTGTGTCAACGTTGCAGAAAAAGTTGTTCCGCATTCCGCATGTTATGTTTATGATCGCAAAGTATTTTCTACCATTTGTTTACAGCCTCTTTTTGGAAAAATTGCGAAACTTTTTTGCAAAGTCAGCATAGGGTCAGCAAATTTGAAATTCGGCAAATTTGTAGGGTTTTAGGGTCAGGGTTTTAGGATTAGGGTTTTAGGGTTAGGGAAGGGTTTTAGGATTAGGGTTCTAGGGTTAGGGTTGGGGTTAGGGTTTTAGGGTAGGGTTTTAGGTTAGGGTTAGGTTAGCTACTTCTCTTTCACAATGTTTTTGCAGCGTTCAAAGTTTGGAACAATTGAATCAGCTGCTTTCGAAATTTTGATCGTGAAACAGTGAAAACGGTAATTCAACTCAATTGAAAACTTCTTAAGAAAAGTGGGTCTGCTAAAGTGCATGTGTCAGATCTTAAGGCTCATCTTTCTTGTACACCAGGGTGTTGGAGGGTAAATACAGTGAAGCAATTGAAGGCGTTGGTACACCCTGCTAGGGGGGGTTCGGAGAAGGCATACCCAAATAAAATTGTTAAGTAAACCCTTAAATAGAATGCAGTTTAGCTTAGGGGACACTTTTGGCTTTGTATGAAGATGAATGGTATGAATATTTGACACTTTTTTCGTGCAAATCACAAACAAAAAGTGTTCAACATCAAATAAATCACTCTAAAACAATGTTTACAGCAAAGGTTAGGGGGCAGCAGCTCCCAATAAGAAGATATGCCAAAATTTTGTGGATTGAACTGATCAATATTTATTTTCTCCTTGTTACACTTGAACCTCATTCAAAATTATTGTCATTTGTTCAAAACCTGTTGTTTACTTTTGTTGCATTCCTATTTTGCTGCTAAAGGATGTGTGCTGCATCTATACAAAACCCTCTACTTTGGCTTAGATCGGATTTTCATACTTTAATTATCAATAAAATAAAGGTTGTCTTATAAACCAGCATGATCACACCCATTCAACATTATACTTTTGTCATTAGTCTTAATTTTTTGCTACAACTAACTTATTACAGTTTATTTCATTGCTGTAAGAACTAGTCTGCCTTCTTTACCAAGGATTGTTTGACTTGTTTCTGAAAAAATTCGTTTTGTTTCAGGCGATATCCATTTGAAACTCCCCAAGATGTATCAATGCATGAAGATATGTCAAGATGATGAAGACTTGTTCTTTTAAAGTCACACAATTGCTTGTAAGTTTTTTTGCTTTATAATCATCATCATCATTTCTAGTAACGTCTATCGTCTATTGCCAGAAAGCTTACATTATTTATTGATTGATGGGGATTTCCCCCCGAGGTTCTACAGACAAACCCACTTGTACTGTAAACACAGACAACTGTAGTTTAACAGTGCGTCTGTACAATATAGCAGCTTCTATTGAAGTTTAACAGTGTTTCATTTCACTATAGCGGCTTCTATGGACGTTTAATGCCACAGATTTTGAGTATAGCGAATTCTATGGCAGATTAATGTCAGTCACATCTTTATGGTATAACAGCTTTTATAGCAGTTCTGTCTTGATCATACTCTGCTTTCCGATTACACTTTTTAGAAGGCTATTAAAACTGGGGAGGGACAGAATTTAGTTGCTGCATGTGCAAATATAAATTTGGGATCGTAAATAATATATTTCGTTGAAATAAACAAAATTGTATTAACACATTGATTGCATTTTGGTGGTAGTTAGATCTTCGACTAAGATTACTTTTCTTAGAGGCTCGATTGTAATATTGCATTAAAAAAAACGACAAACAAAGAAACTATCAAACATTGTTATCGGTGTTGTTGCGTGGAGTGTTTTGTTGAAGTAGAACTAACTTCTCCATATCATCACTCTCATACTCTAATTCAGCACATTCCTTCTACATGATGATCACTACGTTGAATTTTCTGTCTTCAGTGGCCAGCGCTACCCGAGCGCCGGAGCTGCTTGGATGGGAGAAGAGACATGGTGTTGTCGGGTAGGGTGTTTTGTTGAAGTAGAATTAACTTCTCCTTATCATTACTCTCATACTCTAATTCAGCACATTATTTCTACATGATGATCACTACGTTGAATTTTCTGTCTTCAGTGGCCAGCGCTACCCGAGCGCCGGAGCTGCTTGGATGGGAGAAGAGACATGGTGTTGTCGCGTGGGGTGTTTTGTTGAAGTAGAATTAACTTCTCCATATCATCACTCTCATACTCTAATTCAGCACATTCATTCTACATGATGATCACTACCTTGAATTTTCTGTCTTCAGTGGCCAGCGCTACCCGAGCGCCGGAGCTGTTTGAATGGGAGAAGAAACATGGTGTTGTTGCGTGGAGTGGTTTGTTGAAGTAGAATTAACTTCTCCATATCATCACTCTCGTACTCTAATTCAGCACATTCATTCCACATGATGATCACTACGTTGAATTTTCTGTCTTGAGTGGTCAGCGCTACCCGAGCGCCGGAGCTGCTTGGATGGGAGAAGAGACATGATGTTGTCGCGTGGGGTGTTTTGTTGAAGTAGAATTAACTTCTCCATATCATCACTCTCATACTCTAATTCAGCACATTCATTCTACATGATGATCACTACGTTGAATTTTCTGTCTTCAGTGGCCAGCGCTACCCGAGCGCCGGAGCTGCTTGGATGGGAGAAGAGACATGGTGTTGTCGCGTGGGGTGTTTTGTTGAAGTATAATTAACTTCTCCATATCATCACTCTCATACTCTAATTCAGCACATTCATTCTACATGATGATCACTACGTTGAATTTTCTGTCTTCAGTGGCCAGCGCTACCCGAGCGCCGGAGCTGCTTGGATGGGAGAAGAGACATGGTGTTGTCGCGTGGGGTGTTTTGTTGAAGTATAATTAATTTCTCCATATCATCACTCTGATACTCTAATTCAGCACATTCATTCTACATGATGATCACTACGTTGAATTTTCTGTCTTCAGTGGCCAGCGCTACCCGAGCGCCGGAGCTGCTTGGATGGGAGAAGAGACATGGTGTTGTCGCGTGGGGTGTTTTGTTGAAGTAGAATTAACTTCTCCATATCATCACTATTTTTCTTGTTCTGCCTTGATCATACTCTAATTCAGCACATTCATTCTACATGATGATCACTACGTTGAATTTTCTGTCTTGAGTGGTCAGCGCTACCCGAGCGCCCGAGCTGCTTGGATGGGAGAAGAGACATGGTGTTGTCGCGTGGGGTGTTTTGTTGAAGTAGAATTAACTTCTCCATATCATCACTATTTTTCTTGTTCTGCCTTGATCATACTCTAATTCAGCACATTCATTCCACATGATGATCACTACGTTGAATTTTCTGTCTTGAGTGGTCAGCGCTACCCGAGCGCCCGAGCTGCTTGGATGGGAGAAGAAACTTGGTGTTGTCGCGTGGAGTGTTTTGTTGAAGTAGAATTAACTTCTCCATATCATCACTATTTTTCTTGTTCTGCCTTGATCATACTCTAATTCAGCACATTCATTCCACATGATGATCACTACGTTGAATTTTCTGTCTTGAGTGGTCAGCGCTACCCGAGCGCCGGAGCTGCTTGGATGGGAGAAGAGACATGGTGTTGTCGCGTGGAGTGTTTTGTTGAAGTAGAATTAACTTCTCCATATCATCACTCTCATACTCTAATTCAGCACATTCATTCTACATGATGATCACTACGTTGAATTTTCTGTCTTGAGTGGTCAGCGCTACCCGAGCGCCCGAGCTGCTTGGATGGGAGAAGAGACATGGTGTTGTCGCGTGGAGTGTTTTGTTGAAGTAGAATTAACTTCTCCATATCATCACTTGTTCTGCCTTGATACTCTAATTCAGCACATTCATTCTACATGATGATCACTACGTTGAATTTTCTGTCTTGAGTGGTCAGCGCTACCCGAGCGCCGGAGCTGCTTGGATGGGAGAAGAGACATGGTGTTGTCGCGTGGGGTGTTTTGTTGAAGTAGAATTAACTTCTCCATATCATCACTCTCATACTCTAATTCAGCACATTCATTCTACATGATGATCACTACGTTGAATTTTCTGTCTTCAGTGGCCAGCGCTACCCGAGCGCCGGAGCTGCTTGGATGGGAGAAGAGACATGGTGTTGTCGCGTGGGGTGTTTTGTTGAAGTAGAATTAACTTCTCCATATCATCACTCTCATACTCTAATTCAGCACATTCATTCTACATGATGATCACTACGTTGAATTTTCTGTCTTCAGTGGCCAGCGCTACCCGAGCGCCGGAGCTGCTTGGATGGGAGAAGAGACATGGTGTTGTCGCGTGGGGTGTTTTGTTGAAGTAGAATTAACTTCTCCATATCATCACTCTCATACTCTAATTCAGCACATTCATTCTACATGATGATCACTACGTTGAATTTTCTGTCTTGAGTGGTCAGCGCTACCCGAGCGCCGGAGCTGCTTGGATGGGAGAAGAGACATGGTGTTGTCGCGTGGGGTGTTTTGTTGAAGTAGAATTAACTTCTCCATATCATCACTCTCATACTCTAATTCAGCACATTCATTCTACATGATGATCACTACGTTGAATTTTCTGTCTTCAGTGGCCAGCGCTACCCGAGCGCCGGAGCTGCTTGGATGGGAGAAGAGACATGGTGTTGTCGCGTGGGGTGTTTTGTTGAAGTAGAATTAACTTCTCCATATCATCACTCTCATACTCTAATTCAGCACATTCATTCTACATGATGATCACTACGTTGAATTTTCTGTCTTCAGTGGCCAGCGCTACCCGAGCGCCGGAGCTGCTTGGATGGGAGAAGAGACATGGTGTTGTCGCGTGGGGTGTTTTGTTGAAGTAGAATTAACTTCTCCATATCATCACTCTGATACTCTAATTCAGCACATTCATTCTACATGATGATCACTACGTTGAATTTTCTGTCTTCAGTGGCCAGCGCTACCCGAGCGCCGGAGCTGCTTGGATGGGAGAAGAGACATGGTGTTGTCGCGTGGGGTGTTTTGTTGAAGTAGAATTAACTTCTCCATATCATCACTCTCATACTCTAATTCAGCACATTCATTCTACATGATGATCACTACGTTGAATTTTCTGTCTTGAGTGGCCAGCGCTACCCGAGCGCCGGAGCTGCTTGGATGGGAGAAGAGACATGGTGTTGTCGCGTGGGGTGTTTTGTTGAAGTAGAATTAACTTCTCCATATCATCACTCTCATACTCTAATTCAGCACATTCATTCTACATGATGATCACTACGTTGAATTTTCTGTCTTGAGTGGCCAGCGCTACCCGAGCGCCGGAGCTGCTTGGATGGGAGAAGAGACATGGTGTTGTCGCGTGGGGTGTTTTGTTGAAGTAGAATTAACTTCTCCATATCATCACTCTCATACTCTAATTCAGCACATTCATTCTACATGATGATCACTACGTTGAATTTTCTGTCTTCAGTGGCCAGCGCTACCCGAGCGCCGGAGCTGCTTGGATGGGAGAAGAGACATGGTGTTGTCGCGTGGGGTGTTTTGTTGAAGTAGAATTAACTTCTCCATATCATCACTCTCATACTCTAATTCAGCACATTCATTCTACATGATGATCACTACGTTGAATTTTCTGTCTTCAGTGGCCAGCGCTACCCGAGCGCCGGAGCTGCTTGGATGGGAGAAGAGACATGGTGTTGTCGCGTGGGGTGTTTTGTTGAAGTAGAATTAACTTCTCCATATCATCACTCTCATACTCTAATTCAGCACATTCATTCTACATGATGATCACTACGTTGAATTTTCTGTCTTGAGTGGCCAGCGCTACCCGAGCGCCGGAGCTGCTTGGATGGGAGAAGAGACATGGTGTTGTCGCGTGGGGTGTTTTGTTGAAGTATAATTAACTTCTCCATATCATCACTCTCATACTCTAATTCAGCACATTCATTCTACATGATGATCACTACGTTGAATTTTCTGTCTTCAGTGGCCAGCGCTACCCGAGCGCCGGAGCTGCTTGGATGGGAGAAGAGACATGGTGTTGTCGCGTGGGGTGTTTTGTTGAAGTAGAATTAACTTCTCCATATCATCACTCTCATACTCTAATTCAGCACATTCATTCTACATGATGATCACTACGTTGAATTTTCTGTCTTCAGTGGCCAGCGCTACCCGAGCGCCGGAGCTGCTTGGATGGGAGAAGAGACATGGTGTTGTCGCGTGGGGTGTTTTGTTGAAGTAGAATTAACTTCTCCATATCATCACTCTCATACTCTAATTCAGCACATTCATTCTACATGATGATCACTACGTTGAATTTTCTGTCTTGAGTGGTCAGCGCTACCCGAGCGCCCGAGCTGCTTGGATGGGAGAAGAGACATGGTGTTGTCGCGTGGGGTGTTTTGTTGAAGTATAATTAACTTCTCCATATCATCACTCTCATACTCTAATTCAGCACATTCATTCTACATGATGATCACTACGTTGAATTTTCTGTCTTGAGTGGCCAGCGCTACCCGAGCGCCGGAGCTGCTTGGATGGGAGAAGAGACATGGTGTTGTCGCGTGGGGTGTTTTGTTGAAGTATAATTAACTTCTCCATATCATCACTCTCATACTCTAATTCAGCACATTCATTCTACATGATGATCACTACGTTGAATTTTCTGTCTTCAGTGGCCAGCGCTACCCGAGCGCCGGAGCTGCTTGGATGGGAGAAGAGACATGGTGTTGTCGCGTGGGGTGTTTTGTTGAAGTATAATTAACTTCTCCATATCATCACTCTCATACTCTAATTCAGCACATTCATTCTACATGATGATCACTACGTTGAATTTTCTGTCTTGAGTGGTCAGCGCTACCCGAGCGCCGGAGCTGCTTGGATGGGAGAAGAGACATGGTGTTGTCGCGTGGGGTGTTTTGTTGAAGTAGAATTAACTTCTCCATATCATCACTCTCATACTCTAATTCAGCACATTCATTCTACATGATGATCACTACGTTGAATTTTCTGTCTTCAGTGGCCAGCGCTACCCGAGCGCCGGAGCTGCTTGGATGGGAGAAGAGACATGGTGTTGTCGCGTGGGGTGTTTTGTTGAAGTAGAATTAACTTCTCCATATCATCACTCTCATACTCTAATTCAGCATATTCATTCTACATGATGATCACTACGTTGAATTTTCTGTCTTCAGTGGCCAGCGCTACCCGAGCGCCGGAGCTGCTTGGATGGGAGAAGAGACATGGTGTTGTCGCGTGGGGTGTTTTGTTGAAGTATAATTAACTTCTCCATATCATCACTCTCATACTCTAATTCAGCACATTCATTCTACATGATGATCACTACGTTGAATTTTCTGTCTTGAGTGGCCAGCGCTACCCGAGCGCCGGAGCTGCTTGGATGGGAGAAGAGACATGGTGTTGTCGCGTGGGGTGTTTTGTTGAAGTAGAATTAACTTCTCCATATCATCACTGTCATACTCTAATTCAGCACATTCATTCTACATGATGATCACTACGTTGAATTTTCTGTCTTGAGTGGTCAGCGCTACCCGAGCGCCCGAGCTGCTTGGATGGGAGAAGAGACATGGTGTTGTCGCGTGGGGTGTTTTGTTGAAGTAGAATTAACTTCTCCATATCATCACTCTCATACTCTAATTCAGCATATTCATTCTACATGATGATCACTACGTTGAATTTTCTGTCTTCAGTGGCCAGCGCTACCCGAGCGCCGGAGCTGCTTGGATGGGAGAAGAGACATGGTGTTGTCGCGTGGGGTGTTTTGTTGAAGTAGAATTAACTTCTCCATATCATCACTCTCATACTCTATTTCAGCACATTCATTCTACATGATGATCGCTACGTTGAATTTTCTGTCTTCAGTGGCCAGCGCTACCCGAGCGCCGGAGCTGCTTGGATGGGAGAAGAGACATGGTGTTGTCGCGTGGAGTGTTTTGTTGAAGTAGAATTAACTTCTCCATATCATCACTCTCATACTCTAATTCAGCACATTCATTCTACATGATGATCACTACGTTGAATTTTCTGTCTTCAGTGGCCAGCGCTACCCGAGCGCCGGAGCTGCTTGGATGGGAGAAGAGACATGGTGTTGTCGCGTGGGGTGTTTTGTTGAAGTAGAATTAACTTCTCCATATCATCACTCTCATACTCTAATTCAGCACATTCATTCTACATGATGATCACTACGTTGAATTTTCTGTCTTCAGTGGCCAGCGCTACCCGAGCGCCGGAGCTGCTTGGATGGGAGAAGAGACATGGTGTTGTCGCGTGGGGTGTTTTGTTGAAGTAGAATTAACTTCTCCATATCATCACTCTCATACTCTAATTCAGCACATTCATTCTACATGATGATCACTACGTTGAATTTTCTGTCTTCAGTGGCCAGCGCTACCCGAGCGCCGGAGCTGCTTGGATGGGAGAAGAGACATGGTGTTGTCGCGTGGGGTGTTTTGTTGAAGTAGAATTAACTTCTCCATATCATCACTCTCATACTCTAATTCAGCACATTCATTCTACATGATGATCACTACGTTGAATTTTCTGTCTTCAGTGGCCAGCGCTACCCGAGCGCCGGAGCTGCTTGGATGGGAGAAGAGACATGGTGTTGTCGCGTGGGGTGTTTTGTTGAAGTAGAATTAACTTCTCCATATCATCACTCTCATACTCTAATTCAGCACATTCATTCTACATGATGATCACTACGTTGAATTTTCTGTCTTCAGTGGCCAGCGCTACCCGAGCGCCGGAGCTGCTTGGATGGGAGAAGAGACATGGTGTTGTCGCGTGGGGTGTTTTGTTGAAGTAGAATTAACTTCTCCATATCATCACTCTCATACTCTAATTCAGCACATTCATTCCACATGATGATCACTACGTTGAATTTTCTGTCTTGAGTGGTCAGCGCTACCCGAGCGCCCGAGCTGCTTGGATGGGAGAAGAGACATGGTGTTGTCGCGTGGAGTGTTTTGTTGAAGTAGAATTAACTTCTCCATATCATCACTCTCATACTCTAATTCAGCACATTCATTCTACATGATGATCACTACGTTGAATTTTCTGTCTTGAGTGGTCAGCGCTACCCGAGCGCCGGAGCTGCTTGGATGGGAGAAGAGACATGGTGTTGTCGCGTGGGGTGTTTTGTTGAAGTAGAATTAACTTCTCCATATCATCACTCTCATACTCTAATTCAGCACATTCATTCTACATGATGATCACTACGTTGAATTTTCTGTCTTCAGTGGCCAGCGCTACCCGAGCGCCGGAGCTGCTTGGATAGGAGAAGAGACATGGTGTTGTCGCGTGGGGTGTTTTGTTGAAGTAGAATTAACTTCTCCATATCATCACTCTCATACTCTAATTCAGCACATTCATTCTACATGATGATCACTACGTTGAATTTTCTGTCTTCAGTGGCCAGCGCTACCCGAGCGCCGGAGCTGCTTGGATGGGAGAAGAGACATGGTGTTGTCGCGTGGAGTGTTTTGTTGAAGTAGAATTAACTTCTCCATATCATCACTCTCATACTCTAATTCAGCACATTCATTCTACATGATGATCACTACGTTGAATTTTCTGTCTTCAGTGGCCAGCGCTACCCGAGCGCCGGAGCTGCTTGGATGGGAGAAGAGACATGGTGTTGTCGCGTGGGGTGTTTTGTTGAAGTAGAATTAACTTCTCCATATCATCACTCTCATACTCTAATTCAGCACATTCATTCTACATGATGATCACTACGTTGAATTTTCTGTCTTCAGTGGCCAGCGCTACCCGAGCGCCGGAGCTGCTTGGATGGGAGAAGAGACATGGTGTTGTCGCGTGGGGTGTTTTGTTGAAGTAGAATTAACTTCTCCATATCATCACTCTCATACTCTAATTCAGCACATTCATTCTACATGATGATCACTACGTTGAATTTTCTGTCTTCAGTGGCCAGCGCTACCCGAGCGCCGGAGCTGCTTGGATGGGAGAAGAGACATGGTGTTGTCGCGTGGGGTGTTTTGTTGAAGTAGAATTAACTTCTCCATATCATCACTCTCATACTCTAATTCAGCACATTCATTCTACATGATGATCACTACGTTGAATTTTCTGTCTTCAGTGGCCAGCGCTACCCGAGCGCCGGAGCTGCTTGGATGGGAGAAGAGACATGGTGTTGTCGCGTGGGGTGTTTTGTTGAAGTATAATTAACTTCTCCATATCATCACTCTCATACTCTAATTCAGCACATTCATTCTACATGATGATCACTACGTTGAATTTTCTGTCTTCAGTGGCCAGCGCTACCCGAGCGCCGGAGCTGCTTGGATGGGAGAAGAGACATGGTGTTGTCGCGTGGGGTGTTTTGTTGAAGTATAATTAACTTCTCCATATCATCACTCTCATACTCTAATTCAGCACATTCATTCTACATGATGATCACTACGTTGAATTTTCTGTCTTCAGTGGCCAGCGCTACCCGAGCGCCGGAGCTGCTTGGATGGGAGAAGAGACATGGTGTTGTCGCGTGGGGTGTTTTGTTGAAGTATAATTAACTTCTCCATATCATCACTCTCGTACTCTAATTCAGCACATTCATTCCACATGATGATCACTACGTTGAATTTTCTGTCTTGAGTGGTCAGCGCTACCCGAGCGCCGGAGCTGCTTGGATGGGAGAAGAGACATGGTGTTGTCGCGTGGAGTGTTTTGTTGAAGTAGAATTAACTTCTCCATATCATCACTCTCATACTCTAATTCAGCACATTCATTCCACATGATGATCACTACGTTGAATTTTCTGTCTTGAGTGGTCAGCGCTACCCGAGCGCCCGAGCTGCTTGGATGGGAGAAGAAACTTGGTGTTGTCGCGTGGAGTGTTTTGTTGAAGTAGAATTAACTTCTCCATATCATCACTCTCATACTCTAATTCAGCACATTCATTCCACATGATGATCACTACGTTGAATTTTCTGTCTTGAGTGGTCAGCGCTACCCGAGCGCCGAGCTGCTTGGATGGGAGAAGAAACTTGGTGTTGTCGCGTGGAGTGTTTTGTTGAAGTAGAATTAACTTCTCCATATCATCACTCTCGTACTCTTGTTCAGCACATTCATTCCACATGATGATCACTACGTTGAATTTTCTGTCTTGAGTGGTCAGCGCTACCCGAGCGCCGGAGCTGCTTGGATGGGAGAAGAGACATGATGTTGTCGCGTGGGGTGTTTTGTTGAAGTAGAATTAACTTCTCCATATCATCACTCTCATACTCTAATTCAGCATATTCATTCTACATGATGATCACTACGTTGAATTTTCTGTCTTCAGTGGCCAGCGCTACCCGAGCGCCGGAGCTGCTTGGATGGGAGAAGAGACATGGTGTTGTCGCGTGGGGTGTTTTGTTGAAGTAGAATTAACTTCTCCATATCATCACTCTCATACTCTAATTCAGCATATTCATTCTACATGATGATCACTACGTTGAATTTTCTGTCTTCAGTGGCCAGCGCTACCCGAGCGCCGGAGCTGCTTGGATGGGAGAAGAGACATGGTGTTGTCGCGTGGGGTGTTTTGTTGAAGTATAATTAACTTCTCCATATCATCACTCTCATACTCTAATTCAGCACATTCATTCTACATGATGATCACTACGTTGAATTTTCTGTCTTCAGTGGCCAGCGCTACCCGAGCGCCGGAGCTGCTTGGATGGGAGAAGAGACATGGTGTTGTCGCGTGGGGTGTTTTGTTGAAGTAGAATTAACTTCTCCATATCATCACTCTCATACTCTAATTCAGCACATTCATTCTACATGATGATCACTACGTTGAATTTTCTGTCTTCAGTGGCCAGCGCTACCCGAGCGCCGGAGCTGCTTGGATGGGAGAAGAGACATGGTGTTGTCGCGTGGGGTGTTTTGTTGAAGTAGAATTAACTTCTCCATATCATCACTCTCATACTCTAATTCAGCACATTCATTCTACATGATGATCACTACGTTGAATTTTCTGTCTTCAGTGGCCAGCGCTACCCGAGCGCCGGAGCTGCTTGGATGGGAGAAGAGACATGGTGTTGTCGCGTGGGGTGTTTTGTTGAAGTAGAATTAACTTCTCCATATCATCACTCTCATACTCTAATTCAGCACATTCATTCTACATGATGATCACTACGTTGAATTTTCTGTCTTCAGTGGCCAGCGCTACCCGAGCGCCGGAGCTGTTTGAATGGGAGAAGAAACATGGCGTTGTTGCGTGGAGTGGTTTGTTGAAGTAGAATTAACTTCTCCATATCATCACTCTCGTACTCTAATTCAGCATATTCATTCTACATGATGATCACTACGTTGAATTTTCTGTCTTCAGTGTCCAGCGCTACCCGAGCGCCGGAGCTGCTTGGATGGGAGAAGAGACATGGTGTTGTCGCGTGGGGTGTTTTGTTGAAGTAGAATTAACTTCTCCATATCATCACTCTCATACTCTAATTCAGCATATTCATTCTACATGATGATCACTACGTTGAATTTTCTGTCTTCAGTGGCCAGCGCTACCCGAGCGCCGGAGCTGCTTGGTTGGGAGAAGAGACATGGTGTTGTCGCGTGGGGTGTTTTTTTGAAGTAGAATTAACTTCTCCATATCATCACTTTCGTACTCTAATTCAGCACATTCATTCCACATGATGATCACTACGTTGAATTTTCTGTCTTCAGTGGCCAGCGCTACCCGAGCGCCGGAGCTGCTTGGATGGGAGAATGGACATGGTGTTGTCGCGTGGAGTGTTTTGTTGAAGTAGAATTAACTTCTCCATATCATCACTCTCATACTCTAATTCAGCACATTCATTCTACATGATGATCACTACGTTGAATTTTCTGTCTTCAGTGGCCAGCGCTACCCGAGCGCCGGAGCTGCTTGGATGGGAGAAGAGACATGGTGTTGTCGCGTGGGGTGTTTTGTTGAAGTAGAATTAACTTCTCCATATCATCACTCTCATACTCTAATTCAGCACATTCATTCTACATGATGATCACTACGTTGAATTTTCTGTCTTCAGTGGCCAGCGCTACCCGAGCGCCGGAGCTGCTTGGATGGGAGAAGAGACATGGTGTTGTCGCGTGGAGTGTTTTGTTGAAGTAGAATTAACTTCTCCATATCATCACTCTCATACTCTAATTCAGCACATTCATTCTACATGATGATCACTACGTTGAATTTTCTGTCTTCAGTGGTCAGCGCTACCCGAGCGCCGGAGCTGCTTGGATGGGAGAAGAGACATGGTGTTGTCGCGTGGGGTGTTTTGTTGAAGTAGAATTAACTTCTCCATATCATCACTCTCATACTCTAATTCAGCACATTCATTCTACATGATGATCACTACGTTGAATTTTCTGTCTTGAGTGGCCAGCGCTACCCGAGCGCCGGAGCTGCTTGGATGGGAGAAGAGACATGGTGTTGTCGCGTGGGGTGTTTTGTTGAAGTAGAATTAACTTCTCCATATCATCACTCTCATACTCTAATTCAGCACATTCATTCTACATGATGATCACTACGTTGAATTTTCTGTCTTCAGTGGCCAGCGCTACCCGAGCGCCGGAGCTGCTTGGATGGGAGAAGAGACATGGTGTTGTCGCGTGGGGTGTTTTGTTGAAGTAGAATTAACTTCTCCATATCATCACTACTTTTCTTGTTCTGCCTTGATCATACTCTAATTCAGCACATTCATTCTACATGATGATCACTACGTTGAATTTTCTGTCTTGAGTGGTCAGCGCTACCCGAGCGCCGGAGCTGCTTGGATGGGAGAAGAGACATGGTGTTGTCGCGTGGAGTGTTTTGTTGAAGTAGAATTAACTTCTCCATATCATCACTCTCATACTCTAATTCAGCACATTCATTCTACATGATGATCACTACGTTGAATTTTCTGTCTTCAGTGGCCAGCGCTACCCGAGCGCCGGAGCTGCTTGGATGGGAGAAGAGACATGGTGTTGTCGCGTGGGGTGTTTTGTTGAAGTAGAATTAACTTCTCCATATCATCACTCTCATACTCTAATTCAGCACATTCATTCTACATGATGATCACTACGTTGAATTTTCTGTCTTGAGTGGTCAGCGCTACCCGAGCGCCCGAGCTGCTTGGATGGGAGAAGAAACTTGGTGTTGTCGCGTGGAGTGTTTTGTTGAAGTAGAATTAACTTCTCCATATCATCACTCTCATACTCTAATTCAGCACATTCATTCTACATGATGATCACTGCGTTGAATCTTCTGTCTTCAGTGGCCAGCGCTACCCGAGCGCCGGAGCTGCTTGGATGGGAGAAGAGACATGGTGTTGTCGCGTGGGGTGTTTTGTTGAAGTAGAATTAACTTCTCCATATCATCACTCTCATACTCTAATTCAGCACATTCATTCTACATGATGATCACTACGTTGAATTTTCTGTCTTCAGTGGCCAGCGCTACCCGAGCGCCGGAGCTGCTTGGATGGGAGAAGAGACATGGTGTTGTCGCGTGGGGTGTTTTGTTGAAGTAGAATTAACTTCTCCATATCATCACTACTTTTCTTGTTCTGCCTTGATCATACTCTAATTCAGCACATTCATTCTACATGATGATCACTACGTTGAATTTTCTGTCTTCAGTGGCCAGCGCTACCCGAGCGCCGGAGCTGCTTGGATGGGAGAAGAGACATGGTGTTGTCGCTTTGGGTGTTTTGTTGAAGTAGAATTAACTTCTCCATATCATCACTCTCATACTCTATTTCAGCACATTCATTCTACATGATGATCACTACGTTGAATTTTCTGTCTTCAGTGGCCAGCGCTACCCGAGCGCCGGAGCTGCTTGGATGGGAGAAGAGACATGGTGTTGTCGCGTGGGGTGTTTTGTTGAAGTAGAATTAACTTCTCCATATCATCACTCTCATACTCTAATTCAGCACATTCATTCTACATGATGATCACTACGTTGAATTTTCTGTCTTCAGTGGCCAGCGCTACCCGAGCGCCCGAGCTGCTTGGATGGGAGAAGAAACATGGTGTTGTCGCGTGGAGTGTTTTCTTGAAGTAGAATTAACTTCTCCATATCATCACTATTTTTCTTGTTCTGCCTTGATCATACTCTAATTCAGCACATTCATTGTACATGATGATAACTACGTTGAATTTTCTGTCTTGAGTGGTCAGCGCTACCCGAGCGCCCGAGCTGCTTGGATGGGAGAAGAGACATGGTGTTGTCGCGTGGGGTGTTTTGTTGAAGTACAATTAACTTGTCCATGTCATCACTCTCATACTCTAATTCAGCACATTCATTCTACATGATGATCACTACGTTGAATTTTCTGTCTTCAGTGGCCAGCGCTACCCGAGCGCCGGAGCTGCTTGGATGGGAGAAGAGACATGGTCTTGTCGCGTGAAGTGTTTTGTTGAAGTATAATTAACTTCTCCATATCATCACTCTCATACTCTAATTCAGCACATTCATTCTACATGATGATCACTACGTTGAATTTTCTGTCTTCAGTGGCCAGCGCTACCCGAGCGCCGGAGCTGCTTGGATGGGAGAAGAGACATGGTGTTGTCGCGTGGAGTGTTTTGTTGAAGTAGAATTAACTTCTCCATATCATCACTCTCATACTCTAATTCAGCACATTCATTCTACATGATGATCACTACGTTGAATTTTCTGTCTTCAGTGGCCAGCGCTACCCGAGCGCCGGAGCTGCTTGGATGGGAGAAGAAACATGGTGTTGTCGCGTGGAGTGGTTTGTTGAAGTAGAATTAACTTCTCCATATCATCACTCTCATACTCTAATTCAGCACATTCATTCTACATGATGATCACTACGTTGAATTTTCTGTCTTCAGTGGTCAGCGCTACCCGAGCGCCGGAGCTGCTTGGATGGGAGAAGAAACACTGTGTTGTCGCGTGGAGTGGTTTGTTGAAGTAGAATTAATTTCTCCATATCATCACTCTCATACTCTAATTCAGCACATTCATTCTAGATGATGATCACTACGTTGAATTTTCTGTCTTGAGTGGCCAGCGCTACCCGAGCGCCGGAGCTGCTTGGATGGGAGAAGAGACATGGTGTTGTCGCGTGGAGTGGTTTGTTGAAGTAGAATTAACTTCTCCATATCATCACTCTGATACTCTAATTCAGCACATTCATTCTACATGATGATCACTACGTTGAATTTTCTGTCTTCAGTGGTCAGCGCTACCCGAGCGCCGGAGCTGCTTGGATGGGAGAAGAGACATGGTGTTGTCGCGTGGAGTGTTTTGTTGAAGTAGATTTAACTTCTCCATATCACCACTACTTTTCTTGTTCTGCCTTGATCATACTCTAATTCAGCACATTCATTCCACATGATGATCACTACGTTGAATTTTCTGTCTTGAGTGGTCAGCGCTACCCGAGCGCCGGAGCTGCTTGGATGGGAGAAGAGACATGGTGTTGTCGCGTGGAGTGTTTTGTTGAAGTAGAATTAACTTCTCCATATCATCACTCTCATACTCTAATTCAGCACATTCATTCTACATGATGATCACTACGTTGAATTTTCTGTCTTCAGTGGCCAGCGCTACCCGAGCGCCGGAGCTGCTTGGATGGGAGAAGAGACATGGTGTTGTCGCGTGGGGTGTTTTGTTGAAGTAGAATTAACTTCTCCATATCATCACTCTCATACTCTAATTCAGCACATTCATTCTACATGATGATCACTACGTTGAATTTTCTGTCTTGAGTGGCCAGCGCTACCCGAGCGCCGGAGCTGCTTGGATGGGAGAAGAGACATGGTGTTGTCGCGTGGGGTGTTTTGTTGAAGTAGAATTAACTTCTCCATATCATCACTCTCATACTCTAATTCAGCACATTCATTCTACATGATGATCACTACGTTGAATTTTCTGTCTTCAGTGGCCAGCGCTACCCGAGCGCCGGAGCTGCTTGGATAGGAGAAGAGACATGGTGTTGTCGCGTGGGGTGTTTTGTTGAAGTAGAATTAACTTCTCCATATCATCACTCTCATACTCTAATTCAGCACATTCATTCTACATGATGATCACTACGTTGAATTTTCTGTCTTCAGTGGCCAGCGCTACCCGAGCGCCGGAGCTGCTTGGATGGGAGAAGAGACATGGTGTTGTCGCGTGGAGTGTTTTGTTGAAGTAGATTTAACTTCTCCATATCATCACTACTTTTCTTGTTCTGCCTTGATCATACTCTAATTCAGCACATTCATTCCACATGATGATCACTACGTTGAATTTTCTGTCTTCAGTGGCCAGCGCTACCCGAGCGCCGGAGCTGCTTGGATGGGAGAAGAGACATGGTGTTGTCGCGTGGAGTGTTTTGTTGAAGTAGAATTAACTTCTCCATATCATCACTCTCATTCTCTAATTCAGCACATTCATTCTACATGATGATCACTACGTTGAATTTTCTGTCTTCAGTGGCCAGCGCTACCCGAGCGCCGGAGCTGCTTGGATGGGAGAAGAGACATGGTGTTGTCGCGTGGGGTGTTTTGTTGAAGTAGAATTAACTTCTCCATATCATCACTCTCATACTCTAATTCAGCACATTCATTCTACATGATGATCACTACGTTGAATTTTCTGTCTTCAGTGGCCAGCGCTACCCGAGCGCCGGAGCTGCTTGGATGGGAGAAGAGACATGGTGTTGTCGCGTGGGGTGTTTTGTTGAAGTAGAATTAACTTCTCCATATCATCACTCTCATACTCTAATTCAGCACATTCATTCTACATGATGATCACTACGTTGAATTTTCTGTCTTCAGTGGCCAGCGCTACCCGAGCGCCGGAGCTGCTTGGATAGGAGAAGAGACATGGTGTTGTCGCGTGGGGTGTTTTGTTGAAGTAGAATTAACTTCTCCATATCATCACTCTCATACTCTAATTCAGCACATTCATTCTACATGATGATCACTACGTTGAATTTTCTGTCTTCAGTGGCCAGCGCTACCCGAGCGCCGGAGCTGCTTGGATGGGAGAAGAGACATGGTGTTGTCGCGTGCAGTGTTTTGTTGAAGTAGATTTAACTTCTCCATATCACCACTACTTTTCTTGTTCTGCCTTGATCATACTCTAATTCAGCACATTCATTCTACATGATGATCACTACGTTGAATTTTCTGTCTTCAGTGGCCAGCGCTACCCGAGCGCCGGAGCTGCTTGGATGGGAGAAGAGACATGGTGTTGTCGCGTGGGGTGTTTTGTTGAAGTAGAATTAACTTCTCCATATCATCACTCTCATACTCTAATTCAGCACATTCATTCTACATGATGATCACTACGTTGAATTTTCTGTCTTCAGTGGCCAGCGCTACCCGAGCGCCGGAGCTGCTTGGATGGGAGAAGAGACATGGTGTTGTCGCGTGGGGTGTTTTGTTGAAGTAGAATTAACTTCTCCATATCATCACTCTCATACTCTAATTCAGCACATTCATTCTACATGATGATCACTACGTTGAATTTTCTGTCTTCAGTGGCCAGCGCTACCCGAGCGCCGGAGCTGCTTGGATGGGAGAAGAGACATGGTCTTGTCGCGTGGAGTGTTTTGTTGAAGTAGATTTAACTTCTCCATATCATCACTACTTTTCTTGTTCTGCCTTGATCATACTCTAATTCAGCACATTCATTCCACATGATGATCACTACGTTGAATTTTCTGTCTTGAGTGGTCAGCGCTACCCGAGCGCCCGAGCTGCTTGGATGGGAGAAGAGACATGGTGTTGTCGCGTGGAGTGTTTTGTTGAAGTAGAATTAACTTCTCCATATCATCACTCTCATACTCTATTTCAGCACATTCATTCTACATGATGATCACTACGTTGAATTTTCTGTCTTCAGTGGCCAGCGCTACCCGAGCGCCGGAGCTGCTTGGATGGGAGAAGAGACATGGTGTTGTCGCGTGAAGTGTTTTGTTGAAGTAGATTTAACTTCTCCATATCATCACTCTCATACTCTATTTCAGCACATTCATTCTACATGATGATCACTACGTTGAATTTTTTGTCTTCAGTGGCCAGCGCTACCCGAGCGCCGGAGCTGCTTGGATGGGAGAAGAGACATGGTGTTGTCGCGTGGAGTGGATTGTTGAAGTAGAATTAACTTCTCCATATCATCACTCTCATACTCTAATTCAGCACATTCATTCTACATGATGATCACTACGTTGAGTTTTCTGTCTTCAGTTGCCAGCGCTACCCGAGCGCCGGAGCTGCTTGGATGGGAGAAGAAACATGGTGTTGTCGCGTGGAGTGGATTGTTGAAGTAGAATTAACTTCTCCATATCATCACTCTCATACTCTAATTCAGCACATTCATTCTACATGATGATCACTACGTTGAATTTTCTGTCTTCAGTGGCCAGCGCTACCCGAGCGCCGGAGCTGCTTGGATGGGAGAAGAGACATGGTGTTGTCGCGTGGAGTAGTTTGTTGAAGTAGAATTAACTTCTCCATATCATCACTCTCATACTCTAATTCAGCACATTCATTCTACATGATGATCACTACGTTGAATTTTCTGTCTTGAGTGTTCAGCGCTACCCGAGCGCCGGAGCTGCTTGGATGGGAGAAGAAGCATGGTGTTGTCGCGTGGAGTGGTTTGTTGAAGTAGAATTAGCTTCTACGTAACATCACTACCTTTATTGCTTTGCCTTAATCATACTCTGCTTCGCGTTTACGCTTTGTCATTCTATGTATGTAGCTGTCTTTACGGCTGATAGGTGTATTTCAATGTCGTTACCTTCTTCTAACTTTCCCATTAGTATGTAGAGCATATACTAATCGTCTTGAAGATTATTTCGTATTTATTTGTTTTTATTGCGTATTGCTATTTTGTATTTAGCTGTCTTTTTTGCTTATATGTGTATACACGATGTCTTTACCAACCTCTATATGTAAACTTGTCCATGTATACACGATGTCTTTACCAACCTCTACCTTACCCCTTAGTATATATAGGACATGTACCGTGTGTTTAGGTATATTTCGTATTTAACTGTCGTTACGGCTTAAAGGTGTATTGACAATGTCTTTATTTTCCTCTACCTTTCCCATTTGTTTACCGGGCATGTACCAATTGTCTTTAGGTATATTTCGTATTTAACTGTCGTTACTGCTTAAAGGTGTATTTACAATGTCTTTATTTTCCTCTACCTTTCCCATTTGTTTACCGGGCATGTACCAATTGTCTTTGGATATATTTCGTATTTAACTGTCGTTACTGCTTAAAGGTGTATTTACAATGTCTTTATTTTCCTCTACCTTTCCCATTTGTTTACCGGGCATGTACCAATTGTCTTTGGATATATTTCGTATTTAACTGTCGTTGCGGCTTAAAGGTGTATTGACAATGTCTTTATTTTCCTCTACCTTTCCCATTTGTTTACCGGGCATGTACCAATTGTCTTTAGGTATATTTCGTATTTAACTGTCGTTACGGCTTAAAGGTGTATTGACAATGTCTTTATTTTCCTCTACCTTTCCCATTTGTTTACCGGGCATGTACCAATTGTCTTTGGATATATTTCGTATTTAACTGTCGTTACTGCTTAAAGGTGTATTTACAATGTCTTTATTTTCCTCTACCTTTCCCATTTGTTTACCGGGCATGTACCAATTGTATTTGGATATATTTCGTATTTAACTGTCGTTACTGCTTAAAGGTGTATTTACAATGTCTTTATTTTCCTCTACCTTTCCCATTTGTTTACCGGGCATGTAGCAATTGTCTTTAGGTATATTTCGTATTTAGCAGTCTTTATGGCTTAAAGCTGTATACACGGTGTCTTTACCAACCTATACCCTCAAGTAGCTATTTAGGACATGTACAACGTCTTTGGATATATTTTGTATTTTGCTGTCTTATGGCATATAGCTGTATAGCTATACGTCTTAACCTTCCTTAACCATATACATCTTAGTATATAGGACGTGAATCGTGTCTTAACGTTTATTTCACATTTAGTTGTCTTTATGGCTTATAGCCCATACCCAGTATTGTTTAAGTTGCTTCTAGCAGCCATAATGTTTGGGCTGCAGAAGACGATCGCCTCACTAGCGTCTTCATCAACGACAGGGATATTTGTAAGGTACCAGTCATTCCAGGGACCCACCCTTAAACATGATTCTGCCATAGGACAATATTTACTAGATATCCCAGAGGTGCAGAAAATAATTGGCAGGGCTAGATCCTCGTTTCATCTCAGCGTTTTGGAATCTGTCCACATCAAAACCAAAAAGCCGGTTCTGTGTAGACAGAAAGGGTTCGTTTTCTCACTTGGACTCTTTAATTAATTTTCATTATTCCTCCCGCCGAAAGCTTATTGGTGTTTAAAACGCAATGCCAATTTAGCTTCTTTTCTGATTGGTGCATTTCAAGCTGCATCTCGGTATAAATTCCGAGTTAGTTTATTGTTTCGGTCCGTTTCTGGACGTTCATGACGTGTGACAGACAAAAAAGCTTTTAAATATGCCCGAAAATGTTTCCGCTATTTATCGCAATTTAGAATTTTGTATTCCGCTTATAAATGTAAAAAGAGAGGAGCTTTTCGCTGAGTTTGAAATTCTCTGCGCTCAACTCACCAGGCTTAAGCCAGTTTCGGAAGAAGATCAAAGCTCACTATAAGCCCGTTCAAGCGATTTGGCACATGCTTACTGTAGCACACCCATCGACCTTACGGATTTTTGCATGCATGGTTAATATTTTCAAGCAATCAAATCCCTTCGAAACAATAAACAGACAATAAACAATAAACAAAACCTGATAAAGGGTCAGGGATTGTCATTTTGAATAAAAAAGACTTTATTTCGAAATGGGCGACATAATCAACGATGGAAATAAATTTGAAAATCAGGCAATGTTGGACAGTACGATAAAACGGCTAAAGTAGAGCAAAACTCCAAGAAACGGTTGCTGGAATTAGTCAAGAAAAGCTGTTGACTAAGGAAATTTATGATAGAATTTGGCCCACAGGTTCACAGCGTCCATGGATGTATTGTGTACCTAAAACTCACAAACCTAGCGTCCCACTTAGGCCTATTTTGTCTATGGTCGGTTCTGATCAACATGAGCTTGCCAAGTCGCTTTCGGAAATTTTGGAACCTATACTTCAAATTTAATCAAAAAACTGTATTTCTGATTCGTTTTCCTTCGCTAATGTCATGCAAAACCCAGTACTTGACACGGCCAACTCTTTTATGTGTTCATTTGACATTAGCAGCCTTTTTTACTAACGTGCCTTTGGACGAGACTATCGGGATTTGCGCTAAAACTCTGCCGAAAGCTGATTGGTGTTTAAAACGCAATGCCAATTCAGCTTCGCTTTCTGATTGGTGCATTTCGAGCCGCATCTGGGTATAAATTCCGCTTTAGTTTATTGTTTCGGTCTGTTTCTCGACGTTCATGAGGAGTGTCAGACAAAAAAACTGTATGCCCGAAAATGTTTCTGCTATTTATCGCATTTCTGGAACAGTCATTATTAATGTCGGGTGGGGGCCGGAGGAAATCATGTAGGGCCACGAATAGTTCTGATGTGATTAAGGGGTGAGGCCTATAAATAGATTTCCTCCGACCCCCTGCCCAGCATTAATAATGACTGGTCCCTAATTTACGCTTTGCAGATGACATGGATCAGATTAACAACAAGAATAAGGTCCACAAAAAAGTCAGAAGCAAGTTCGATATGGACATCAGTGCAGCAAAGAGACGCAAAATTAAATTTTTGTGAATAGAAATGAAATGAAGAAGATCTCAGGACTATGACGAAGACCTAAGAATCCATTACTATATCTGATGAAAGGAGAGAAAAGGAGATGCACATTGGTAGACTGGTAGACTGGAGCTGATGTGGAAAAGAAAAAATTTATCATCAAAGACATCCTTTAACTCGCTTTTCGTAAGAACTTCCAAAATAATGGATTATGACACAAATGTTCTCCATGACGAAAGGATCTAGTGAAGAAAATATTGAACTAAATAGTTCAATGAATATTAGATGATGAACTGTGGCTCTAGAAAGGGGTTACAATCAGATACAACCTACAACATACAACATTCAATAATCATGGACACAATGTTGCAGCCTCGAATCGGATATTTCTAATTACGTCACAGTTGGCATAAGTCGACCACATTCTAGTGCTGACCATGTTTGTTGAACAAAGAAAGAATGGCGGACAAAAAGACAAAATTTGGGAGAGAAAAATAGTAACAATTCATAGAGAATAGACTTACTATTTCTTAATTGTAGAGATACTTTTAAACTTTTGTAACTAAGTTGCTCTAATTATGGAGTCGAATGCAGAAAAGAAGAAGAGTCATGAAAGTAAATTGATTTGTAAGGATGGCCTAGGCAAAACAATGGAAAATTCTAACAAAGAAACTTCAGATAATTTTGATGGTGGAGAAGGGCAAGGAAAGCATGTTCCCGTTGTACCAAGTGGACCTTATTTTTTGAATAGAAATGACACTTTGGTAGAAAATGAAAGTCATCAGACGCATATTCTAGATAATCAAGGGGAACCAACCCCATTCATCAGGATGTGTTGTTGCTGTCACAAAAAAACACTGATCCTGTAGCTTTTGAAACAAAAGAAATACCAAATCATTGCATGTCAAACGAAATCACTGGTCAAAGTAGTAATGCAGATGTAGATGAAAACAAAATGGTTCCTCAGCAAGATGAAAATGTCAATTATTTTGAAGATATGAGAAAGTTTGAAAAGTCCTCAAAAGATTCTGATGAAAGTTTAAAAGGTTCCACTTTTTGTTTCATGATATTCATTTGTCAGAATCTTGCTGTTAACATGCTTAGAATAAAACGTTTTGAACTTCAAAAATCTAATAGTTTTTTCTCTTTTTCAGGACCAATGGGATGGATTGTCAGGCAAATGTCTAACAATGTTGACCCAAAAAATGTTATTTCACAGATCATGCCTGGTGTTTCTTTTGTAAGTTGGAAATATTTATTTTCTAAATTTACTCTAAAACTCAGTTCGATTTGGCATTGGACAAAATAAGATCAGTTTCGATTGATTACTGCAATCCTGAGGAACTTGTTTTGGAATTTTCGCAAGAAGACCACCAGTTTTTGGGTGTGAAAAATTTGGTCCAAAACAGTCTCCTGGTTACCTTAAAACAGTCTGGACCCCATCATACTACTGTTTTCAAAATTATTGGGGGCTCAAGCTCCCCCTGCCCCTTGCTTCCAATGGCCCTGATTTATGAATTCTTCTACCATGCAACAAACATAGGTCCCACCTCCCAGATATTTGAAGATTTGGATAAAACAACATGTCCCTACTAATATTCATTAGTGCAATTTTCAGCACATTGAGCAAGCACCCAGGTCCAAATAACAATTTACCCTATAATATGATTCTTCCATATGAAAATGCTTCCTTGGCAACAAAATTTTGCTGAAAGTTGCATTAAAGATCATTTTAAAATCATCAGCAAAGCAAGATTTTGTTTCTTGACAATTGGGTTTAGAGGCACAGGAAGCAAGCGCATCAGAGCACTAAGCAGCAGGGGCAGAAGCAACAAATTCAGGGTAAAATGATAGGAAAATCAAAAAATTCACAATTTTATGAGGACAAGGGGGCAATTGCCCCAGCTGCCCCTGTATTGCCCCCTTGCCTCTGTGTCTCCAACATCACTGATTGGGTTATTTGAGGCTAGTTAATTGAACCCCACTGTTCAGTTATGCTCATTTCTTTTCAGCCACAATATGTTGACCCAATGAATCTTTGGAAAGTTGTATGGGAGATTTTAACAGAGCCCAAACCAAGACATAGATTGGAACATATCAATACTTTGGATGATGTTGTTAAGTTGATTAGCAGCTGTAAAAAAATCATAGTTCTCACTGGTGCAGGGGTAAGCTCTACTTTCTCATTAATAATTTTTCAGTAGAACAAAACTTCGAAATTGCAATGAACAACAGAAGCATTTTTGGGCATACTTTAAAGCTTCTTTCTTCTGACACTCCTCAAAGTATGAATGTCAGAAAAAGACGGAAACAATAAACTAAGGAAGAATTTATACCCAGATGCAGCTCAAAATGCACCAATTAGAAAGAGAAGTCAAAATTGGCATTGTGTTTTATACACCAGTCATCTTGGGGGATTCAGTGGGATGACCAATAGAAATTTAATTTAAGAGTCCTTTTGAGAAAATTAACTCCTTCTGTCTATGCAGAATTTTTCTGCACTAGTTGTTGCTTGATAAACCGTTGTACAACATCCCTAGAACTGTGTTCTAGAATTTTTCTTGGGATTACACTTCCCAAATTTTCTGTTGTGGAAACTTTTGCACAAGCAAGCATTCTTTAATCATTATTGCAAGACGAGGATTCTAACAGCTATACAGCCATTTCTGATAAGGAACTACAGCTTGTACCATAAGACTGATATTCTAGAACGAATTCCTTGGGTATTCATTTGCCAAATTTGGAAGGATGTACAGCTGTGTTGACTGTAGGCTTGTGGAAGAAAAGATGAAGGTGAAATGGTGTATTTAGCACCAGTTGCTTAGATTTCAGTAGTATGTTAACTAATCAGGACCTCTACCCTGGCTGTGACACTACTGTAGCTTGGTCTTGAACCCCGACCTCCCTGAGCTTCTGACACCACAAGCCAGCTGGATAAGGCTACGACAAAACCACAGCTCCTGACGATCACAAGCCAACAGCCTTGACTATTTGGCCACCAAACCTTTCTTGTGATTTAAACATGAAACCTAACCTCAAAGCTTCAAAATCCTGAAAGTTTCTTCCTTGTTTGCTCAAGATAGGGGTGTCTTATCTACCTGAATATTCAACCTCTATCTAATTTACCTTTTTTAGGTATCTGTTTCTTGTGGCATCCCAGATTTCCGATCAAGAGATGGTATCTACGCAAGACTGAGCAAAGATTTCCCAGACTTACCTGATCCCCAATCGATGTTTGATATCCATTATTTTCGAAGAGATCAACGTCCGTTTTTCAAATTTGCAAAAGTAAGTTGCAAGATTCTTTTTTTAAAAACTTGACTTTGAAGAAGCTCTCAACGATTTTCTAGTGTGACTCGCCATGTGACGGATTTCCTTGTCGACAGAAACGAATGACCGAGAAACTGTGTTACGTCACTAATTCTCGGTCGAAAACAACAATTGTTTTAGATTTCGGAGAATGTTGCAAATTTTTCACGTGCTGCCAAATAAACATTTTGTGCTATTTTTTGCTATTGCCATTTGTGAAGAAAGTGGTCCCGAAGAGATCTGAACCAGCTACCCCACCATCATGAGGTGAGCGCCTTGACCACTGGGCCACACAACCTTTAAAGCTCTTGTATTCTAAAATGAAATTAAAAATGAAATTGGTGAAACTTTTCCCCCACCCGGTCAAAGCCCTTAAAAATCGGGAACTTTAAACGCTGGTAAAATCGGTAAAATCGATTATACGAGCGCTGAGATAGTAAAAATTTGCACCTAGACTAATTTTTGGGTGCTTTATACGATTTTCGCATCAAAAATTGATATCTTGCGATGTCGAAAAATTTTTTCTGCCGAAATGATCTATAGCTATTTTCGCATACTGCGTCGGTGACGTTATTTGACTTAGATTTCGGAGAATTTTGCAAGTTTTTTACATGATGCCAAATAAATATTTTGTGCTATTTTTCTGTTGCCATTTGTGAAGAAAAGGATGAAAAATCTACAAGTGTCCATTTCCATCTATTGGGCACTGAATAGTGCAGCGAGCAAGCAAGTAAGCAAGCACGCAACACTGTATTTATTTGTTCACGCTGGTCAGGAGTTCTGGCTTCTTTGCAGTTGATGTGGACCTGCAGCTTGTTTCCACAGACTCGGAAGGAATAGACAGCTGAGTTCGCTGTAGTCTTGTGGAAAGTGGAACCGACGAGATCCGAACCCACTACCTCACTATCATGAGATGAGCGCCTTGACCACTGGGCCATTCACAACCTTTAAAGCTCTTGTATTCTATCGCTTTAGTATCTAAAGTTTCTCTACTTTAAAGCCTTACCTTCTTTTTTGATCATTTTCAGGAGATATATCCAGGCAGTTTCACGCCGTCACTTAGTCATAGATTCATAGCTGCTTTAGACCGAAAGAAGAAACTTCTCCACAACTATACACAAAATATTGACACTCTAGAACAGCAAGCGGGAATAGAAAGAGTTATTCAGTGTCATGGTAGGTAATATTTGTTTAATCATTCTAAAAGGCAATCATATAATCGTAAAGCTCTTGTCCGACCAATCGATCAAACATTGTTTTCAAAAATTTGAAATTTGCTTATCAAACAATCTTTGAACGTTTGGTCTAGCCTCAAGATACACTCTTTTTTATAAGAATAATTTCATAACAACACAACCCTGGACTTTACCCATGTTTTAAGAACAAATTATAAACAAGCTGAAACTGGCCTTTTGCTGAGCTGAGTATTCTGCATATTAAATTTTAATGCTCATTTTATAACTTGTTTTTTTTACATGTTAGGCTCATTTGCGACTGCTTCTTGCACAAATTGTAAATATCAAGTCAAAGCAGATGAAATTCGAGACAAAATCTTCAATCAGGTACGGGGCTATCCATGTCTTTTTCCGAATAAGGCCTCGTGTACTCTCAAAGGCAAAGTTCTTTTAGCTTGTACCCTTGTACCTTATTACAGAAGAGAATCAGCAAACCTATGTATTTCCACGCTGCAACATCTCAGGCCTCCAGCAAATTTTGCATCAAAATATTACATCTTTTCTGATGATTTTTGTAATGTATTTTAGATAATTCCAAAATGTCCAGTTTGTCCGGAAGATGAAAACGTTCTTGCAGTAATAAAGCCAGGTGAGAAAACAACGAAAATCACAGTATTCCTCATGTCAGTTGTATTTTTCTTTGCCTATATTCGATATTGTTCCTTTTAGAGGCTTTATTTTAAGTATTGCCCTCTGTTTTTAGACATAATTTTTTTCGGAGAAGGTCTACCGAATGTTTTCTATGAAAATCTTGATACTGACAAAAACGAGGTAAGATAAAATATTCTGTTTTCCTTTTTCATTCTAAGCATTATCATTCTTATTGTGTATGCGCTTATAGAGCCTTCTGTCGTCATTAACGGTCTCTTGAAATCAACTCTTTGTTTATTGCTAATGCCCTTGCTCTTGTGGTATTTTGACATTTGCCTCTCTTTACACTACCGTAAATCCCCGAATTGGCCCCCTCGAATAAACCCCTCAAATTAGACACCAGGCACCCTATAGCGAGAAGTTGTTAATAGCCCCCTCGTTTAAACCCTCAACCAAAATAAGCCCCCTCCAAAATAGTGAAAATAATTAAGCCCCGAGGGGGGCTTATTCGACGATTTACGGTAGTCCTTCTTTACTTTAACGTGAAACTCTTTAATAAAAGTATGCTATTTCTCTAAAAGCAGTTGCCTTTTAACAGTTGCCTCTTTATGCTGGTTCTCAAAAAGCAGTTCTCCCTAAAAGCATCTGACTTTACAGTCATTGTCAACTTGTCTGACAATTATCGTCAGCTTTCTAGCAAATATAAAGATCTTAAATGTTACCCTTTCTAACTCTTACCTTTGTAATTCTACAGGCCGACCTGCTGATTGTTATCGGATCTTCGCTAAAAGTCAGACCAGTGGCTCTACTACCAGGTAACAGATTGATCTTACATTCATTGATTCTCGTTCTGAATCTCTATATATACTTAAGTCCTCTACTTTTCTCTGCCTTTTGGCAGACTTTAGAGACTTCTCAATCGTATTCTTTTCGGCATATCTCAGGAAAAAGACAGGTCTCGGAGCCTTTAACCAGGGTCTGTAAGCCTTGTGTCTCAGGGTCTGTAAGCCTTGTGGTGTAGAGCTGAAGGGGTTTGGGGGCTTAGCTCCCTGAGTGATTTTTTCAATATTCTTTGAGCCAATCTTGAGGTGGTATTTTGCGATTTTTGGAGATGGTATTTTAAGATTTTCTGGGGGACAGAATCCCTAGTCCCCTCTTGATGAGCAGACCCTATGATGCACCGTGCGCCTTTGGCTTACTATATCATTGACAGTCTAAAGCGTCAGTATAAAATGCATAAACTCCTTACCGAAGTAGACCCCCCTAGTTATTTTCCAGCCCTGAGATATTTTTTCCACGAGTTTAAGGCATTTTTGCTTGACTCTCAGTTTGCCTAACTCTGTCGTGTCTTCGATTTTCAAAGTCTTAAAATTTTCAAAATCATAAGAATTCATGTCGGGTTCAGTTATTTTTGCTTTGGTATACATGTCTGCATTCTCTGTAATGACACTTTGTTTCCCTGTTTTCTAGATTACCTAAAGCCTGACGTCCCGCAAATCCTCATCAACCGTGAGCCTCTCAATCACTTTAACTTTGACGTGGAATTGCTTGGCAACTGTGATGACGTCATTTGCGAAATCTGTCGAAGACTCGGTGATGATTGGAATGACGTAACTCAGAGTCATGAAGTACCTCCTCTTGACAAGGAGGCCCTGTACAAAATACTGGAATCATTATCTGACAGTGATGTAGATTCGGCTGATAGTGACGATTTTGCTATGGGGATTAAAGATGGCGGGGAGAAAATGGAGGCTGAATCTAGAACTGTTGAAAGAGTAGATGGGGAGATAAAGGGGTTTGGGCAGGCGGCCTGGAGTTCTGCAAAGAGCCAACCAAGTGACTTAAAAGAGGATCCAAAAACTGCTATCGAAGGCATCGGTAAAGAAAGTTCTGGTCTTGCTGATAAGGGAAAATTTCCAGAGACAAAAGTAGAAAGTTCTGGAACTGTTTCAGATAATGTTTATGGCAAAGACGGGGATATAAAACACTTTTATACCAAGGAAGAAAACGCACCAACCTTTTGTAATGAGGATAGAACTTGTATGGAAAAGAAAGCCCTAAAGCATGGGAATTGCGATAATATAGATGAAAATGCCTCTTCAAAGGATAGTACAAATAACAGTTTAGATCAAAATAAGGATACTGATAATTCAGATAAAGCTTTCAAAGATAACAACGAAGATAACTTACTGGGAAACGAAAGAAAACGACCTCGTGAAAGCAAAAGCGAAAATACTGATATTTATATTGGTGAAGATATTGCTAAGATAGATAGAGGGGATTATGTGGGCCAGAACAGAAGACTAAATAATGACGAAAAAATACATGATGCGGAGAGTCAGATCGACGGGCAAAGTACTTCAGAAACTGATTCAGTTTTGAAAGAAGTGACTTCTGCATTAACTACAAGTAGAAGACCAGATACATACATTGATAGTGAAGAGAGATCTAAACGTTTAAAGCTAGACCACTCAGCCACTAAAGAACTGCCTGAATCTACGACAGGAAGAGCCAACCAAGAGTCGAACTATGCTGGTGATGGGTTTAAGAACACCTCTGATCATCATTCAAAGGAAATCAAATTGCTGGATTCTTCTGAGGACTTAGATTCGGAGTTGATTTATCGACAAACAAGCCCGAAATATTCAAAGGAGTTTTTACTACACGAAATGGAAGAACAAAGTAGGTTTCTTTTTGTACAGATTTATTTTTGTATTTTTTTCTTCAGACTTGATGTATCGCCGAATAGGCCCTTTTGTACCTCCTTAATTTTTCGTGCTACTTGGGCTATTATATATTGATCTAATTTAATTGGGCTCTTAAGCTGAGTGTTATCGTTGTTGGCTCTCTGATCTTGCAGTCTAGGGTTTGATTCCCATCGTGGACTGTATGACTTTGAGAGTTATACAGAATGCCTGGGGAGAATACTGAGCAATTGTTTTCAAGCAATTATTTGCTAAAACACCCATTTTAGACCATCAAATTGAAAAAGCGCTGCGTATGGTTTGACTTAGGCCATTGGGAAAAAGCGCGATTTTGCTCAGTGGTGGGACAGGACTAGGGGTCTCCCGGGTGGGCCGGGCTAGGGGTCTTCCGGGGGCATTTGCATCGCCACTACATTTAAATTTCTTTTGTTCCTCAGGGGATAATTTTCTGTGATAAAAAAGTATGTTTTGGGTAAAAAGGTAAATACACTGAAATAAATGTTTTCTCGTCTGATTTTTTGTTTATATTGTTCCTTGCCTGCTTCTTCTAGATATGCATTATCTATTCGTGCCTCCAAATCGATACATATTCCATGGCGCTGAGATAAACAGTAGTTTTGCAATCCAACAAAGACTTTTCGATTTCGGCAGCGACATTGACGATGAAGACGACAATGCGGATGATAAAACTCACGACAATGATACATCACAATCAGGCGATATGATAGAAGAGCCTGAGAATTCACTACTCAGCACTGGCGAATCAACAACGTAATTTTGATTTGGGCCGCGATAATGACGAGAAAGACAATGATAATGTCGATGGGGGAGATAAGACTCGAGACAATGTCACATCGCAATCAGGCGATACGGTAGAAGAGACTGAAAATTCGCTACTTATTACTGGTGAGTCAATAATAGGATTAAAAAAGCCTCCTGGACTATTTATTTTTACCACGAATTTTATGGAACTTTCGTAACCTTGATATAGAACTGCTATTTTCAGAAATAGCTAATATTTTGTTGTTTTTAATACAAAAATATTTAATAATTGTCTTTATATATATTTATATATACGTTAGTTACCAAAATTCTTGAACTTGAAAATTTCAGACAAAGTTATTGGGACTAAATGTTTTATTCATCGTTTTTTTTCCAAAAACTTTTCAAAACGTATTACACTCTTTTTTTATAAGAACCGGGAAATTTTTGCCTACGCTGGCTGTTCTTAAGTTTTTGCCTTTTTTGAGCCTGGAATGTTTTTAATCTGTTCTTATAATTCCCAGAGTCCAGAAAAGGGTTAAACCTTCCTCCAGACAACAATACCCCAAGCTGAAACCCTTCCTCATTAAACACTGAAAATAGGTGTGTCTTAGGTGTGGCATTTGATTTTCTTTTGTTCTGGTTGACCTTCCTCCGGTCAATGACCGTGTGACCGTAACTTTTTCTTGGCTATGATAATTCCTTGGTATAAGACATCTATATTTTTCAGTGAATGTCTGGAGTGGTACTAGTTTTATGAAAAAATGCACCATCTGGTCCATTTCTCTGTTTGCTTGCTTTTGACGTTCATTCTGACTATTTTACTTTCATATTTAGCTGATATTCTCAGGGCTTATGAAAAGGCCAGCCTCTGCTTGTTCTTATTTTGTTCTTAAAATCTGGGCAAAATCAAGGCTCGTGTTCTTATAAAATCGTTCTTATAAAAAAGAGTGTAACTAATGAATTTTCTAGACCGAAATTGAATATTGTCTGAATGTTTCTACGGCATTTGTTGCTTATGTACATATTTAAACATGTTATTCTATACTTTTGCCTGTATTTAGACTTAAAGGAAAAATCAGATGTTCTTATATTTACATGTAGACTGCCTAAATATTACTTTTCCTTTAGGTGATATTTTGTTCCCTTGCCCTTAGTTTTCAATCTTGGACAAAATATTTTGGACAAAATATTTTGGACAAAATATGGCCTGTGCCATTGATTTTCTACTACCATAACTTCTATTCTTCCCCCTTTTACCCCCAAAACAATGTTGGTAGTAGAGCAAGACAATTCTTGTTCGAAACAACATTGTAACGGGGGAGAAAGGGGAATTCATAGATAATAGCAGAACTATTTAGGCTGTTCCAATATATTTTGTCCAAAATTCTAGGCCTTTACCATGTTTTAATCTTCAAACGTAATTGGCCCTAATTCAAAGACACTAAGATATTCCTACCACCCCCTTACTATTTAATGGTATGAGGTAGTAGTGGTTTGTAACCTTTAGTAGAAAGTGGTAACCTCTGGTTAGTAACCTTGGCTATTGAACGGTAACCTCTGGTAACCTATGGTATAGAGTGGTAACCTTCAGCATTATCTGGTAACCTTGGGTAACTGTTAGTATAGAGTTTAGATCACGGTGCAATTTTGTTACATTTCCACACGGATGGGTAAGGGAAACACTTTTGTTTTGCTCACACAAAACACAAGATGATGATAAACGTCGGTACCGCCAGAAACACAAAAATTGCAGTTCGCCTGAAATTATTTTTGCAGAAGATTACAGTCAGCAAATCGTTAAGGTTAGTGTCTCAGTCGGGGAGGGTTCGTTTACTTGTTTTAGTGGTCGGGCTAGCTATAAGTTTAGGATCGCTTAATTGTTACATAGAATTAGAATGCTCCAAAGGATTTTAAATTGTATACAGACATTGTATAGTATTATCATATTCTTCAAAATACCTTCGTATATGAGATTGATTACTTTGTTCTAACTTAAGTAGCTACTTCACGTTTTTCTAAGTACGCAATATAAGACACGGACAATACTGAAAAGGACAGCAGGGACGAATGTCAGTTATGAGAGGGGGGCTGTTAGAAACAGGGCACTTTATAGAGAAAATATTTTATATTTATAATTTAGTAATCACTTTGATTTTAATAACTTTAAAGCATTAACCTTTACTTCAAAGATTCAGTTTTGTTTTATACATATATTCGTATTAATGATAAAGTTTGTTCAATTGTTATTTTTTTCATGGCAACCTCTACTTTCACTTAAAGAAGCCAAGTCTATGAAAAGTCTGTAACCCTTTATAAGGATATTATAATGCTCTTGAACGCAAAGAACCGTTAAAAGAAAAACCCTCAACATCGCCTATCTCTGGGTCACAAGGCAAGGCTATACTATCCCATACTATGAAAAAATGGCAAAATACAAGGTTTCGGAAATTGCCCAAAAAGTCCCTAAGTGGCTCTCAAAGGCTATAAAACACCTCTAATCCTTTTAAAAGGCTATTATAAAACTCCTGAACCCATAAAACCGTCAAAAGAAAAACCCTCAAAATCGTCCAATTTTGGGCAAAATGGCAAGGATATATATATACTATGAAACAATGGCCAAAAATTGATCAAAATCTAAGGTGTCTGAAAATGCCTAAAAAGTCCCTAAATGGTCCTCAGAGGGTATAAAAAGCCTTTCACCCTTTAATGACCCTATTATAAAGCTCCTGAACCCATAAAAGGGTCCCAAGAAAAAACCTCAAAATACCCCATTTTTAGGCAAAAAGGCAAGGTTATACTATGGAAAATTTGCCAAAATCCAAGGTTTCCGAAATTGCCCAAAAAGTCCCTAAATGGCCCCAAAAGGCTATAAAAAGCCCTTTACACTTTAATGAGGCTATTATAAAGCTCCTCAACCCATAAAAGGGTTACAAGAAAAACCCTCAAAATAGCCCATTGTCGGGCAAAAAGGCAAGGCTATACGATGGAAAAATTTCCAAAAATTGGCCAAAACCCAAGGTTTCCGAAATTGCCCAAAAAGTCCTTTAATGGCCCCAGAAGGCTATAAAAAGCCTTTAACTATTTTGAGAGGCTATTATAAAGCTCCTAAACCCATAAAAGGGCCTCAAGAAAAATCCTCAAAATAGCTCATTTTCGGGCAAAAAGGCAAGGCTATGCTATGGAAAAATTGCCAAAAATTTGCCAAAATCCAAGGTTTCCGAAATTGCCCAAAAAGTCCCTAAATGGCCCCAAAAGGCTATAAAAAGCCTTTAACTATTTTGAGAGGCTATTATAAAGCTCCTAAACCCATAAAAGAGCCTCAAGAAAAATCCTCAAAATAGCCCATTTTCGGGCAAAAAGGCAAGGCTATACTATTGAAAAATTGCCAAAAATTGGCCAAAATCCAAGGTTTCCGAAATTGCCCAAAAAGTCCTTTAATGGCCTCAGAAGGCTATAAAAAGCCCTTAACCTTTTAAGAGACTATTATAAAGCTCCTAAACCCATAAAAGGGCCTCAAGAAAAATCCTGAAAATAGCCCATTTTCGGGCAAAAAGGCAAGGCTATACTATGGAAAAATTGCCAAAAATTTGCCAAAATCCAAGGTTTCCGAAATTGCCCAAAGAGTCCTTTAATGGCCCCAGAAGGCTATAAAAAGCCTTTAACTATTTTGAGAGGCTATTATAAAGCTCCTAAACCCATAAAAGGGCCTCAAGAAAAATCCTCAAAATAGCCCATTTTCGGGCAAAAAGGCAAGGCTATACTATGGAAAAATTGCCAAAAATTGGCCAAAATCCAAGGTTTCCGAAATTGCCCAAAAAGTCCTTTAATGGCCCCAGAAGGCTATAAAAAGCCTTTAACTATTTTGAGAGGCTATTATAAAGCTCCTAAACCCATAAAAGGGCCTCAAGAAAAATCCTCAAAATAGCCCATTTTCGGGCAAAAAGGCAAGGCTATACTATGGAAAAATTGCCAAAATTGGCCAAAATCCAAGGTTTCCGAAATTGCCCAAAAGTCCTTTAATGGCCCCAGAAAGCTATAAAAAGCCTTTAACTATTTTGAGAGGCTATTATAAAGCTCCTAAACTCATAAAAGGGCCTCAAGAAAAATCCTCAAAATAGCCCATTTTCGGGCAAAAAGGCAAGGCTATACTATGGAAAAATTGCCAAAAATTTGCCAAAATCCAAGGTTTCCGAAATTGCCCAAAAAGTCCTTAAATTGCCCTAAAAGGCTATAAAAAGCCTTTAACTAATTTGAGAGGCTATTATAAAGCTCCTAAACCCATAAAAATGCCTCAAGAAAAATCCTCAAAATAGCCCATTTTCGGGCAAAAAGGCAAGGCTATACTATGGAAAAATTTCCAAAAATTGGCCAAAATCCAAGGTTTCCGAAATTGCCCAAAAAGTCCTTAAATTGCCCTAAAAGGCTATAAAAAGCCTTTAACTAATTTGAGAGGCTATTATAAAGCTCCTAAACCCATAAAAGGGCCTCAAGAAAAATCCTCAAAATAGCCCATTTTCGGGCAAAAAGGCAAGGCTATGCTATGGAAAAATTTCCAAAAATTTGCCAAAATCCAAGGTTTCCGAAATTGCCCAAAAAGTCCTTAAATTGCCCTAAAAGGCTATAAAAAGCCCTTAACCTTTTAAGAGACTATTGTAAAGCTCCTAAACCCATAAAAGGGCTTCAAGAAAAATCCTCAAAATAGCCCATTTTCGGGCAAAAAGGCAAGGCTATACTATGGAAAAATTGCCAAAAATTTGCCAAAATCCAAGGTTTCCGAAATTGCCCAAAAAGTCCTTTAATGGCCCCAGAAGGCTATAAAAGCCTTTAACTATTTTGAGAGGCTATTATAAAGCTCCTAAACCCATAAAAGGGCCTCAAGAAAAATCCTCAAAATAGCCCATTTTCGGGCAAAAGGCAAGGCTATACTATGGAAAAATTGCCAAAAATTGGCCAAAATCCAAGGTTTCCGAAATTGCCCAAAAAGTCCTTTAATGGCCCCAGAAGGCTATAAAAAGCCTTTAACTATTTTGAGAGGCTATTATAAAGCTCCTAAACCCATAAAAGGGCCTCAAGAAAAATCCTCAAAATAGCCCATTTTCGGGCAAAAAGGCAAGGCTATACTATGGAAAAATTTCCAAAATTGGCCAAAATCCAAGGTTTCGAAATTGCCCAAAAGTCCTTTAATGGCCCCAGAAGGCTATAAAAAGCCTTTAACTATTTTGAGAGGCTATTATAAAGCTCCTAAACCCATAAAAGGGCCTCAAGAAAAATCCTCAAAATAGCCCATTTTCGGGCAAAAAGGCAAGGCTATATTATGGAAAAATTGCCAAAAAATTGGCCAAAATCCAAGGTTTCCGAAATTGCCCTAAAAAAGTCCTTTAATGGCCCCAGAAGGCTATAAAAAGCCTTTAACTATTTTGAGAACTATTATAAAGCTCCTAAACCCATAAAAGGGCCTCAAGAAAAATCCTCAAAATAGCCCATTTTCGGGCAAAAGGCAAGGCTATACTATGGAAAAATTTCCATAAATTGGCCAAAATCCAAGGTTTCGAAATTGCCCAAAAGTCCTTAAATGGCCCTAAAAGGCTATAAAAGCCTTTAACCTTTTGAGAGACTATTATAAAGCTCCTAAACCCATAAAAGGGCCTCAAGAAAAATCCTCAAAATAGCCCATTTTCGGGCAAAAAGGCAAGGCTATACTATGGAAAAATTGCCAAAAATTGGCCAAAATCCAAGGTTTCCGAAATTGCCAAAAAGTCCTTTAATGGCCCCAGAAAGCTATAAAAAGCCTTTAACTATTTTGAGAGGCTATTATAAAGCTCCTAAACCCATAAAAGGGCCTCAAGAAAAATCCTCAAAATAGCCCATTTTCGGGCAAAAAGGCAAGGCTATGCTATGGAAAAATTTCCAAAATTTGGCCAAAATCCAAGGTTTCCGAAATTGCCCAAAAAGTCCTTTAATGGCCCCAGAAGGCTATAAAAAGCCTTTAACTATTTTGAGAGGCTATTATAAAGCTCCTAAACCCATAAAAGGGCCTCAAGAAAAATCCTCAAAATAGCCCATTTTCGGGCAAAAAGGCAAGGCTATACTATGGAAAAATTGCCAAAAATTGGCCAAAATCCAAGGTTTCCGAAATTGCCAAAAAGTCCTTTAATGGCCCCAGAAAGCTATAAAAAGCCTTTAACTATTTTGAGAGGCTATTATAAAGCTCCTAAACCCATAAAAGGGCCTCAAGAAAAATCCTCAAAATAGCCCATTTTCGGGCAAAAAGGCAAGGCTATACTATGGAAAAATTGCCAAAATTGGCCAAAATCCAAGGTTTCGAAATTGCCCAAAAGTCCTTTAATGGCCCCAGAAGGCTATAAAAAGCCTTTAACTATTTTGAGAGGCTATTATAAAGCTCCTAAACCCATAAAAGGGCCTCAAGAAAAATCCTCAAAATAGCCCATTTTCGGGCAAAAAGGCAAGGCTATACTATGGAAAAATTTCCAAAAATTGGCCAAAATCCAAGGTTTCCGAAATTGCCCAAAAGTCCCTAAATGGCCCTAAAAGGCTATAAAAGCCCTTAACCTTTTAAGAGACTATTATAAAGCTCCTAAACCCATAAAAGGGCCTCAAGAAAAATCCTCAAAATAGCCCATTTTCGGGCAAAAAGGCAAGGCTATACTATGGAAAAATTGCCAAAAATTGGCCAAAATCCAAGGTTTCCGAAATTGCCCAAAAGCCCTTTAATGGCCCCAGAAGGCTATAAAAGCCTTTAACTATTTTGAGAGGCTATTATAAAGCTCTTAAAGCCATAAAAGAGCCTCAAGAAAAATCCTCAAAATAGCCCATTTTCGGGCAAAAAGGCAAGGCTATACTATGGAAAAATTTCCAAAAATTGGCCAAAATCCAAGGTTTCGAAATTGCCCAAAAGTCCTTTAATGGCCCCAGAAGGCTATAAAAGCCTTTAACTATTTTGAGAGGCTATTATAAAGCTCCTAAACCCATAAAAGGGCCTCAAGAAAAATCCTCAAAATAGCCCATTTTCGGGCAAAAGGCAAGGCTATACTATGGAAAAATTGCCAAAATTGGCCAAAATCCAAGGTTTCGAAATTGCCCAAAAGTCCTTTAATGGCCCCAGAAGGCTATAAAAAGCCTTTAACTATTTTGAGAGGCTATTATAAAGCTCCTAAACCCATAAAAGGGCCTCAAGAAAAATCCTCAAAATAGCCCATTTTCGGGCAAAAAGGCAAGGCTATACTATGGAAAAATTGCCAAAATTGGCCAAAATCCAAGGTTTCGAAATTGCCCAAAAGTCCTTTAATGGCCCCAGAAGGCTATAAAAGCCTTTAACTATTTTGAGAGGCTATTATAAAGCTCCTAAACCCATAAAAGAGCCTCAAGAAAAATCCTCAAAATAGCCCATTTTCGGGCAAAAGGCAAGGCTATACTATGGAAAAATTTCCATAAATTGGCCAAAATCCAAGGTTTCCGAAATTGCCCAAAAAGTCCCTAAATGGCCCTAAAAGGCTATTAAAAGCCCTTAACGTTTTAAGAGACTATTATAAAGCTCCTAAACCCATAAAAGGGTCTCAAGAAAAATCCTCAAAATAGCCCATTTTCGGGCAAAAGGCAAGGCTATACTATGGAAAAATTGCCAAAATTGGCCAAAATCCAAGGTTTCGAAATTGCCCAAAAGTCCTTTAATGGCCCCAGAAGGCTATAAAAGCCTTTAACTATTTTGAGAGGCTATTATAAAGCTCTTAAACCCATAAAAGAGCCTCAAGAAAATCCTCAAAATAGCCCATTTTCGGGCAAAAGGCAAGGCTATACTATGGAAAAATTGCCAAAATTGGCCAAAATCCAAGGTTTCGAAATTGCCCAAAAGTCCTTTAATGGCCCCAGAAGGCTATAAAAAGCCTTTAACTATTTTGAGAGGCTATTATAAAGCTCCTAAACCCATAAAAGGGCCTCAAGAAAAATCCTCAAAATAGCCCATTTTCGGGCAAAAGGCAAGGCTATACTATGGAAAAATTTCCAAAAATTGGCCAAAATCCAAGGTTTCCGAAATTGCCCAAAAGTCCTTTAATGGCCCCAGAAGGCTATAAAAAGCCTTTAACTATTTTGAGAGGCTATTATAAAGCTCTTAAAGCCATAAAAGAGCCTCAAGAAAAATCCTCAAAATAGCCCATTTTCGGGCAAAAAGGCAAGGCTATACTATGGAAAAATTGCCAAAATTTTGCCAAAATCCAAGGTTTCGAAATTGCCCAAAAGTCCTTTAATGGCCCCAGAAGGCTATAAAAAGCCTTTAACTATTTTGAGAGGCTATTATAAAGCTCCTAAACCCATAAAAGGGCCTCAAGAAAAATCCTCAAAATAGCCCATTTTCGGGCAAAAAGGCAAGGCTATACTATGGAAAAATTTCCATAAATTGGCAAAAATCCAAGGTTTCCGAAATTGCCCAAAAAGTCCCTAAATGGCCCTAAAAGGCTATTAAAAGCCCTTAACGTTTTAAGAGACTATTATAAAGCTCCTAAACCCATAAAAGGGTCTTAAGAAAAATCCTCAAAATAGCCCATTTTCGGGCAAAAAGGCAAGGCTATACTATGGAAAAATTGCCAAAATTGGCCAAAATCCAAGGTTTCCGAAATTGCCCAAAAAGTCCTTTAATGGCCCCAGAAGGCTATAAAAGCCTTTAACTATTTTGAGAGGCTATTATAAAGCTCCTAAAGCCATAAAAGAGCCTCAAGAAAAATCCTCAAAATAGCCCATTTTCGGGCAAAAAGGCAAGGCTATACTATGGAAAAATTGCCAAAAATTGGCCAAAATCCAAGGTTTCCGAAATTGCCCAAAAAGTCCTTTAATGGCCCCAGAAGGCTATAAAAAGCCTTTAACTATTTTGAGAGGCTATTATAAAGCTCTTAAAGCCATAAAAGAGCCTCAAGAAAAATCCTCAAAATAGCCCATTTTCGGGCAAAAAGGCAAGGCTATACTATGGAAAAATTTCCATAAATTGGCAAAAATCCAAGGTTTCCGAAATTGCCCAAAAAGTCCCTAAATGGCCCTAAAAGGCTATAAAAGCCCTTAACCTTTTAAGAGACTATTATAAAGCTCCTAAACCCATAAAAGGGCCTCAAGAAAAATCCTCAAAATAGCCCATTTTCGGGCAAAAGGCAAGGCTATACTATGGAAAAATTTCCAAAATTGGCCAAAATCCAAGGTTTCGAAATTGCCCAAAAGTCCTTTAATGGCCCCAGAAAGGCTATAAAAGCCTTTAACTATTTTGAGAGGCTATTATAAAGCTCCTAAACCCATAAAAGGGCCTCAAGAAAAATCCTCAAAATAGCCCATTTTCGGGCAAAAGGCAAGGCTATACTATGGAAAAATTGCCAAAAATTGGCCAAAATCCAAGGTTTCGAAATTGCCCAAAAGTCCTTTAATGGCCCCAGAAGGCTATAAAAGCCTTTAACTATTTTGAGAGGCTATTATAAAGCTCCTAAACCCATAAAAGGGCCTCAAGAAAAATCCTCAAAATAGCCCATTTTCGGGCAAAAAGGCAAGGCTATACTATGGAAAAATTTCCAAAAATTGGCCAAAATCCAAGGTTTCGAAATTGCCCAAAAGTCCTAAATGGCCCTAAAAGGCTATAAAAGCCCTTAACCTTTTAAGAGACTATTATAAAGCTCCTAAACCCATAAAAGGGCCTCAAGAAAAATCCTCAAAATAGCCCATTTTCGGGCAAAAGGCAAGGCTATACTATGGAAAAATTGCCAAAATTGGCCAAAATCCAAGGTTTCCGAAATTGCCCAAAAAGTCCTTTAATGGCCCCAGAAGGCTATAAAAAGCCTTTAACTATTTTGAGAGGCTATTATAAAGCTCCTAAACCCATAAAAGGGCCTCAAGAAAATCCTCAAAATAGCCCATTTTCGGGCAAAAAGGCAAGGCTATACTATGGAAAAATTGCCAAAAATTGGCCAAAATCCAAGGTTTCCGAAATTGCCCAAAAAGTCCTTTAATGGCCCCAGAAGGCTATAAAAAGCCATTTAACTATTTTGAGAGGCTATTATAAAGCTCCTAAACCCATAAAAGGGCCTCAAGAAAAATCCTCAAAATAGCCCATTTTCGGGCAAAAAGGCAAGGCTATACTATGGAAAAATTGCCAAAAATTGGCCAAAATCCAAGGTTTCCGAAATTGCCCAAAAAGTCCTTTAATGGCCCCAGAAGGCTATAAAAAGCCTTTAACTATTTTGAGAGGCTATTATAAAGCTCCTAAACCCATAAAAGGGCCTCAAGAAAAATCCTCAAAATAGCCCATTTTCGGGCAAAAGGCAAGGCTATACTATGGAAAAATTGCCAAAATTGGCCAAAATCCAAGGTTTCCGAAATTGCCCAAAAAGTCCTTTAATGGCCCCAGAAGGCTATAAAAAGCCTTTAACTATTTTGAGAGGCTATTATAAAGCTCCTAAACCCATAAAAGGGCCTCAAGAAAAATCCTCAAAATAGCCCATTTTCGGGCAAAAAGGCAAGGCTATACTATGGAAAAATTTCCAAAAATTGGCCAAAATCCAAGGTTTCGAAATTGCCGCAAAAGTCCCTAAATGGCCCTAAAAGTATATAAACAGCCCTTAGCCTTTTAAGAGACTATTATAAAGCTCCTAAACCCATAAAAGGGTCTTAAGAAAAATCCTCAAAATAGCCCATTTTAGTGCAAAAAGGCAAGGCTATACTATGGAAAAATTGCCAAAAATTGGCCAAAATCCAAGGTTTCCGAAATTGCCCAAAAGTCCTTTAATGGCCCCAGAAGGCTATAAAAAGCCTTTAACTATTTTGAGAGGCTATTATAAAGCTCCTAAACCCATAAAAGGGCCTCAAGAAAAATCCTCAAAATAGCCCATTTTCGGGCAAAAAGGCAAGGCTATACTATGGAAAAATTGCCAAAAATTGGCCAAAATCCAAGGTTTCCGAAATTGCCCAAAAGTCCTTTAATGGCCCCAGAAAGCTATAAAAAGCCTTTAACTATTTTGAGAGGCTATTATAAAGCTCCTAAACCCATAAAAGGGCCTCAAGAAAAATCCTCAAAATAGCCCATTTTCGGGCAAAAGGCAAGGCTATACTATGGAAAAATTGCCAAAAATTGGCCAAAATCCAAGGTTTCGAAATTGCCCAAAAGTCCTTTAATGGCCCCAGAAGGCTATAAAAGCCTTTAACTATTTTGAGAGGCTATTATAAAGCTCCTAAACCCATAAAAGGGCTTCAAGAAAAATCCTCAAAATAGCCCATTTTCGGGCAAAAAGGCAAGGCTATACTATGGAAAAATTTCCATAAATTGGCCAAAATCCAAGGTTTCTGAAATTGCCCAAAAAGTCCCTAAATGGCCCTAAAAGGCTATAAAAAGCCCTTAACCTTTTAAGAGACTATTATAAAGCTCCTAAACCCATAAAAGGGCCTCAAGAAAAATCCTCAAAATAGCCCATTTTCGGGCAAAAAGGCAAGGCTATACTATGGAAAAATTGCCAAAAATTGGCCAAAATCCAAGGTTTCCGAAATTGCCAAAAAGTCCTTTAATGGCCCCAGAAGGCTATAAAAAGCCTTTAACTATTTTGAGAGGCTATTATAAAGCTCCTAAACCCATAAAAGGGCCTCAAGAAAAATCCTCAAAATAGCCCATTTTCGGGCAAAAAGGCAAGGCTATACTATGGAAAAATTGCCAAAATTGGCCAAAATCCAAGGTTTCGAAATTGCCCAAAAGTCCTTTAATGGCCCCAGAAGGCTATAAAAGCCTTTAACTATTTTGAGAGGCTATTATAAAGCTCCTAAACCCATAAAAGGGCCTCAAGAAAATCCTCAAAATAGCCCATTTTCGGGCAAAAAGGCAAGGCTATACTATGGAAAAATTTCCAAAAATTGGCCAAAATCCAAGGTTTCGAAATTGCCCAAAAGTCCTTTAATGGCCCTAGAAGGCTATAAAAAGCCTTTAACTATTTTGAGAGGCTATTATAAAGCTCCTAAACCCATAAAAGGGCCTCAAGAAAAATCCTCAAAATAGCCCATTTTCGGGCAAAAGGCAAGGCTATACTATGGAAAAATTGCCAAAAATTGGCCAAAATCCAAGGTTTCGAAATTGCCCAAAAGTCCTTTAATGGCCCCAAAAGGCTATAAAAAGCCTTTAACTATTTTGAGAGGCTATTATAAAGCTCCTAAACCCATAAAAGGGCCTCAAGAAAAATCCTCAAAATAGCCCATTTTCGGGCAAAAAGGCAAGGCTATACTATGGAAAAATTGCCAAAATTGGCCAAAATCCAAGGTTTTCGAAATTGCCCAAAAGTCCTTTAATGGCCCCAGAAGGCTATAAAAAGCCTTTAACTATTTTGAGAGGCTATTATAAAGCTCCTAAACCCATAAAAGGGCCTCAAGAAAAATCCTCAAAATAGCCCATTTTCGGGCAAAAGGCAAGGCTATACTATGGAAAAATTGCCAAAAATTGGCCAAAATCCAAGGTTTCCGAAATTGCCCAAAAGTCCTTTAATGGCCTCAGAAGGCTATAAAAAGCCTTTAACTATTTTGAGAGGCTATTATAAAGCTCCTAAACCCATAAAAGGGCCTCAAGAAAAATCCTCAAAATAGCTCATTTTCGGGCAAAAAGGCAAGGCTATACTATTGAAAAATTTCCATAAATTGGCAAAAGTCCAAGGTTTCTGAAATTGCCCAAAAAGTCCCTAAATGGCCCTAAAAGGCTATAAAAAGCCCTTAACCTTTCAAGAGACTATTATAAAGCTCCTAAACCCATAAAAGGGCCTCAAGAAAAATCCTCAAAATAGCCCATTTTCGGGCAAAAAGGCAAGGCTATACTATGGAAAAATTGCCAAAATTGGCCAAAATCCAAGGTTTCCGAAATTGCCCAAAAAGTCCTTTAATGGCCCCAGAAGGCTATAAAAAGCCTTTAACTATTTTGAGAGGCTATTATAAAGCTCCTAAACCCATAAAAGGGCCTCAAGAAAAATCCTCAAAATAGCCCATTTTCGGGCAAAAAGGCAAGGCTATACTATGGAAAAATTGCCAAAATTGGCCAAAATCCAAGGTTTCCGAAATTGCCCAAAAGTCCTTTAATGGCCCCAGAAGGCTATAAAAAGCCTTTAACTATTTTGAGAGGCTATTATAAAGCTCCTAAACCCATAAAAGGGCCTCAAGAAAAATCCTCAAAATAGCCCATTTTCGGGCAAAAAGGCAAGGCTATACTATGGAAAAATTGCCAAAAATTGGCCAAAATCCAAGGTTTCCGAAATTGCCCAAAAGTCCTTTAATGGCCCCAGAAGGCTATAAAAAGCCTTTAACTATTTTGAGAGGCTATTATAAAGCTCCTAAACCCATAAAAGGGCCTCAAGAAAAATCCTCAAAATAGCCCATTTTCGGGCAAAAGGCAAGGCTATACTATGGAAAAATTGCCAAAAATTGGCCAAAATCCAAGGTTTCGAAATTGCCCAAAAGTCCTTTAAATGGCCCCAGAAGGCTATAAAAGCCTTTAACTAATTTGAGAGGCTATTATAAAGCTCCTAAACCCATAAAAGGGCCTCAAGAAAAATCCTCAAAATAGCCCATTTTCGGGCAAAAAGGCAAGGCTATACTATGGAAAAATTGCCAAAATTGGCCAAAATCCAAGGTTTCGAAATTGCCCAAAAGTCCTTTAATGGCCCCAGAAGGCTATAAAAAGCCTTTAACTATTTTGAGAGGCTATTATAAAGCTCCTAAACCCATAAAAGGGCCTCAAGAAAATCCTCAAAATAGCCCATTTTCGGGCAAAAAGGCAAGGCTATACTATGGAAAAATTGCCAAAAATTGGCCAAAATCCAAGGTTTCGAAATTGCCCAAAAGTCCTTTAATGGCCCCAGAAGGCTATAAAAAGCCTTTAACTATTTTGAGAGGCTATTATAAAGCTCCTAAACCCATAAAAGGGCCTCAAGAAAAATCCTCAAAATAGCCCATTTTCGGGCAAAAGGCAAGGCTATACTATGGAAAAATTGCCAAAAATTGGCCAAAATCCAAGGTTTCGAAATTGCCCAAAAGTCCTTTAATGGCCCCAGAAGGCTATAAAAGCCTTTAACTATTTTGAGAGGCTATTATAAAGCTCCTAAACCCATAAAAGGGCCTCAAGAAAAATCCTCAAAATAGCCCATTTTCGGGCAAAAAGGCAAGGCTATACTATGGAAAAATTGCCAAAAATTGGCCAAAATCCAAGGTTTCCGAAATTGCCCAAAAGTCCTTTAATGGCCCCAGAAGGCTATAAAAAGCCTTTAACTATTTTGAGAGGCTATTATAAAGCTCCTAAACCCATAAAAGGGCCTCAAGAAAAATCCTCAAAATAGCCCATTTTCGGGCAAAAAGGCAAGGCTATACTATGGAAAAATTGCCAAAATTGGCCAAAATCCAAGGTTTCGAAATTGCCCAAAAGTCCTTTAATGGCCCCAGAAGGCTATAAAAAGCCTTTAACTATTTTGAGAGGCTATTATAAAGCTCCTAAACCCATAAAAGGGCCTCAAGAAAAATCCTCAAAATAGCCCATTTTCGGGCAAAAGGCAAGGCTATACTATGGAAAAATTGCCAAAATTGGCCAAAATCCAAGGTTTCGAAATTGCCCAAAAGTCCTTTAATGGCCCCAGAAGGCTATAAAAGCCTTTAACTATTTTGAGAGGCTATTATAAAGCTCCTAAACCCATAAAAGGGCCTCAAGAAAAATCCTCAAAATAGCCCATTTTCGGGCAAAAGGCAAGGCTATACTATGGAAAAATTGCCAAAAATTGGCCAAAATCCAAGGTTTCCGAAATTGCCCAAAAGTCCTTTAATGGCCCCAGAAAGCTATAAAAAGCCTTTAACTATTTTGAGAGGCTATTATAAAGCTCCTAAACCCATAAAAGGGCCTCAAGAAAAATCCTCAAAATAGCCCATTTTCGGGCAAAAAGGCAAGGCTATACTATGGAAAAATTGCCAAAATTGGCCAAAATCCAAGGTTTCCGAAATTGCCCAAAAGTCCTTTAATGGCCCCAGAAGGCTATAAAAAGCCTTTAACTATTTTGAGAGGCTATTATAAAGCTCCTAAACCCATAAAAGGGCCTCAAGAAAAATCCTCAAAATAGCCCATTTTCGGGCAAAAAGGCAAGGCTATACTATGGAAAAATTGCCAAAAATTGGCCAAAATCCAAGGTTTCCGAAATTGCCCAAAAAGTCCTTAAATTGCCCTAAAAGGCTATAAAAGCCCTTAACTATTTTGAGAGGCTATTATAAAGCTCCTAAACCCATAAAAGGGCCTCAAGAAAAATCCTCAAAATAGCCCATTTTCGGGCAAAAAGGCAAGGCTATACTATGGAAAAATTGCCAAAAATTGGCCAAAATCCAAGGTTTCCGAAATTGCCCAAAAGTCCTTTAATGGCCCCAGAAGGCTATAAAAAGCCTTTAACTATTTTGAGAGGCTATTATAAAGCTCCTAAACCCATAAAAGGGCCTCAAGAAAAATCCTCAAAATAGCCCATTTTCGGGCAAAAAGGCAAGGCTATACTATGGAAAAATTGCCAAAATTGGCCAAAATCCAAGGTTTCGAAATTGCCCAAAAGTCCTTTAATGGCCCCAGAAGGCTATAAAAAGCCTTTAACTATTTTGAGAGGCTATTATAAAGCTCCTAAACCCATAAAAGGGCCTCAAGAAAAATCCTCAAAATAGCCCATTTTCGGGCAAAAGGCAAGGCTATACTATGGAAAAATTGCCAAAAATTGGCCAAAATCCAAGGTTTCGAAATTGCCCAAAAAGTCCTTTAATGGCCCCAGAAGGCTATAAAAGCCTTTAACTATTTTGAGAGGCTATTATAAAGCTCTTAAAGCCATAAAAGAGCCTTAAGAAAAATCCTCAAAATAGCCCATTTTCGGGCAAAAAGGCAAGGCTATACTATGGAAAAATTGCCAAAAATTGGCCAAAATCCAAGGTTTCGAAATTGCCCAAAAGTCCTTTAATGGCCCCAGAAGGCTATAAAAAGCCTTTAACTATTTTGAGAGGCTATTATAAAGCTCCTAAACCCATAAAAGGGCCTCAAGAAAAATCCTCAAAATAGCCCATTTTCGGGCAAAAGGCAAGGCTATACTATGGAAAAATTGCCAAAAATTGGCCAAAATCCAAGGTTTCCGAAATTGCCCAAAAAGTCCTTTAATGGCCCCAGAAGGCTATAAAAAGCCTTTAACTATTTTGAGAGGCTATTATAAAGCTCCTAAACCCATAAAAGGGCCTCAAGAAAAATCCTCAAAATAGCCCATTTTCGGGCACAAAGGCAAGGCTATACTATGGAAAAATTGCCAAAAATTGGCCAAAATCCAAGGTTTCCGAAATTGCCAAAAAGTCCTTTAATGGCCCCAGAAAGCTATAAAAAGCCTTTAACTATTTTGAGAGGCTATTATAAAGCTCCTAAACCCATAAAAGGGCCTCAAGAAAATCCTCAAAATAGCCCATTTTCGGGCAAAAGGCAAGGCTATACTATGGAAAAATTGCCAAAATTGGCCAAAATCCAAGGTTTCGAAATTGCCCAAAAGTCCTTTAATGGCCCCAGAAGGCTATAAAAAGCCTTTAACTATTTTGAGAGGCTATTATAAAGCTCCTAAACCCATAAAAGGGCCTCAAGAAAAATCCTCAAAATAGCCCATTTTCGGGCAAAAGGCAAGGCTATACTATGGAAAAATTTCCAAAATTGGCCAAAATCCAAGGTTTCGAAATTGCCCAAAAGTCCTTTAAATGGCCCTAAAAGGCTATAAAAGCCTTTAACTATTTTGAGAGACTATTATAAAGCTCCTAAACCCATAAAAGGGCCTCAAGAAAAATCCTCAAAATAGCCCATTTTCGGGCAAAAGGCAAGGCTATACTATGGAAAAATTGCCAAAAATTGGCCAAAATCCAAGGTTTCGAAATTGCCCAAAAGTCCTTTAATGGCCCCAGAAGGCTATAAAAAGCCTTTAACTATTTTGAGAGGCTATTATAAAGCTCCTAAACCCATAAAAGGGCCTCAAGAAAATCCTCAAAATAGCCCATTTTCGGGCAAAAGGCAAGGCTATACTATGGAAAAATTGCCAAAATTGGCCAAAATCCAAGGTTTCCGAAATTGCCCAAAAAGTCCTTTAATGGCCCCAGAAGGCTATAAAAAGCCTTTAACTATTTTGAGAGGCTATTATAAAGCTCCTAAACCCATAAAAGGGCCTCAAGAAAAATCCTCAAAATAGCCCATTTTCGGGCAAAAAGGCAAGGCTATACTATGGAAAAATTTCCAAAAATTGGCCAAAATCCAAGGTTTCCGAAATTGCCCAAAAAGTCCCTAAATGGCCCTAAAAGGCTATAAAAAGCCCTTAACCTTTTAAGAGACTATTATAAAGCTCCTAAACCCATAAAAGGGCCTCAAGAAAAATCCTCAAAATAGCCCATTTTCGGGCAAAAAGGCAAGGCTATACTATGGAAAAATTGCCAAAAATTGGCCAAAATCCAAGGTTTCCGAAATTGCCCAAAAAGTCCTTTAATGGCCCCAGAAGGCTATAAAAAGCCTTTAACTATTTTGAGAGGCTATTATAAAGCTCCTAAACCCATAAAAGGGCCTCAAGAAAAATCCTCAAAATAGCCCATTTTCGGGCAAAAGGCAAGGCTATACTATGGAAAAATTTCCAAAATTGGCCAAAATCCAAGGTTTCGAAATTGCCCAAAAGTCCTTTAATGGCCCCAGAAGGCTATAAAAAGCCTTTAACTATTTTGAGAGGCTATTATAAAGCTCCTAAACCCATAAAAGGGCCTCAAGAAAATCCTCAAAATAGCCCATTTTCGGGCAAAAGGCAAGGCTATACTATGGAAAAATTGCCAAAATTGGCCAAAATCCAAGGTTTCGAAATTGCCCAAAAGTCCTTTAATGGCCCCAGAAGGCTATAAAAGCCTTTAACTATTTTGAGAGGCTATTATAAAGCTCCTAAACCCATAAAAGGGCCTCAAGAAAAATCCTCAAAATAGCCCATTTTCGGGCAAAAGGCAAGGCTATACTATGGAAAAATTGCCAAAATTGGCCAAAATCCAAGGTTTCGAAATTGCCCAAAAGTCCTTTAATGGCCCCAGAAGGCTATAAAAAGCCTTTAACTATTTTGAGAGGCTATTATAAAGCTCCTAAACCCATAAAAGGGCCTCAAGAAAATCCTCAAAATAGCCCATTTTCGGGCAAAAAGGCAAGGCTATACTATGGAAAAATTGCCAAAAATTGGCCAAAATCCAAGGTTTCCGAAATTGCCCAAAAATTCCCTAAATGGCCCAGAAGGCTATAAAAAGCCTTTAACGAATTTGAGAGGCTATTATAAAGCTCCTAAACCCATAAAAAGGCCTCAAGAAAAATCCTCAAAATAGCCCATTTTCGGGCAAAAAGGCAAGGCTATACTATGGAAAAATTTCCAAAAATTGGCCAAAATCCAAGGTTTCCGAAATTGCCCAAAAAGTCCTTTAATGGCCCCAGAAGGCTATAAAAAGCCTTTAACTATTTTGAGAGGCTATTATAAAGCTCCTAAACCCATAAAAGGGCCTCAAGAAAAATCCTCAAAATAGCCCATTTTCGGGCAAAAAGGCAAGGCTATACTATGGAAAAATTGCCAAAATTGGCCAAAATCCAAGGTTTCGAAATTGCCCAAAAGTCCTTTAATGGCCCCAGAAGGCTATAAAAAGCCTTTAACTATTTTGAGAGGCTATTATAAAGCTCCTAAACCCATAAAAGGGCCTCAAGAAAAATCCTCAAAATAGCCCATTTTCGGGCAAAAGGCAAGGCTATACTATGGAAAAATTGCCAAAATTGGCCAAAATCCAAGGTTTCGAAATTGCCCAAAAGTCCTTTAATGGCCCCAGAAGGCTATAAAAAGCCTTTAACTATTTTGAGAGGCTATTATAAAGCTCCTAAACCCATAAAAGGGCCTCAAGAAAATCCTCAAAATAGCCCATTTTCGGGCAAAAGGCAAGGCTATACTATGGAAAAATTGCCAAAATTGGCCAAAATCCAAGGTTTCGAAATTGCCCAAAAGTCCTTTAATGGCCCCAGAAGGCTATAAAAGCCTTTAACTATTTTGAGAGGCTATTATAAAGCTCCTAAACCCATAAAAGGGCCTCAAGAAAAATCCTCAAAATAGCCCATTTTCGGGCAAAAGGCAAGGCTATACTATGGAAAAATTGCCAAAATTGGCCAAAATCCAAGGTTTCGAAATTGCCCAAAAGTCCTTTAATGGCCCCTAAAAGGCTATAAAAAGCCTTTAACTAATTTGAGAGGCTATTATAAAGCTAAAAGGGCCTAAACAAAATAGCCCATTTTCGGGCAAAAAAGGGCCTCAAATTGCCCTAAAAAAATCCTCAAAATAGCCCATTTTCGGGCAAAAGGCAAGGCTATACTATGGAAAATTTCCAAAATTGGCCAAAATCCAAGGTTTCGAAATTGCCCAAAAGTCCTTTAAGGCTATAAAAAGCCTTTAACTATTTTGAGAGGCTATTATAAAGCTCCTAAACCCATAAAAGGGCCTCAAGAAAAATCCTCAAAATAGCCCATTTTCGGGCAAAAGGCAAGGCTATACTATGGAAAAATTGCCAAAATTGGCCAAAATCCAAGGTTTCGAAATTGCCCAAAAGTCCTTTAATGGCCCCAGAAGGCTATAAAAAGCCTTTAACTATTTTGAGAGGCTATTATAAAGCTCCTAAACCCATAAAAGGGCCTCAAGAAAAATCCTCAAAATAGCCCATTTTCGGGCAAAAGGCAAGGCTATACTATGGAAAAATTTCCAAAATTGGCCAAAATCCAAGGTTTCCGAAATTGCCCAAAAAGTCCTTAAATTGCCCTAAAAGGCTATAAAAAGCCTTTAACTAATTTGAGAGGCTATTATAAAGCTCCTAAACCCATAAAAGTGCCTCAAGAAAAATCCTCAAAATAGCCCATTTTCGGGCAAAAGGCAAGGCTATACTATGGAAAAATTGCCAAAATTGGCCAAAATCCAAGGTTTCGAAATTGCCCAAAAGTCCTTTAATGGCCCCAGAAGGCTATAAAAGCCTTTAACTATTTTGAGAGGCTATTATAAAGCTCCTAAACCCATAAAAGGGCCTCAAGAAAAATCCTCAAAATAGCCCATTTTCGGGCAAAAGGCAAGGCTATACTATGGAAAAATTTCCAAAATTGGCCAAAATCCAAGGTTTCGAAATTGCCCAAAAGTCCTTTAATGGCCCCAGAAGGCTATAAAAGCCTTTAACTATTTTGAGAGGCTATTATAAAGCTCCTAAACCCATAAAAGGGCCTCAAGAAAAATCCTCAAAATAGCCCATTTTCGGGCAAAAGGCAAGGCTATACTATGGAAAAATTGCCAAAAATTGGCCAAAATCCAAGGTTTCGAAATTGCCCAAAAGTCCTTTAATGGCCCCAGAAGGCTATAAAAGCCTTTAACTATTTTGAGAGGCTATTATAAAGCTCCTAAACCCATAAAAGGGCCTCAAGAAAAATCCTCAAAATAGCCCATTTTCGGGCAAAAGGCAAGGCTATACTATGGAAAAATTGCCAAAAATTGGCCAAAATCCAAGGTTTCGAAATTGCCCAAAAGTCCTTAAATTGCCCTAAAAGGCTATAAAAAGCATTTAACTATTTTGAGAGGCTATTATAAAGCTCCTAAACCCATAAAAGGGCCTCAAGAAAAATCCTCAAAATAGCCCATTTTCGGGCAAAAAGGCAAGGCTATACTATGGAAAAATTGCCAAAAATTGGCCAAAATCCAAGGTTTCCGAAATTGCCCAAACAGTCCTTTAATGGCCCCAGAAGGCTATAAAAAGCCTTTAACTATTTTGAGAGGCTATTATAAAGCTCCTAAACCCATAAAAGGGCCTCAAGAAAAATCCTCAAAATAGCCCATTTTCGGGCAAAAAGGCAAGGCTATACTATGGAAAAATTGCCAAAAATTGGCCAAAATCCAAGGTTTCGAAATTGCCCAAAAGTCCTTTAATGGCCCCAGAAGGCTATAAAAGCCTTTAACTATTTTGAGAGGCTATTATAAAGCTCCTAAACCCATAAAAGGGCCTCAAGAAAAATCCTCAAAATAGCCCATTTTCGGGCAAAAGGCAAGGCTATACTATGGAAAAATTGCCAAAAATTGGCCAAAATCCAAGGTTTCCGAAATTGCCCAAAAGTCCTTTAATGGCCCCAGAAGGCTATAAAAGCCTTTAACTATTTTGAGAGGCTATTATAAAGCTCCTAAACCCATAAAAGGGCCTCAAGAAAATCCTCAAAATAGCCCATTTTCGGGCAAAAGGCAAGGCTATACTATGGAAAAATTGCCAAAAATTGGCCAAAATCCAAGGTTTCGAAATTGCCCAAAAGTCCTTTAATGGCCCCAGAAGGCTATAAAAAGCCTTTAACTATTTTGAGAGGCTATTATAAAGCTCCTAAACCCATAAAAGGGCCTGAAGAAAATCCTCAAAATAGCCCATTTTCGGGCAAAAGGCAAGGCTATACTATGGAAAAATTTCCAAAATTGGCCAAAATCCAAGGTTTCGAAATTGCCCAAAAGTCCTAAATGGCCCCAGAAGGCTATAAAAGCCTTTAACTATTTTGAGAGGCTATTATAAAGCTCCTAAACCCATAAAAGGGCCTCAAGAAAATCCTCAAAATAGCCCATTTTCGGGCAAAAGGCAAGGCTATACTATGGAAAAATTTCCAAAAATTGGCCAAAATCCAAGGTTTCGAAATTGCCCAAAAGTCCTTTAATGGCCCCAGAAGGCTATAAAAGCCTTTAACTATTTTGAGAGGCTATTATAAAGCTCCTAAACCCATAAAAGGGCCTCAAGAAAATCCTCAAAATAGCCCATTTTCGGGCAAAAGGCAAGGCTATACTATGGAAAAATTGCCAAAATTGGCCAAAATCCAAGGTTTCGAAATTGCCCAAAAGTCCTTTAATGGCCCCAGAAGGCTATAAAAGCCTTTAACTATTTTGAGAGGCTATTATAAAGCTCCTAAACCCATAAAAGGGCCTCAAGAAAATCCTCAAAATAGCTCATTTTCGGGCAAAAGGCAAGGCTATACTATGGAAAAATTGCCAAAAATTGGCCAAAATCCAAGGTTTCGAAATTGCCCAAAAGTCCTTTAATGGCCCCAGAAGGCTATAAAAGCCTTTAACTATTTTGAGAGGCTATTATAAAGCTCCTAAACCCATAAAAGGGCCTCAAGAAAATCCTCAAAATAGCCCATTTTCGGGCAAAAGGCAAGGCTATACTATGGAAAAATTGCCAAAATTGGCCAAAATCCAAGGTTTCCGAAATTGCCCAAAAATTCCTTTAATGGCCCCAGAAGGCTATAAAAAGCCTTTAACTATTTTGAGAGGCTATTATAAAGCTCCTAAACCCATAAAAGGGCCTCAAGAAAAATCCTCAATATAGCCCATTTTCGGGCAAAAAGGCAAGGCTATACTATGGAAAAATTGCCAAAAATTGGCCAAAATCTAAGGTTTCCGAAATTGCCCAAAAATTCCCTAAATGGCCCAGAAGGCTATGAAAAGCCTTTTACCCTTTTGAAAAGCTATTATAAAGCTCCTAAACCCATAAAATGGTGGCAAGAAAATTTCTCAAAATAGCCCATTTTCGGACAAAAATGCAACAACCCTTCACAAAAGATATTGAGACCAACAAACAACACACACGTAATATTCTAAAACATCATTTTTCTCGCCCCCCCCCCCTTCAAGCAATGTTGTGTCTAGCTTTTGTTTTCCAGCAGCCAGTTCAAGCTATTCAACACCAAACAACATTGACTGAGAGGGGAGGGGATGAGGTCTCACATATTTTGTGAAGGGTTGAAGGCTATACTATGGAAAAATTGCAAAAAATTGGCCAAAATCCAAGGTTTCCGAAATTGCCCAAAAATTCCCTAAATGGCCCCAGAAGGCTACAAAACTTAAAGGTTTCTGAAAATGCCCAGAAAGTTCCCAAATGGTCTGCAAAGGCTATAAAAATCCATTGGCTGTTTTAAAAGGGTATTATATAGATCCTTAACTCACAGAAGTGTCAAATAAAGTCCCTCAAAATCGGCCATTTGTATGACCCAAAGATGACCCAAAATCGGCCAAAATCCAAGGTTTTAGAAGTCGCCCGAAAAGGGTTTAAAATGGTCTTGAAACGCTACAAAAGACTTTAACCTTTTTAGAAGGCTATTATAAGATGAGTGCAGAAAAGACACAAAAACAGAAGAATGTTGAATGTTTCCTCTATAGATATGCAAATTTCAGCAACAAATCTTACTGAAATGAAGATATATTTCTAACAAAACTACCGATATAATTGTTTTATTTCTAAAAGATGCCAGCTTACTTTAACCCTCCCTCATTACAGTATATGATATTCGTTTGAAAGTGTTCCGCAATTTGAGTGAGCGCCTGGACCCCTTTAAAAATATTTATGATCCCCGTCTGGAATGAGCATCCCCCTTCAAATTCAGAGCTTGGTGGTGACACTTACAATGGCTGCATTATATTCTTGCCAAATTGGAATTTTGTAAACTTGTTTGTTTGCAGCACTGTTTTTGCGGTTGCTGTCATGCATTTCGTGTATGTATTGAGTCTATTTGTAGTAAATCAAAATGGCGTGACAAGCAAAAACATTGCTCAGTGCTGGAGATGAATGCTCCCCACTTGCATCCACAATGCCGAGACAATGTGGCTGAGGTTCCCGTTACAGGAAATCGCTATTCTCCCGTGAATCTTCGGCCAGCCAAGGGGGTGGGACTATCCGGCCCCCAGACCATATGCTTGGATATCCCGCCAGCTTCCGACTCACACACTGAATCAATTGTGTAAGATTCCTTCTTTATACTAACAGAATTTCTTCGAGTAATTCAAGCAATTGTGGGAAAACTTTGTCGCGCAGGCGCTGCTTTTTGAATCTCGGACTTTAATGCTTCTGTGCGAAGGCAAAATTGACCATGATTGTGCTAATTTTACATGAAATTATTTATTATGTTCATCTTGGAGACGCGCTGTGTACCAAATGGCTTGTCCAAATTACAAAAGCGGCTATTTTGTGATCATTTAAAAACTTTGTGCCAGCGACAGTCCCATGCAATACAAAAATTTTTTAACACCATATCTTTCCACCAGAAAGAAAGTGTGTCGCCCAGCCCCAACTACTTTGAAACCAAACCCCGAACGGACTTTACAAGTCAGTAAATAAGAGCAAATGTCCTGAATATCTCACAAACAAACAAGAAGCAAACAAGAATTATGGTTCAATCATATTTGATTTGAGTTTATGATAACCCTCGAATGAATTCTGTCAGTATTTTCAGCACTTTTCCGGGTTTATTTCTTCGGTAGCTCCGCCATTGCCCCATTGCCTACCGTGCCACACTTTGCCTTGGATTCACAAGTCGCACGCTGTGCAGAAAACTGTTGATATGGGCTCTGATTGGCTGGATAGACAAAGCGATTTGCAAAAATTTCTCATGCGCATATCACTGCGCATTTCACTGCCATGGGCATCCGCATCCCTGGCTGTTGGACAAAATAAACGCAACTTCCCCGGGGATACTTAACCCTGAAATGTACAGGGATGTGCTCCTAAGTCTCAACAAAGCAAACAACCGTTAAGGCATTGTTTGTTTTGCACATTAAGCCATCAATTTTTATGATTTTATATGCATTTTTGTACCAAATGTTAAGTAAATTTGATTCTATACCCTCCTCTAAGGTATTTTAGACATAAATTGGACTCTGTTAAGGGAATTTTTCAAGAAACACCACCCATGTGAGGGGCACATACACGTAAGGCTAATTTAGAGAGTACCCCCCGTGCAACTATCGGGGTGATTATATTTAGTTTCTTGCATGTTACAAACGAATGCTTACTTTAAATCTCTATAAAGCCGTAAGATGATAGACAACTGAAGATAAGAGCAAACTTCAGCAATGACTTTAAGGCTAATAAACCTCTTAAGATCAATGAGATTATTGTCTTCGCTTGCAATTGAAGGGAGCTCCACTGGGTATACATCGAAATAGTCAATTCGAGTTCCAGCTCCTCCATCGGGGACAACATTGCGCCATAACAGTGACATATACATCAACTTGACGCAAACCGAATCACTCTTCATAAATCGGCGGGTTTTTGATAAGTTCTGGATGAAAACCGGGCGATATACACCAATCGAATCTCGGCGTTGCGGGGCTAATACTGTATGATACTCCTTCAATTTTATTATCTTTGAGGGCATCCTCGTTTTCATTATCATCTTTGACAACCTCGTCTTCAACACCAAGGTCATTATCACCCTCGATTCCACTCCAATCTTGATAAATTGGTGCGATAAATTTCGATGACTTTTTGAGCAAATAAGGATCAAACGGAAAGAACGAATCCAAGATGTTCTTTTTATCACGTGCTTCAATCCCAACAACCGCTGGCATAAGGCTTCGTTTGTTATGTTCTATAATCGTGTAGCAAAACACGATCTCGTGCATGCGTGTTATGCGTGCAAACATATCCACGACTGTTGATAGACAGAATTTTAGAGGATTCAGTCTTGAGCTGATGATTCCCTCGAAATTTATCTTCCGGACAAAAACGCGCCAGTCCGGTTCCTCCATTATGCTTTTGTGCCGGAACACGAAGACATATAACAGAGTTTGACACACGCTGTAAAACGTAGCGTGTTTATAAATGTCCGGATAGACACCGGAATCGAGAACATTTAAATAACTATGAATCCAGTCACTGAATAACAAGAGACATGTCCGTACTATTTCACCTGTTATAAACTTTGCTCTAGCGACGAAGCTTCCGATATAGGCAGCGGCGGTTTGACGTAGAATTATTGCAACGTTTGGGTCACAAACTTTTTGCCAGCAGAACTCCAAGAAACTGTTCACAAAGTACTGAAAAGAGAAGACAAAACATGAGTTAATTCGCCAAAAAATCCTAAGCATTGAAGGATTGTCCTTAAACGATCTACAGAAACCTTATAGAAAATGAAATTTTGATAAGAAATTCATTGGCCCAGGGGAGTACTTCCATTGCTCGACTTACAAGATGTTCCATCCAAACGGCTTACTCTTAAGCTATGCATTAGCTACAAATGGGTTTCAAAATTGTGATAAACAGTGGAATCTTAGGGCATACTAAAAAGCTTTCATCACCATGTATTCCGAGAGTATAAGCATCATAAACAGACCAACAAAATAGGGGGGATTTATACCCAGATGAGGATCAAAAGCCACAGAAAAGTCAAACAGAATTGGTATTTTGTTTTCAACACCAATCAGCTTGCGAGATACAGCGGGAAGCCAATGAAGAGTCCTTGTGAAAAAAACAAGCTCTTTCTGTCTACACAGAACCTGCCTTTTGGTTTTAATGTGAACAGATTCCAAAACAGCTAAGATGACTAACATAAAATAAAACAAACATCTTGCTCTGCCAATTATTTGAAAACAATCCTTGCTGTAATTTTCTGCACAGTCTGAGTGATTAAGCAACTGCTCTTCTATGGCAGAATCCCAGCAGAATCATGACAATCTTCTGTGGGATTGCATTACGTGCATGTTCCATTGGATGCATGTTGCATTGCCTGTATATTGCATAGCTTGCCTATTGCACTGCATGTATGTTGCATTGGATGAATGTTGCATTGCATGCATGTTGCATTGCATGCATATTGCATTACATGCATGTTGCATAGCATGCATATTGCATTGCTTGTATATTGAATTGCAAGAATGCTGCATTGATTTGCAAGTATGTTGCATTGGATGCATGGTGCATTGAATCCATATTACATTGCATGCATGGTGCATTGCATGTATTGCATTGCATGCATATTGCATTTCATACAAATTGCATTGCATTAATCAAACCACAATCACACCATGACTTCAGAGTTTTTTACCTACCTGATCAAAGTTGCAGATATAGAAAATAACAAACTGCACAAAAGCACTTGCATGAGTTGGCAGTAAAACAACTTCAAACACTCTGATCAAATCATTGTATAGTGCCTCAGTCTTTTCCCAATCAACCATTCCAGAATGGAAACAATTCATCTGGACAAACTCAAACACATTGAGCATCAAATTGTCCAGCTTTCTAGCAGGTTCACTTTTCATTTCATTGATATCATTATTCACATCGCTTTTTAAATTTTTGAGGTTTTCTTTGTCAATTTCAACATCAAACAATGTCTGATCAACATCATCATCATCAGAATCATCATCAATGTCTTCTTCTATTTCACTTTTCAAAATCTGGACATCAATTTTCAGTAGATTATCAATAATTATCTCAAATAATTTCTCTTGTAAGGATGGCATATACGTGCTTATACACAGTAAATTCTTAACATATGACTGAAGATAAATTTGGTGTTTTCCAGTATATGGAAACATATCAGATAGCTTGATTAGTAAATGTCTTGGGGCTGTCGGCACAATATTTAGTATAGATATCATTGCCTTGTGAACACTGTCAAATTGCTTGCTTAAACTTTCAAGTGAAAATGAATCTAGATCAGCATTTAATTTGATATCAGGTGTAAATTTCTGTATCAGCATTCTCAGACAACCTCTGAGATAAAACGTTTGTGCAGAAACTAATTCTGTTAGAAAATTTATGTATCCATTGACAACTTCATCTTCACAATCACACCATTCTATTTTAGCATTACACCAACCATAGTCTCGTGTTCTTTAGTCAGAAGACTCACACAGAATCTAAAGCCTTCAATGTATGCTAACTTTAGTTTAGAATCAAATTTCCCGTCTCTAAGAACGCTCAAAAGAAAATCGTAGGCCTTCCTCTCGCCATTTTGTTGCTTCAAAATAGCATCTTTCAGCTGCGTTCCAAAGTTTGATTTATCATCATCTTGCTCCATCGTGTACACAGATTTTAGAGTTGTGTTTCCTAAACTGTTTTGCTTGGCAAAATAGATGTTTTTATATTAAAAAGCCGGTTTCACAGCCACATGTTTTCACGTGTGTGTTGCAAGAAATTCTAATTTGATGTCTCGTAATCGGTTTATGCTGAGCGAAAACGAGGCAGATTGTTGTTGTGTTGGTGGAATTATTGATATTTATTGATTTACTTTAGAATGCTGTTCTGTTGATGTGGAAACAACAATTCGGAAGAATAACAAAAAAAAAATGCCAAGAAAGGTAGAGAAACTCACCAAAATTTGAAAATCAATAATATATTTCTTGCTTTATTATTAAACTTCAAGAAATTTTAATTTGCTCATTTTATTCTTTTGATTTTAGGATGACAAAAGCTGCAACTGTGTAATGGCCTGCACGCTTTGCAGGTCAGGTCGACAATCGATTTCAACTTTGAAAAGGCGTCGAGAAGGAAAGTGCAGTGGCCAGAAGTTGTGCGAACACCTCCGAATTTCAAGGTATGATTTTCGTCCTTGTTGGTTGGCACATGCCCATCCTGATACAACATTGCCCCAAAACCAAAGATTTGTTTGGTCTTTTATTCATTGTGTAGTCTAATAGGTACCCCAATACCTTTCAGGAACCAAGTATTTATACATCAATAGATGATGCATTTGATAATGTGTTACAATTTATGAATACAACAACTAGGCAGTGCAAGGTATGTATTTCTGAGTTAATCTCTGAGATTAAAGTTTTTATTGTTAGCCAGTTTGCAGAGTACTGTACTGTATGGCAGTTTTCAACAGAACTTATGTGCCAGAGGTGTTGTGGCCAAATGGTCAAGGCACTCAGCTCACAAACCTAGTTTGGTGGGTTGGAATCTCGTCGGTTTGGACCGAATCTCGTGGCCACTTTCCACAAGCCTACATTCAACTCAGCTATCCATCCTTCTGAGGTCTGTAACCGAATACCCAGGGTATTTATTCTAGAATATCAGTCTTGAGGCACAAGCTGCAGGTGCACATCAGCTGAATAGCTGGAAGAACCCAGACCTGCATTAAAAAATAAAGACCACTTGCTTCCTCAATGACAAGGAGATTCTTTTCTATTGTTAGCCTATTGTTCTATGGAAAATCTTGAGTGTGCAAGTGCCATGCTCTGCATTCTAGATTGTTAGGGATGCCCAACTCTTTACAGGTTCCAAACGTGGTCCATTATACCAAGTGCTTACCTTGGAAATACCCCCATCAATACCTCTGGACACTAAAATTTTTTCAAATTTTTAGAAGTTTATATTCCCTATTGCAGAAATATTTTAAATGTAGAGAAGATGAACCAATGGAGAGAGAAGACAAACATCACTGCCAAAGATTCCATGTTCAACAAAGTCATCATCAGCAGTACAAAAACCCTGTACGTATATAAGTGCATACATAGTTCTACATAGTTGCATAGTTAAGAGATGGCAAGGGGGCAGTTGACCCCTAACATCAGGGGTGGCAGATGCACAGAGGTGTCACCTGAGTGGTCAGTTTGGAATCTCCTAGGAACCACTTCCCACAAGCCTACAGTCAACTCAACTGTCCATCCTTCCGAGGTCAGTAAATGAGTACCCAGGGAAATTCGTTCTAGAATATCAGTCTGGGGGCACAAGCTGCAGGTCCCTTCAGCTGCATAGCTGCCAGAACTCCTGACCTGCATGAACAAATTAATATTGCTTGCTTGCTTGCAGCAGTGGCAGCTGCCCCTTTGCCCTCTTAAAAATCCCCAAATTCTTTTATTTCCTATTGTTTTGTGCCAGATTTCTTGCCTGTGTCCCCACTGCCCTGGATTAGTTCCAGCACCCCTGCCTTATGCCTATAATCTCAAGCACTGGTAATCTAAACCAAACAAATAAGATGAATTACTCATACAAACTCTTCTTCTTTCAGCTGCAAAAACCAGAGGATGTAAAAGTTGAATTAGCACCTGGCACATATGCTATAACTGCAGGTCGATGGGGAGCAAAAGAGACCACACACATGTAGTTCATGTCAGCCCTGGACAAACTATAGACTTGACTTTTGGAGTGTAACATCCTTTATATAAGCTGTAATTTATTTGTATGTAACACTTAAGGTACCAAGATTTTGTAGTTTGTAAATATTTTTATATAAGTAGAATTTGCAATGAAGATTTTGTAATTTTTGTGTGAAAGAACTGCTTCTGATGAGAGATGAGAGTTTTCAGAAAGATAAGACAGTTTCAGAATTTCACCAATACTATTAACTAAAAGTTAAGATTATTCAATATCGAACTATCAAATGTTTATAATAATCAGTCTTAAAATTGTCTAAAATTCCACTCTACATTAGTAGCATTACAAACAGATCTTATGAACAGCGTCAGTATTTTCACAGAATTATTTGATCTATCCATCATAAAGTTTTGTGTTGGATAAACGTGATTTTAAGAGTTTGTTCAGATTCATTCAGGTCATCTATACGTTACATTACACTTCCGTTTAGCGTAAACAGTTTACCGTTTTTGTACAAAATAGTTTACCGTTTGTCGACAGAGTTTTACGGTTTTCTACCACGTTAACCGTTTAGGAACAAAGCTACTGTTTTTGTGAACCCAGTTTACAAGTTATTTATGTACAAACACAATCTACCGTTTTTCTACAAAATGCTTTAGCATGAAAGGGTTAAACCTATTGTTCTCGTAGCTAAATGGCTTAAAGATCTGAAAATTACAATAGATATCACTTCTCCGGCATTTCATGAGATAACAAATCGTTAAAAATCATATCAGAGTTGCTTAGTTGACAAAATAAACGGTACACTTAGTTTCTTATAATATTTTCCAAATCAATTTAAAACTGAAAAGAAAGACACTTGCTTATGCTTATGAATTACAATAATAGAACTTTAACAAGAGGCCACAACGAAAAATTTGTAGCTAAGTTGTCGCCATTTTGGAAATAATCGAAAATATCACGGTTCAAGACTTGTGGAGCCCAATGGTGGAGCCACATTCGTGTTAAGTATCTAAAATTAGCTTACACGTTTAGATCATAAAAAAGTGGCTTGCGATAAAGTAGCACTTGGCTCTTTGAAAAGTTGCAGGTTTTGCCTATAGACTACCTAAAACTGGCTTGCACCCTTTTCTCATATGAAAATAGCTTGCAATAAAGTAGAACTTGCCTCTGAAAAGTAACATGTTTTGGCTATAGACCTACTGATCAAGTTTAGGAGATTTTCGTCTAAAGATGACTAAGGCAAATCACAAAATTCTGAAATTTTCCACTTAAGCCTGGTTCTCATATATCGCAGACCATCGGCGATCATGGCCTTGCGATGCTTGCGATTTATGAGAACATGAATTTTCAATGATCGGCGACCATCGGCGACCGTCGCCGATGAACCAAAAAGTTTGTTTCTTGCGATCATCGGCGACGGAAAGTCCATATGAGAACATCATCGGCGACCATCGGCGATCATTTTTGGGTCATATCAAAACGAAGTTCTTTGTTTTCTGGGTCACACGTGGCAGCACAGGGGACGAAGGATCATTCATCATCGAAGACAAGCAGCATATGTGAACACTTCGTCGGCGAGGATCGCAGACGGTCGGCGACTGTCTGCGGTCAGGTTTGCGACATATGAGAACCAGGCTTTATGATTTGTTATTTATGCGGGTTTAACTCTCTTTGTGGGTTTAATTCCCACGTGGATTTAACCAACCAAGAGTGAGAAAAGTTGCCATTTCTCCATTATTATAGGCAAAAGAAATGAGATCTGTCCGCCTATCTACCTGGTATAAGTTGAATTATTTTGATGTAGATCGATTCCGAAATCGATTCCGAAACCAAGTCGTTCTATTTCTGACTGTCTCTTCTTTTCAATGTCAGACAGAAAGCTTTCATTGAGGCTGCAATGAGCTGTAAAATTGTTAAAGTCTTTGAGACACCAACCGAGGGGCATCTCCTCCAAAAAGATGTACGAAATTTCTATTAAAACAAATGGATTCTACAAGATTCCTGCAAAAATTCCAGCTGGAGGTGTACGAGATTCCAAAGAGTGAATTGCCCTCCGAAGCAAACGACCTTTTGTCCCTGTATGACCGACAATCAAGTTGCAATGTGTTGTAGATAATGAAAGATGTTTGCGTTGCACACTACAACCATCACATAGTTGCGGAAGAAAAATTGCACAAAAATAACTTACGTATTTGTTTCTGCTTGATTCGATCCTGCTTCTTGGACATCTGGAGATTTAACTGGTCCATTCGCTTGAGGTCTTTCTACAATTAATTCAGTTCGTTGTGATACTGGTGATCGTGATGGTGACAACGTCGGTGATTTGGCTGATTCTGGTGATTTGCATGATTTTGATCTTGGTGATTTAGGTGATCGGGGTGCTACTGCTGACTGCATTTCGACTTTTCCATCCGAACTAATGTTGATGACTTTTCGACTAAAAAATCAAGTGTTTTAATTATAATACAAAATGTTTGAGTTTTGGGGTTGGCGTTAACACCGGACGCACAGCAGAGAGTTCTTTTCTGCCGAAAATTTCTCTGGAATACCGTATTTACTAGATTAAGCGCCCGCGGCTCTTATTTAAAAATCCGTCTCAAAAAGGAGCAATTATTTGGAAAAATTGCAAAGAAACCAGCGTTCTGACGAAAACCAAGTGTACAGCGACTAGCAAACGGTGTATCTTGATTCCTTCCATCACGAGCTTGCACATACTCTATCAAAGGAGTGCCAGGGACTAACCTGGTGGGTAGCTTAATCCAAAGGGGGGCACTTATTCGAGGGAGGGCGCTTACTCGAGGAAATACATCACATTGATTTTGCATTCTTGGTTTTTAGATCGATTTTAATTTTCTTTGCGTTAGAGACACCACTACATACATCAAATGCAGCAGCTGTTTTATACACACTTGCGATATTAACACTTTCCGTCGTGGGAATTTACTGTAATCAAGAGACACCATGGGACACCTGCTGCAAAACTAAGTTTTGTCAGAACGTTACATTATTTTTTCCATAAATTTTCAAACAATTGCTCCTCTTCAAGATGGATTTTTTAATTAGCATCCCGGGCACTTAATAGGAAGTACGGTAGCTAAGAATATAGATGTCTCAGGGTTTCAGAATATATCAGAAATCATTTTAGACAAACAGACATTCAAATAACAGCATTAATATAAGAAATAATGTCTGATCTTCCTTTATGATATCACAGACTCAAACGTGATTTCACCCATGTAGATCATGTTTGATATATGCTGTTAATTATTTGTTGTTGTATTTCTCTGGGGTTTAAACAAAGTTTGAATGCAATGAATGTCAATCAGACCTTTTACTAATTCATCATTAACCCTGAGAAAAGACAGGTGAGTAAGAAAGATAAACTGGCTAAGTAAGGACGGGGTCGTTGCTTTCAATCTTTGGGCTTGTTCTTCTAAACCAACTCTTTTTCGGTAGCCTTCTTTTTTGGAATGCGTGTTTTTCAAAGCCATTCTTCTGAAGACAACAGGTTTTGGAGCTCTTTAAAACCTTCTGCCATCAAAAGTTTCCAAGATTTGAATTCCAAGATTCAGGATTTGAAGTTCAAAAGAGTCGAAAGAGATTTCAATTTTACCAGTTGCCAGGATACATTCCACGAATGGATCTGGGGACGAGGCAAGAAAGAATTTTGGCGCGAAAGTTTTCAGATTTCCAGAATTCATGTTTCTTGAAAATCATGGATTCTGTATTTAGAAGCATCCTGTTTTCGAAATTCGAGAGATTTTGGACGTTTAGAAGAACACGCCCTCTGAGAGCTTAAGATCCTGGATAAAGATCTCTTTCAGAGAAGCAGTTGGAAGATGATAGAAGTAGAAGAATGATTACCTTGAAACCGTGACAACAGATACACCACTTCGATTTGGACTTGTTGCCTCTTTCTTTGGACTACCAAGAACGTTATCTTGACTAGTCGTAGTCTCTCGAGTTTCTAGTACCTGATGAAGAAAAACTGACAGTTGAAAAAGAAAATTTCGCAATAGAAATTTTACGGTAGAAAATTGACTCTGATTTTGAAAAGGATTGCGAGGAAAAGCAGGATATCTTTGGAAATACTGAAAAGCTTTCTTCGTCTGACATTTGTCGGAGTATAAACGTCAGAAACAGGCCGAAACAAGCGTGTAGGGCGGAATATAGAGTTCGTTTTCTCTCTTATAATAATTCTATCGATCTTCTCATTGTATTTTACAAGCTGATTGGTGTTGAAAACACAACACCAATCTAGCTTCACTTCGCTGATTGGTGAATTTTGATACACATCCAGGTACATTCTCGGCCTTAGACGATTGGCCTATTTCTAACATTTATACTTCGAGGAGCGTAAACAATATGTCCGAAGATGTTTCCACTTTTCTTTGCAATCCTTTAAGTTCTGTAAAACTCAAAGAATATTCGCTACCCATTGTACCACGTGGAGCAGAATTCGCGTTATTTTACCTTGAATAAAATACCATAAAAGCTCTAGTGAGCCCCTCCCTCTTTTAAGACCCTTTTCAATCAAGTCCCTCCTTTTCAAGTGAAAATTTTAAATAAGCCCCCCTCCCTATTAACCCCCCTCTTATTTTGGATACCCGACAGTTCAATAGTAAACGTACAGAATTAAATGAGATTAAGTGGTAACGTGTCTGATATCCCAAACTTGTGTCTTATAACTACGAATAACTACTAATTGACTGCGAATTCCATTTGATCCAAAGTTTAAACTTTCTTATATACTTCATTTTTTAATTTAGTATACTTTCTATAACATTCGTCTTGAAAAATAAAAAGCAAAATATGGCAAATAATGTATTAAGCCCTCTCTCTAATAAGGCCCCTCTATTATACGCCCCACCCTCAAAACTTCCAAAATGAAATAAGCCCCCCTCCAAAGGCTAAATAGAGCTTTTACGGTACTGATTGGAACCGAGTATAAATAGACACGCAAACAAGCTACTCGTGCTGTGTGTTTGTGTGTGTGGCGCAGTGGTTAGCGTGCAGGACTCACAACGAAAATATTGGGGGTTCGAACCACGGTCTTTCTACTTGTGTTGCAGAGATAACATTAATACAAATGTGCCTTTCTCAACCCAGGTGCATAAATGGGTACCAGATCGGCACTTATGAGCGCCGTGTGTGGCAGCACCCTGCTATATGCTAATGCATCCAGACCAAGGGTAAAGTGTAAAATCTACTGTAGTAGCCTTAGGCCAGTAGTAGACTAAATAAGCGCCAACGTTTTACTTTTTTACTAGTCAAAAGCTAAACAATTGTCATTTACTCGCATCGATCAAAATGTAGAAACTATCTTCCTTTACTTATCAACACCAATACCGTATAGAGCACTCACCTTTTCCTCTTTCTTCGTTGGACTTTGCGGAGAGTCAATGACGACGAAGCCACCTAATACCTTTGATGTGACAAGCAACGGATCGTGCCCACTTTCGGCAACATCTATTTTGATGCTGCAAAAGAAAGAGAACAATATAAATACAGGGTCTTCGGAAAAAAGAACCCGGTTAAGAAACCTTCGCATCAAGTCAAACTTTAATTTTTAAGCATAAAATTTGGTACACTCGTTTTTGAGTGCTGACATCACTTTATAATGCTTTACTTTATAAACAACACTAGGGAGAATCAAAATTTTGACACAGTATCTTTTTATTTAGCACAAAGAACGCTCAAACATGTCCTTCGAAAAATCACAACTCAGGATAAACAATGTTTTTATACGTGTTTTGTTCAACGTCAAAATGTTGTCAGTCTAGTTCAATCACTTTTTCAAACCCTTCATCTGAACTGGTCAATTGTTCCATCAATACACCCTCGCTGTAACTTATCCAAGCACCAGACAATCTTGAATCATATGAAATGCGCATCGAGTTTGGGCACATGCTTTACTTATCAACTAAATTTAAAGCCGCGGATAAACGTGCAACTTGTTGCTTGAAATGGTGACAGAGCATGTTCAAAAATTGTCCCCGCGACCTGAAAAACTATGAGTCGCACTTGTAGTCTAGACTTACTACACGAGTCGTAGTTTTCGCTGCCTTCACATCAATTCAATTCATTCAAAAAAATGTAAAATAAAAAATAGTTGTTGCTGTTCTTAATGGCGGGCTGTGTTGCGAGGGGTGCTGGGGCGAATCTAGGACTTTTGTAGTGAGTCTACTTGTAGCCAGCAATAGATTTTCGAACAAAATGCTCTGCAACTTTAGGGAAAACAGTTGCAGAACATTGATTTGGTTGAACTTTCGGAATAATGTTGCAGCCAGTAGCCGGTTTTTTGGACAGGCGACGCAACAAATTGCATTGTCTTCGCACCTTTTCCTGGAAATTTTCTAGGACCCTTCTGGTCTTATCACGCAAGTTGATTGTCGCAGAAATTCTGTCGCAGCATTTTGGTCGCAGCATGCAGCCACCTCAGGATTTTCACGACAGGAGCATTTTCAGGTGTGTCGCGTCACCATTTCAAACAAAAAGTCGCACGTGTAGCCTCGTCTTAAAACAGCACATTTTTAAAAAGACGAAATATGCAAACTCATCCTATTACCCACAAGATAGGTTATAAACAATAACAATTATGACAAAATTTAATTGGCCTTGAAGCTACCGCTCTTCAATAAAAAACAGTTTAGTAAAGCAGGTTCCTATTTTGGAACACTCTGTTTATGGAAGGTCGTTGGAATACATGAAAGCCAAATTAACCAAAATTTATCTCATTTACCCAGGATTCGATGATTTGTTATCCTCTTCTAAAACGTTTTCCTGTTTATTATCTTCCTTGTCTGACGATTTCATCGCATCAGGTTCACTCGCTTGTGACTTATCTTCACTCTCGCATGTCTTATTACTATCATCTCTGGCAAAAGAAATTTAAGTATATTAATTCATAAATCCTAAAATTGATAAAATAGGCTACAAGACAAAGTCTATTTAACAACGGCTGTCAAACTGAAAAGCTTTGTTGATACCAATATTTGACAAGATAAAAGTTGAATCTACTAATAAACGGCGTATTGTACGCTAAAAGGCATTTTATGTCTTCTGAAAATATTGATAAGATATTGATATGATGATTCAGTTGATTAGAAGAAACCTGTTTCCGAAGAGCTTCTCTAACTGTTTCAGAGTTGCAGTAGGATTGGAGAATTTTTTACCTTTCTTGTGGTGGTTTTCCTTCTCAGCATCTTCCTCTTTGACAGTAGATGTGTCCTCTTCTTCCATTTTAACATCTAAACAAAGGACAAGAGAGATAAACGAGTCTGTTCAAAGAAACTTAAAATGATATGAACTAAACTGAGGATGATATTTTGAACAGAAGTTTCGGAGACAAAATACGGAAACACCGAAAACTTAAATGGCGATTTCACAAGGTATTTTTGGAGTTGAATGATGAGTTCGCATGAGATTCGTCCGGCTGAACCCACAGTTTTAAACATCTTGTTTTCGATAAGGGAACTTCATTCTATCTCTTCCAAATCTAATAGTATTGTAATTATAGGCAGTGCAACCCGGGCAAATTGCAGCAGAATTTCGTTTTCTGTAAAAAAACTAAGAAAGGTCCCTGGAACGTGATACCAAAAGTCCCCCACAATATACCGGTGCAAACGTCGAAAATCTAAGCCGCGACAGAAGAGCAAGTTTTAATAAAGTTTCAGCAACTTTTTTCTTCAGTTTCGAATAAACAGGGGTCTTAATAAACGGAGTTAGAGACTTTACAATGTAAACTGGATTTGGCAGGTTAAAAACGCAATATCAAATAAACTCAAAGTGATCATAAGACTCAGAGAGAGCAAAATTGTAAAGCTTATTGTTTGGAATCCTGATCAAAATTTTCATCCAAAACCCGAAAATCCTTGATGAGAAATTAAACTGCAATGGAACCTCTATCTATACAATGGACACCAGTGTGACGAATGTTACTGTCCGTTGCAGAAAGGTGTCCGCTGTATGGAGATTTGTTTATAGAACGGAATAACCTATTTGGCAAAGATGTTTATCTGTGCTATTCGGAAGTTTCCATTGTATAGAGGTATCTGTTAATGGAGGTTCCAATGTAGAGCAAACCTCGTCCCCAGGCCCCAAATCGAATTTACTCGAATCTTAACCGTCAAATCGATTTGGACCCTGGCACCGGCCACCAAAATCTGCCAAATTACTGGTAATTTTGGCCTAGGCATAAAAACAAGACGTAGATTCCGAAAGCAGATGTTCTTAGCAAGGAAATGCAAAGAATTTCATTGATAACTATCAGGCAAGATACAATATCGCATTTAGCATCATTTTTTGGGTTTTATACACGTTTTTCACATTATTTCGGCCTATTTTGGTGTGATATTGATACTCTCTGGGGACGACGTTGCTGTAGATCCAACAACTCGACCTCATAGCTAGCCATAAAAAAGACGTAAAACTGAGATGCAACTCACCTTCTGGTTGAACATCTTTGAAATCTGCATGTTCATCAGGTCTTGTTGTTGTTTCAGTCATTTTGAATGCATCGTTGCTATCTTCATCCATGGCAACAGGTGAATCTGGACCTGAGGATTCTTTGAATGGATTGTCATCAGAACTACACAAAGTGAAAAACTGATATTAACAACAGAAGGACAGGATAGGGAGCAGACGGCTGCCGGATCTAAGGACATGCTTGCAATGATATATACACTGTCAGAATAAATACAGATTAGGCAAACACGCAAAGAACATGAACAAGTTAATAAAATTTTCTTGAAGTACGCATGATTGGTAAACACTAGGACAGATTTTTAAACAAGTGGCACACGATAATAGATACAAGTTAGACCATCCAAGTTATACTGCGCAAGGCTCTAATTCAATTTGACGTGGTTTTTGGTCTTCTTCAGTAATAAACATATTTATAGACTTTTCCAGGAGTATCATACTAGAATAGATGGGATTTGGATCCAGACTGAATGATCAGAGAGACAAGGACAGGTCTACTGAGCTAAACAGCTGAATGGAATTCGTTGAGTAACACTCTAAAGTCATACAGCCCAAGGATATCTTCCAGTTTGTCTAGGTGTTTTGACTATGTTTGTCTATGTTTTTGCAGGCTTTCTTCTACAGTAAGACATACCTATTTATATCTAGCCTAGTGTTTGCCATTCATGATATACACATTGATATATATATATATATATGTTTGGACATTTTCAATTAACAATTCGCCCTTTAGTACTCACAAGCTTATTTTTGAAATATCAGTGAAATCAGCGAATCCTCCTTCATCTTTTACATCTACAACAGCAGTGGCACTAGGATCTACCCATCCAACCGAGGCTGCATCTAAAGTATCCATGGCAACGCCATCGCTATCAAAATTAGCTGCCCATTCTGCAGAAATAAAACAATTAAACAATTGATTAAGGCGGAATTTGTACCCGGATACGGATCGAAATGCAAGAATCAGAAAAGTTAGGCTGAAATGGTAAAGTGTTTTCAAAACCAATCAACTTGTGGGATACAGCGCGATGGCCAATTGAAACTAACTAAAGAAGTTTTTCTGTCTGCACAGAACCGACTTTTGGTTTTGGTGTGGATTGATTCTACATCAGATAAATGAAACAAAGGTCTAGCTTTACCAATTATTCGGTACAAATCCTCAATGTTATTTTCTGGACAATCTAGGTTATCAAACAGGTGTTGTCATACACGTTTTTTTATAGGAACAAAGTATATAAGAACATAAGGCTTCAGAGGCTGAAAAGTTAAGAACATGCTAAGAACATTACAAGGCTTTGTGAAGCTAGAAACAAGTTAGAATTTACTTTTTTTAGTGGAGCTGTCCTGTTCTCAACTCTAAAAAACAGGTAAACTATGAATCATTGTGAATATATGTGACATGTTTACATGTGTGTCCCTTTTCGTAGAAATTTCCATCTAATTTGAAGAACAAGAGCTTTTTGAAAAGCAAGAAAATTAAGAACATGTTAAGAACATTTTGAGCCTTCAAATCGGAAAAATTAAGATCAATGCATGGGTTTCTTCAATTTCAGTGTTCTTATAAAAAAACATGTATGGCAGTGCAGTCCGATTAACCCCCTCCTCGCTTTTAGGAAGCAGTTTAACCCCTAACATTCGAGTAGTACCACCACTGGCATTTGAAAGGAGTAGCATTGCAGTTTCAGCATTGGCATTCATTGGCAAAGGCACCGGTTGAGCATTATACTTATATGTCTGCAGCATTTGAGCGGTACCAAACTTCAAAATTGCGAGAAATAGCGGTAACATCTTTGGACATACTTAAAGGTTTTCGAACAGAAATGTCTTTACCTGTATCAGCCTGTTGGTCAACTTCCATTTTATCCTCTATATCTTTATTTTCTTTAGTTTCCAACTTTTTGACGCTGGAGACAAGTGTTTATCTTCATCCGAAAATACAGCTTCATCATCACTTGAACCAACTGGATTCTTCGCTTGAACTTGCAGACTCTTCACTGTTGCTTTCAGCAGTTCTTAAAAAATGAAAATAAGTACATGCAACTACTGGCGAAGAGCAGTAAAAGATGTTGATGAAACCCGGTTTCTAATAGGCCACTAGCAGACATTTAGTATCAAGGGTTGACGAAGTTTTGGAATTGATTTGCTAGATGTCACTTGGTTTTATGAAAAGAGGTGAAAAATATAAAACATTTCCATGGAACACTGCAAATTCTAACTGAAACCGCTTTGACATCCGTGTTACCAATGGTCGCCAGTGCTTTTTATTGTCGCTAGCCTTCCCTGGCCTGTCCCTTGCTGGAGATGACCGATAAAAAATCTCTATATTTGAGGTACCTTATAAAGGAACTACAAATTTCGGACGAAAAGAGACATTTGCTTAACCAGGAAGGTATTGTTAGTGTTTCCTAAAAGTGTTTGTTGAAATACCTAAAGTGGCTACGATGTCTAATGCTAGGCTAGTACCAAAATCTGTTTGCATGCCCTATCATCGAGGTCTGCCCCTCGACTTCCACTGACAACGCCACATTAGATATATTCTATTTTTTTCAGAAATCATAGCTTTGACATGGAGGAAGATGAAACCAATCAACTGATATCTTGTGTTGCGATAGCTCAGCTTTATCTCTGTGTACAGGGGGTTATTGAAGCAGTTCTCCTTGGCCCTAACTTCCATTCTTACCAAATCTGAGTATTCACAAACAAAGAATCTTAGATTTCCCTACCTTCGCTTCATTGTGGTTTTTGGTGAATATTTCAATTCTCTTTCCTCCCAGATATCCTGGAAAAAAGATACACATTCAAGCAATATAAAGAGCAATTTTCACTCCTCCCAACCGTTCGAGATCGCAAATGGTGAAGCTGAAGGTGAAATGGTGTTTTAGCGCCAGTCGCTAGGATCTCAGTAGTAGGTTAACTAATCGAGACCTCGACCCTTGCCGTGACGCTTCGTGGCTGGGCTCAAAACTCAACTATAGAACCATACAACGTTTTCTAGCTAATCTCATGAAATGGCGTCTTGTGATGGCGTCATGTCTTAAAAGTCTAATGGCTCAATTAATAAGCAAACATACCTACAACGGATTCAGAATAACATTCAGATTAGCAATACAAAAATAGCTCAATACCTCTTCCTCACTACCACTGTCATCAAACTGATGAATTTTCTCGTTACAAACAGCTTCAAAAAGCTGAGCATCAGGCTAGAATAAAAGAAACAGCATATTGAAAATCTGAAAAAGATATCTAAGGTCACGGTCAAACGATCAAACATTGTTCGTCAAGCATATGAAATTTGCCTGACAAACCAAAACGTTTGACCGTTTGGCCACAACGCTAAACATTATTTTGATTCTGACAAGCAAACAAATTTCATGGTACTTTTAAAAACATTGCTTAGCAATTATACTCGTTCAGCGATATTTTCTAACCTGGGCAAACAGTCAAACATTACTTGTAAAACAAATCTCAAATGTTTGACCGACAATGTTTGATTGTTTCGAGCTAGATTAGGTTGTCACGATTGATTTTTTTGATTGTCACGACCTAAGTTAGGCATTAATTTGGCTAGGTTCCGTCAGGCTCTTCTTCGTTCTGATTAAATACGTTCATTCAGTATTTAATTTAACAATTGTTTGTTCGGTTCTTAATTTGAGAATGCCTTCGTTGATAAAGGGAAAGGGCCCAATATGGGTTGATGGTTTTTTTCTTATAAGTAAACAAGAAAGCAAGACGATGATGATGATGATGATGAATGTTCAAAATTTAAAAGTGAAAAATACATACGGTTTCTTCATTGGCATTGATGCTAAAATCGACATTTCCAATTTCATCAAAAGGATTTCTAGAGACATAATACAAACAATTTATACAATCCACTAAACAAAAAGATTTCTTCTTGTTATACGCATCAAAATTCTTCTTTCTTGTTTGTCCATATAAGCAGTTTTGTTGCATATCTTGTCTGTACAACTGTTGAGCGTGTAATAGACATGCGAATCTATATAACACGCGATAAAACGATTCTAGCTCTGAATAATGCGCATTTCTATTCATTTGGAACTTTTTACAGCCACTTAAGGACAGGTCATTATATTTGACTGGGTGGGGCCTAAATTTCTCAGACAATAATTGGTGGCGGTAACTGAAATTTATTACTGTCCAGCTTTCACTTCCAGCATTTATATGAGAAAAAAAATCCCACCCAGGTGAAACATATCAAGGGTGAGGTTATTTGACTGTATTTTAGTTATGGGGTAAAGAAAATTTTAGACTAAAAATTGGTGGTCAAACGATGTGACATCATGTTGCATGGTGCAACAATTTTGACAGTTTTCAAACCTCATGCAACACCGTGCAACAAATGTTGCACACTGCAACATAGGTGGCCAAACGACGCAATATCGGCTCAGCAACAAATGTTGCATCCAAATGATGCGTCGTTTGGCCAGGGCATAAAGAGCTTTGTAAAATGAAATCAACAATTTTAAAGATGTAATCCATAATGCATACCGTGCTTTTGTAATTTCATTCAACTCTTCTTCATTGTGTCCAAACGATTCGATAAATTCATTGGACAATTGCTGGACCTGATAATTTGAAAAGGCCTGGGTAAGAAAAGACCAAAAACAGACTTCAACAACGAGTAAAGCTTAACAGAAAACACAGAAAAGGGTAAAAATATATGAAGCCCTATAAATGCATTCATTTCATGCTTTCTGTATAGCAATGTTCTGTTTCTTTAAACGACGTGCCGCAAAAAACACAGACTCTTGGCACAGTTCGTTCACGAGTCCCAGTTTGTCTGACAATTGAAATGTTTGAAACAAATGTTTTATTGTTTAACCGAGGTTTAGGGCGAAACGATCAAACAATAGTCAAGCACCTAAACTTCGCTTTTCAAGAAGAGGTTTGAAAATTTAGTCACGTGGCAAAACATTGCTAATAAAAAAAGCATTGCTTGAGAATCATTTTGTGCTGGTGGTAAGCAAAAGATGGTTTTGAAATCCTCAATTCCAAAGCAAAGCAAGCAGTCAAGCTTTGGTTATAAACCGTAAAAGCAAGTCTTGAATGTTTGATCAAACATGTTAGATGGTTTGGACAGGGCCTATCATCCAGCAGCCCAGTGCTAAGGTGCTGCTCCTTCTGAAGCAATACATCAAGACGCATCTAAACGGTTAAACATTGCTTGATGAGCAAATCCCAAATGTTTGACTAATAATGTTTGATCTTTTGCACAAGGCCTAGCACTATATTCTATCCTAACAAAATTTGAAGAGTTAAAAGCAGTATCAAAATGTGAAGACTTCAGAATGGCACATACCTGCTGTAAAGAGCTTTCATATTGCAAAATCGAAACAGATTTAAATATTCCGTCATCCTCATCTTCAGATGATGAGTGTAGCATGTGCGAGCTGATTTGCTAGGAAATCAGAAATAACAACGATAAGGCTTATATACATAACATAATAATATAATATAATAATATAAGTATTAAAAGGGGCTGGAAGGCCAAGGCCTATAAAACCCTGGTTGAGTACTGCTACTACAACTAATCTACTCGAAATTCAAATTTAGAGTTTCCATTTAGACTGTCATAAAGTTTTTCAAAAGTCACTACGTCCTTTGCATCGACGACATTTACTGGTAAAGAGTTCCATTCTTTAATAATACGCTGCGAATAAAAATTTTTTCTAATGTCTAATCTTCATTTATTTAAAACTATTTTGTATCTGTGGCCCCTAGTCTTGTTGACATCGCGCTTGAAGAACTTTAACGGGTTCGCGTCAATTAGGCCATGGAACAGTTTGTATGTGGTAATCATGTCTCCACGTTCTCTTCTAATTGATGTCTAATTGATATACATAATTGATGTCTTACAATAACGCAATCAATAACCAACCATAGCAAGAAACAATTCATGAAACCTAGCGATTGTAGCACCCTGTATTTTGTCAAAGGGCCTGTACTTGCATATAGATTGTTGTGTAAACCAAAGTTGTTTTGAGTTCTGTTTTGGCGTAGGTGAAGAAGAAAGGTGAACTGGTGTATTTAGCGCCAGTCGATAGGATCTTTGTAATAGGCTAAATAATCTAGACCTCCTACCCCGAAGGCTTTTAAGAAGTAAGATAAAACATCAATACTTACTATCTGAGTCGTATTTTTTGTATTTAATTCATTCAGAGATCCTTCAACTAAATCCTTCCAGCTCCCTTGTACGTCTTCAGGTAGATCTGCATAAGAGGCGAAGAAAATTCAAACAAGTACAGCCAAGAGTTTATAAAGGCCTAGACTTTATATCTTCATTAGAAGACAGACTTGTTTTCGATCTTTTGGAGGAAAACAGGAATGATTGATAAGATGGAGCCTCTTTACAGCAAGGTTTACGACAAGGTTTGATTTTACAAAGAAATCGCCTTTGGGAGGAAACAACTGTTCATTTTTAGAGGTGCATGTTGATGGAGGTTTCACTATACAGCCAGAAGATGTCTTGAACCTGCGGCTTTGTGAGACAATAATCTACCAACTGAGCTAGAAGGCTATAGGTTCTACAAGTAGTCTTAATTGTAATAATCGGCAGCATTGCCAATCTTTATCGTTTAACGCGGAGGGAAAATTCACAGCCCACAATCATTACAGATACAATGGCTGCCAAATGTAGTTGGAACGCCCAAGATTTTTCGGGTCAATCACTGACATTTTCGGTAAATCTAGCATATTCACGAGCTTAGCCCTCCCCTCCCCTTCAACCAATGTTGAAACTATGGACGATTCTCTTAGCAATCGCGCGAGGCCAGAATTAGCTGGAAATTTTAGTGTTGAACAACATTGTTTAAGGGGGGAGGAGAGGGAGGGTGAAGCAATAGTAAGCAGTGAAAGAGAATTTCAGGACAGGCGTTCCAACACTTTCGGCAGCCATTGTAGCTACCGTGACAGGAGTAAAAGAAATAGAAAAAAAATTTTATTCAGATATTGGTGATTGAGGAATAACACCAGCGACTCGAATAGCTGTAGTAACATAATTTAAACCAAGGTTCACTCAGGGTTTCAGAGTATATCAGAGATCATTTTTGACAAGCAGGCATTCAAATAACAGCATTTGGTAAAGAATTTATGTCTGATCTTCCTTTATGACATCACAAACTCAACGTGATTTCACCTATGTAGATCATGTTTGATATATGCTGTTAATTATTTGATGTTTTATTTCACTGGGGATTAAACAACGTTTGAATGCAAAGTATGTCAATCAGACCTTTTACTAATTCATCATTAACCCTGAGTAAAGGAAGACGTTCAAGTTCCGAAAAGATTTCAAAGAAGAAGAAAGAGACGTCAGATTTTGGTAGGAAGCACTTGATTTCAAGGCCCTGTCAAAACATTCAGAAAGTCAGATCAATCTTTGCTCATCAAACATCTGAAATTTGCTTGTCAAGCAAAATATCTGTCAGTTTGGCCACATCGCGCATCAACATCACTCGTCAAGCATTTATCACTTGTGAAAATGCTTTTAAGTTTTTCAGAAACATTGCAAAGCGAATTCTGCTGTCGAACAATGTTTTGTGAAGTGGCCAACTGGTCAAACATTCCTTGTAAAGCAAAATGTTTGTTTGATCATCAATGTTTGATCGTTTAGCTAGGGCCTAAGAATCACAATGTCAAAAACCATTTAATCTTAGGCCCTGACCAAACGATCAAACATTGTAGGTCAAACATTTGAAATTTAAATAAAAAGAAATGTTTTACGTTTGGCCACGTCACAAAACATTGCTTGACAAGCATGAATGAGCAGAATTCGTTGCGCAATGCTTTTGAAGAAGTTCTAAAAAAGATTTTCGATGTGGCCAAATGGTCAAACATTTTGCTCGACAAGGATATATCAACCTACATACTTACCACTAAATAGAGATTTCAAAACTTCAGAGTTAGGCCCTTTTTCCATATTACTAACAACACTGTTTGCTATTTTCGTTAAATGTCCCATATATCCTTTACGGTGGCAACCAGGTTTTGACCTACAAAAAAGAATCACCTTATTAACCGTCGTGTACTTTATTCACAGAATGGGTCTTCAATGTGGTCGGGTATTTTGCCATAGGTTGTATCTCGCAGCTCGTAATTTGTACGGTGTTTGCCTAGCAGTGTGTGCAACAGATGAAAAATGATTACAACATTTAAGGGAATGGTGGTATGGCTTAGCACGAGTAATGGGCAATGCTTGGCTTGCCATTATAAATATTGGCATATTCAATGAAAGGGGTCGTTTAACTTTTGAGTTGTTTTGTTCGATAAAAGACCGTGGAGAAACAGAAGTTCCCATCAACCAATCAAATTGTAGATTCGAAAAATACTGCGCTATGATTGGTGTCCAGAAAGTCTGGTTTTTGTCCAGGTTTTTGTATAGAAGTTTATTAGTCCCACTCTAAGCATTAGGTCATCCAATTCAATTCTTTAAGTAAACAGTTGTTGCTGTTGATTAAGGCTGCCGTTGTTGTTTGCAAAGAGTGGGACTTATGCAATGAGTCTATGGTGCGGTGGTTTAGCTCAGTCGTTTAAGCCCTGGATAAAAGATTCGGTGGTCTCGTAGGCTATTCATTCTAGAATATTAAGGGCACATGTTGCAGGGCATCATAGGGCTTGCAGCACCAAATTGCTTCGTTGTAAAAACACGTATGTCGTTGAAACATATATATGTCGTATTCATTAGGGTTCATAACCATGCCCTGTCCATAGGGTAATATGCCAATCAGATAAACGAAAGCCTGTATTAACTGTTTCACAAGTTCGGGTGTGTATTGACGGCTTAAGGAAATATTTTTGGTAACTGCCAATTATTAACAGTAGTTTTGACCAACAGCAGTTAATAACAGATATAACTGTATGACAAGCAGAGCAGCATAGAAGAGTGAATGACTTTGATAAACTAAATGATGCTGACTCATACAACAAAACGCCATGGTGCTGCTGGTAACAAGTAGAATCCCTCCTGAAGCTCAATTGATTCAATGATACATGTGAATGAACTGGAATAAGTCACAGGGGTACTCACGTTGATCCATTATCTTCCCAAGCATCTACTATTCTTGTTATAAGGCAACAATCACAAATAAGCTGAAAATTTAGAATAAAACACAAATAAACGAACAGGAAGATCAAATGTTTAAACTTTGTTGTACACATATATTTGATGGTACTGTGAAATAGTTATGAAGCCTTAAGCCCTGAGCCACCATGTTAAACTATTTTTACCGTATTTTTGATTCGGTTGGCCAGGGCCTATTCCTGAACATTCCGACCAGCAAAAAATTCTTGTGTCACCAGTGTTAGGCTAAAGCTATGGCTAAACTAGGAGACATGTCACACGCGACACTGTATTTGGTGTGTCTCCCAGGGTGGCTAAACACGCGAATGACAAGCGAGCAACATTTTCCCCGAGTCATTCGCGTGTCACGGCGACAAGAAATGTTTCTGCTGTCTCCTAGAAACGTTTGCATGTCTCTTGCTACAAATTTTGTCACACGCTACAAGGTTTTCGAGGTGGCTAAACTGGGAGACACCGAGGGGACATCAATGTCGCGCATGACATGTCTCCTAGTTTAGCCAAGCCTTTAGTTTACCGCTTTTAGAGTGGTCTATAATATAAACGAGGTTCTTCTGAGAGTTGTATGAGATTCCTGAAGTGATTTGCCCCGTGTTTCCGAGTCTCTTACAGAACATTTGAAGTGACTCCCAGGGTGGCTAAACATGCGAGTGACAAGCGAGCATTTGTCTCCCGAGTCATTTGCATGTCGTGGGACAAGAAATGCTTCTGTTATCTCCCAGAAACTTTTTCGTGTCTCTTGCTACAAATTTGGTCGCACGCTAAAAAGTTTTCGAGGTGGCTAAACTGGGAGACACCGAGGGGACATCAATGTCGCGCATGACATGTCTCCTAGTTTAGCCAAGCCTTTAGTTTACCGCTTTTAGAGTGGTCTATAATCAGACAACTTTCCCGCCTTATCTTTCCAAGCGAGGGCAGATTATTTATTAAAATTGTGTATGAAACACTTCAGAGGGGTGTACCAGATTCCTGGAGTGATTTGCCCCTCATTTCCGAGTCTCTTACAGAACATTTGACGTCCATTTTCAAAAGGGGTTTAAAGTGCCTATGAAATGAAATTTTACATTTTAAATCATCAGCGTTTTCTAGTAGAGCAAAATAAGCTGGTTTAAGTGATACAATTTTTTTGGATTTGACGTTAGGGAATCTCCTGATAAGCACGACAGAAAATCAATTATTTAGAGGATCTTGACTTCATTAAAAGGGTTTTTGACTATTGGGCTGATTAGGCCTTTCTTCGACATGATATAAAACTAAAAGAAGTAAACAAAATGCACTTACGTGCGTTAATAATCGATGCTTTGCGTTTTCATCTTCATCTGAAACTTCATTAGATAAAATTGAGCTAATGCAATGTTCCACAAATGTATGCAAAAAGTTGTTCCATTGATATTTGAAAAAGAGATCCTACGACAAAGAAATAAACCGAAGTCTTAACACAAGCTGTGTTGTTTCCTATGGCCTAATATGTGTCTTAACCCCTTCACACCCGGATTTATTTGCATGTAACAGTTTAAATCTATATGACTGCAGGTTTTTCAGGGGGTAGCAAATACCAAGATACTGTAGTCAGTTGAAAGCAGATAGCCTCAAAGAAAATAACTAATATAAATTCAATACTATATCATGCATTTACTCCCTGATAATATCACGTTTTACAGTGTTTATCAATGGACCATATGGTCCCTCCTGGAGTGAAAGGGTTAATTTGGGATCCTTCAGCTCCTACTGGAGACAATTTTTACCTATAGGGCTGGTTCATGCATCAAAGACAAAGATATGGCTGGTTTACAGAGTAAAAAATGACTTATTAAATTACAATGCAGACTTCGATTAAGCCCATGTCGTAGAGGATAAAGATCTGTGCAGCAAAGGGAGAGGCCAGAGTTAAAAAACATCAATGGGAATTTCTGTCTGAACTCCTCAGGCCAAAGGGCAATTAGCCTCTCATCACTTCGAGGGTGGGAAATTGAGTACTGGGCAATTTTGGGACAACTCATGGGCTACTGATGATGATGATGGTTGCTCTTATCAACTGAGAAAACAGTGTTGCCTTCGGCTATCATTAATCGCAGGGCCTGTAAACAGCACGATGTCCTCTAAGAGAATGTTAGAATATTTCAACACAAACAAATAGGAAGCAGGAGTCCTGTTAAAAACTGAGGGGCTGCTCCATCCAGTAAGCGTTCATTTTATTAACTGAGCCAAAAAGAGGGACACTCATTCGAGAGGATTGCACTCTTTCGAGCTGGGCCGCTCACTTGAGTAAACGAAACAGTACGCTAAAATGAAATTTACTTACCAATAAAACATTTACAGTTCCTAATTCAGCCAATTCACTATTTACATATGGTGTATTTGTAGCTACAACTGCTGAGATCAACCAAGCCACGTGCAATCGAACCTTCCCTAAAGGAGGATCCAACGTGCCCACAGTTGTCAGCATTGGTGATTGCTACAAGAAAATCAAACAATGTTAATATGCTGTAGACATTCCAAAGCAAACAATACATTTATACTCCAAAAACAGTAGATTTTAGAAACGTTCAATTAATCGAATTTATAAAGTAGACCCGATCTACAGACGTCGCGTTCACACTGGGTTATGATGATCTGATCCAACTCTGGCCAGATTTCCGACCTACTTTTGGATCGGTTTGAAAACAGATCCAGTTTGAATCGTATCCAAAATGAGCCCCTCTCGTTTGAAAGGTTCATTCTTAAAGTTTTTGTAGCCACACTGATCAGTGACTATAATGCAACCAGGCTTCATAGAAATTAACCACTACAGGTGTCGCGTTTACACTTGGTTTTGAGGGTCTGATCCAACTCTGGCCAGATTTCCGACAAAGTTTGGATTGCTTTGGAAAGAAGTTCAGTTTGAATCGGATCCAACGCGAGTCCCTCTCTTTTGAAAGGTTCATTTCTGAAAGTTTTTGTAGCTACACTGATCAGCGACTATATGGAAACTAGGCTTAATAGAAATTAACCACTACAGGCGTCGCGTTTACACTTGGTTTTGAGAGTTTGATTCAACTCTGACCAGATTTCCGACAAATTATGGATTGCTTTGGAAACAGGTTCAGTTTGAATCGGATCCAAAGCGAGTTCCTCTCTTTTGAAAGGTTCATTTCTTACAGTTTTCTATAGCTACACTGATCAGCGACTATATGGAAACCAGGCTTAGCTAACAGAGATAAACCACAAAAGATCCTAAGGCTATACGTACAGAAGGAGGGTCGACGAATACTTTGTGGAAATCTTTCAGTCGTGGAGTAATTGCTTTGAGAGCACTTTGAACACCTTGAAAACATGGAAAAAATACAAAATACAAGATACACACGTAAGAGCAAGAAAATAACAATACAATGTCAGACAAAACCTTAGTTACAAGGAAAACTTATGCGACTTAGGAAAAGCAAACCTTATCCAGCCCGGACCGCTTAATAACAAAAAAACAAATTACAAAAAGATAAGGTTTACCCAACTTTCTAATCATTAATGTAACTAACAAGAGAGTTAAAACATAACCAGATAACCAGAACCAGCTAAATAAATAAGAAGATAATAATGTCTTCCAAAAAGCATTAAAAGATTGATACCTTGTGCAATTCTTTCAGCATTCATTGGTGTAAATAACTCTTCCAAGCCTTCTGGACTGTTAAAAGAACGATGAGTCATTGATGAAAACAAACGAAAAACAAAGTAATGTTGCCGTTTTTTAGTCTATTACTAGCTTAGGGCTACTCAGTCGACTTTACACTTTACCCCTGGTCTGGATGCATTAGCATATAGCAGGGTGCAGCCACACACGGCGCTTATAACTACCGACCAGGTACCCATGCATACACAAGGGTAGAGAGAAGCACGTTTGGGTTAACAACTTGCCCAAGGTTGTTATCTCTGCAACACAAGTGGAAAGACCGTAGCACAAGCCCACAAAATTTTCATCGTGAGCCCTGCACGCTAACCACTGCTTCACAGAGACCACTAATAAATTAAGTGATAGGAAGAAAAAAGGATTTCAATTCGCTAAAATAAAATGGAGTGTTCAAACATGAAATGAATGATATTAGGATCGAAACTGAAATGAAATGACTGAAAAATAATACTGCGTCCTTGGGTGGTGACGAATTTTTCAAGGTTTACAACGAGTCTGAGTTTACAACGTATACCGGGCTGGCCCGTTTTGCCCAGATCCCGCTGATAGAGTACCGGGAGCCTGTCTGAAACAGGCTGACCTCTTCCATATAAATGTAAACGGCCAAGCCGGGCAGTGACCCACGCATCTGGGCCACAACGCATCTGCAGGACAATAAACGTGCAACATTTAGGCACCAATGAACGGGCTGACAAGGCAGTGGCTCATTTGGGTAATTAGTTATACAAAACTGCGCTGGCTGGAAGTGAACTACCTTGCTAGTGGGCTAGCCTGCCTCAAATAATCAAGCCAGTAAGATGCCCCAGATCTGTACACTGTTGAGATTCTCGTCATTATACCATGACTACGGTAGTAAATGAACAACGGATTCCTTTAGAAATCGTGCACTACTTACTTGGGTCGTTTGAATTCAATAAGAGAAAGAAGAACGTCCATTCCATTAACAAGGGCCGATTCTGCATGATCGGCACTGCCATCAGATAAAATGTTATCCAATAATTCTGCTAAGACATCCTCTCTGTAATTAAAAGAATTTAACACATAAGATAATGTAGAATTTACACTCAATGGAAAGACAAGTTCTCTGTGACTCTGAGTTTCATGCTTGCGCATTCGTCAGACGGACTTTACTAATCCTAACACATAAGATATACTTTTTATCACTTCACCTTCTAGTTGATTATATATGCTTGAAGAGGTACTAATGCCTGGTTCATACTAGGTTTTAAGTTAATTATAGACTTGAAGACTTACAACTGACTGGTCACACTAGGTTTTTTGAGTCGCAACAGACCACAACGACTCAGTCTTCGAGTACATTCAAACAGGCAAGTGCGCTATATGTCCCTAGTACAAAACATATATCATGCAGTTACATATAGGAAAATAAGAACGAAGAATATGTTGCTTACTTTTCTATTGTAAGAAAAAGTCTGTTTGGTTCTTCAACCTCTCCATAATTCGGTGATTCTCTGCCCATACGAACAAGCTCACTCAGCAAATTTGAAGAATTGCAGTGTTTCTAGACGAAGAAATATCAACTGTGTGACATGGGTATTTTATGAACTAAATCAGATAAATGTCAACGAGAATACTGCGTCATAATTTACTGGTGAAGAGGAAAACGATATCTCTCTTTGCTAAAGTTATCGGTAATCTAGGAGTCTAGACGTTTTTCATGAACTAACACAACTACTAAACAATCTTTGTGAATGCAAAAACTTCCTATTAAAAACTTCACCAATATTACGGAAAAAGGCAATTGTGGGTTTTTTCGTCCTTTTTTCTGCACAACTAATATTAACCATTGTACTTAATACATATGTTTGGGCGTGTGTACAGACAAAGCAAATAAGTTTTCTCGACTTACTTCGTGCGAGTTTTCAGGATGAAGCGCCTTGACCAATTTCTCGACCAATTCTTGCTTGTCAAACCACTGGAAAACAAAACAAGATGGGCAATTATCATAGGATTGCGAGAAACAGCGAAAACATCTTTGGATATACTTAAAAGCTCTTTTCATCGGGCACTCCTCAGAATATAAACGTCAGAAACAGACCGAAACAATTGACTAAAGACGGAATTAATACCCAGATGCGGATTGAAATGTACCATTCAGAAAGTTAGCCGAATTAGCTTCGTGTTTTCAACACTAATCAGATTGCAGCATACAGCGGTAAGATCATTAGAATTGATTGAAGAATCCAAGTGCGAAAACGAAGTTTGTTAAATTGTTTGACTGGCAAAAATGAGCGAAACTGTTGTGTAATGTTTTTGAAAAATTTCGAAAACATTTTCTGCTTGTCGCAAGTAAAAGCAGTTTGAAGACAAAATTTTTGCAACTTGGCAAAACTGTCACAAATTTTGTTTTGGCAATGTTTAACAAGCAGATTTCAGATGTCTATACCAACAGCGTTTGATCTTTTGATGAGGTCCTACAATGGCTGGCAATTGTAGTTGGAACACCCAAGACTTTTCGTATGAATCACTGCATTTTCGGTAAATCTAGCATATTCACGACCTTAATCCCCCTCCCCCTTCTAACAATGTTGAGACTAGTGATGATTTTCTTAGCAATCGCGCGAGACCAGAATTAGATAGAAATTTTAGTGTTAAAGACGATTTTTTAAGTGGGAGGAGGGGGAGGGTGAAGCAATAGCAGGCAGTGAAAGAGAACTTCAGCCCAGGCGTTCCAACATTTTCGGCAGTCATTGTAAATTAGCCTGAGGAAAAACATCTCTAGTGATATAATGACGATTAATAATACAAATTGCTCAAGCGAACTTACATCTTCGATTTTCATTTTAACTTCTTGTGATTCAACAACAGATAATAATTTGATAAAAACTTCCATTATGGCTGATACTTCGAGGTGCGCCAATAGTTTATTTACACTGTCATGTTCTTTTATATACTCAAAGATCTGTAAAAGAATAATCAGAATAATTAGTTGTATAATCCAGGATCTCAAGCAAAAGCCATGCATAGATAAAGACCTCTTAGAATTGCAGAAAACTAGGTCACTGTTCATCCTTAATATACACTCTTTTATTTATAAGAACCAGGAAATTTGCTCGAGGCTGGCTTTTCTCAAGTTTTTGCCTTTTGTAACCTGAAAAATTCTTAATCTGTTCTTAATCCCTCGGTTACTTAGACAGTAATATTGTTCAGTGAATGTCTGGAGTAGTACTAGGTTTATGTAAAAGTACAGCATGCTTGTCTATTTCATTGTTCGCTTGCTTTTTACATTCAGTCTGACTGTCTTACTTTCATATTCAGCCGATATTCTAAGAGCTTATGAAAAGGCCAGGCTCAGCTGGCTTTGTTCTTAAAATCCAGGCAAAATCCAGGTTCGTGTTTCTTATAAGATTGTTTCCGGGCAAATCCAAGAAGGGTTGCAACTATTTTTGCGAAGAAACTAAATGGGATCTTATAAAATGCTGTTCTTATAACCTAAAAAGAAAACCTGCTTATAAGAAACCAACAAGTAAACGGCAGGCCAGGTTACTTTTAAAATTTCACGATAGGCTGGTTGAGATCATTACAATTTTCGTATCAAGAAGCATAATGGCTTTTTGCACGATAGATTAAGCGTTGCTTATTGCTGAACTGCTTAGAAACTGAACAGCCTGATTTAAAAAATTTTGTCTTTTACCTGAGATTTCAGGGCACTCTTATCCTTTAACTTGTGGGAATAATTTGGTTCAATTTCTTTGTAATATTGGGAATTTTTCGCTTCTTTTTTACGCTGACTCTAAGTTTCTTCAATTTTAATCAATTTGACATGCAGGATTGCAAAGTTAATACATTTTGGAAAGTTTCTGAGTTATTTCTTGGTTTAAGAGACATTTGGAAAGAAAATTACAGCAATTTTGAATGTTGACGACAGGTAACAAGTCCACCTGATTCTGCGAACAGAGGTGATGCTGTGCAAAGATATTTTTTAAAACAGCACGTAAAAATCTATCAGAAGATGCACAAAAACACGTGTCGAAAATTTGGCATCATAATCCCTTTAATACAGTATAACCCCTCCACCAAGAAACTGACTTATAAGAAACTGCAGCCTGTCAGATCGCACAACATATGCCTATTTGATATATATCTATATATCTTTATAAGAAACCAAGCAGCCTGGTTTTACAATAATGAGTTTCTCAATGGCGGGGTAATACTGTAGTAAATGTTGAAATAATTACCTAGATATCAAAGGATTTAAAGGTGGTGGTTGATCCAAAAAGCCCCAGACTTTGTCCAGTAAATCCTGAAAAAAAACACGAAAATTAAGGCGGTTATACATTGTAAGAAGAACGAAATATGTCGATTTACATCAAGTATTAGCATTAAAAATGGTAGCACAAACAACTGAGAAAATTATGAGCAAGGGTCAAGAGCTGAAGAGTCAAAGCAGTGAGTGCGGAGGAGCATTGAAAGGAAACGGTAGATTATCAATGTTGTATATTGTCTTTAAAGAAGATGCCAGAATTTTTCCGAAAATTGCTGGTTCAGAACAGAGTCTCCTTAAGTTCCAGAGGTAATAAGGACACAATGTATTGAACTGTTCAATACCTTTTCAGTTGCCATTTTTTCAATTACGGCATCGATGTCAGAGTTGATGACCTCACACGCCAAATTTGCATATCTGAAAGAGAAATATCGTGATGACGTTAAGGTTCAAATGCTTCTTTTAGGCCTTCGAAGAATAGTGTACACTAGTTTTTTAACTGATGCGGGAGAGCTTTTTACCTTGACATCCCCGATGCGGGTGAGTTTTTACCTTGACACCCGCGATGTGGGTGAATATTAGTACCAGTTTAGCCTTGGAAAGACAAGATACCACTCAGCTGCCTTTTAACTTGCAGCCTTCTGAACTTTTGCTAGAGTCCGGGGAGGTTGTGGGATGCCATGGGGAGCTAAGATTTACACGCTGAGGAATACGATTAACTCTTTTATTTGTATAAGATTAACAAGCAGACGAACACAGAATGAAGTTATTTATAAAAAAGCGGTATGAAGTGAAGATTTGTCACTGCACATTCGAAAACCAAAATTTCTTACTTGAATTGCGATTTTTCATCTTCAGTTTCAGGTGGTAAATTAATAGCCAAATCTATTAAGTCCGATAAAACGTCATCTTTAACCAAGCTAAAAAAGATCATATACTATTGAAAGAACAGCTTACTGTCGGTTAAAATAATGCTACGACTTTGGAAATTTAGGTAAGGGTCGTTTAGCGGGGTTTACATATTCCCCTGTTCCTTTGAAAAAATTCCCTTGCGCCTTGGAGTTTTGTAGGAATATTTTCAGATGGATAGTCGAGCGGATTGACAGGAAGGATTTTACCTGATCCCTGGTTCCCGATGTTCCCTTTAAATTTTGGCAATGTTCCTTTGTTCCCAGAATACATTCCGCATGTTCCCATGTTCCCTGGAACCTCAACACGATCCCCTTAGGTGTACGGTAAGGTAAGTCAGGTTCTAATAACATCGTTAGAGCGTCGGCGATAGTCTGCATAGGTCTTCTTCTTTTAATGGGAACACAAATGAGGAACGTTTAGTAAGATCATCCTTAGACAGCATAAGATTAGAGTTACCTTCTAGAATATAAGTGACTACGATATCTATAGACTCATGAAGAGGTATATTAGTGAAAAGGCTTTCTACATCGAAAGAAACCATGATCTTATAAGCCGTGTCTAAAGTATTAAGCTCTTGTACAAAAGAAAATGAATCTGAAACGGTGTACTCATTTGGTAAAAGAGGTTGTAAGAGACTACAAAGAAATTTAGCAAGCTCATAATTATAAGTTCTGACAGAGGACACTATGGGACGAAAAGGAGGAGCGCTGTTAGGGGCCTAGTTTTATGTTTATTTTATGTATAGTTTTATGTTTTATCGTTATGGAAGATGGAAGAGGGATGGATCCCATATTGATCTTATGGGAAAGAAGCTTTAAAAACATATGTAGAAAAACAAAAAACCTCTGAGAGGCTTCCGTGTACAATCATATTTTCGTTTCTAATACTTACAATTCGACAAGTTTGGCATTTTGCGTTTTACATTCCTGAAGAACATCTTCCTCGTCTAACACTTCTTTTAAGGTAACATCCTAATAAAACAAACAAGCAAAGTAAAACGTAATGTGACAATGTACGATCAAGAATTTATCCCAGATTTCGTGTACTCTTTAGGCCCTGGTCAAGGGATCAAACATTGTTCGTCAAATCTTTTGAACTTTGTTTGTCAAGAAATGTTTAAACGTTTGCTCACGTCACAAAACATTGAGTAACAGGCAAAAATAATCTAAATTTTTTGCACGATTTTTCAAAAGGGTTCGAAAACAATTTTGCTAAGCAAATTTCAATAATACACAGGTCCCATGTAAACAAGAAGCCTATCTGGGAACAGTACCATTCGGAACCGTTCTCGGACCCGTGCATACGCCAGGGCTATCGGTGCAGAACTAGTACGGTACCAAACGGGACCGATCAAAGTCTTCTCATGTAATGGGGGTATAAAAATTTCGTCTATTTGACCGAAACAACTTTGGACAGACCAGTTAATCGATACTTGATACTTCCCCATATGAAGGAAAGAAAAAGGCCATTAAGCAAACAGCGAGAGGTTCCATTTAAATAATAGCAGAAACAATTGCTTTGTGGATTCCATCAATGCGAGGTGTACAAAATTTGTTTTATGCAGAACGTAGGCAAGAAAACAAGTAAGATCTAAACTTATTTCATGTGTCATAGTTGAAGGTATTGGATTGAATTGACGGATGAATGATGGATGGATTGATTGACGAATACTACAACAAACGTTAAGATTTGCTTCAAGACAATGCTTGACTGTTTAGCCACGTCACAAAACATTACTTGAACGTGACGAGAAGAATTTGCTCTGCAATCCACTTGAAAAACTCGAATAACGTTTAATGCTTGTGTTAAGCAAAAATGTTTGATGAGCAATGTTTATGGTGTGGTCAAACGGTATTTGATAAGCAAATTTCAAATGCTTGACAAACAATGTTAATTGTTTGACCAAAGCCTAAGCTTCTGAGATCCTATAAACAAACGCGCTGCTACACGCCTCTATGTCTAGACTATACACGCTTTTTTTATAAGGAACCTACCTCAAGGCCTGGTTCTTAAAGTTCCTTATTTTTGGACCCCTTTTGAAGCAATTGTAGTTCCAAAAGTTCCTTAATAGTTCCTTAATTTTAACTGCACATACAGTGGTCCTAACAATAAAAGAGAGACATTTGCATGTGAGCAAAGCTCGAGACTACTCAAAGAAACATTGGATACATGCTTAACGTACAATTTATGTGATTTTCGACTGCAAATGAATGAAACCCGCTTTCTAATTCTTGATTATTTGCAGTGATAAAAGTATTCAACATTCAAAAGTTCCTTAATGATTTTCTCTTTAGTAGTACAAGTTCTTTAAATTTTCGGGCCTTCTACATGTAGGTTCCTTATAAAGTGGTTCCTTATAAAAAAAGCGTGTAGTCCAGAAAAGCCTGGAACATCTTGAATCTGTATTTTCACAATTAAACCCCCTCCCCTCCCCCACCGATTATAACCCTGATGACCCCTCAAATCAGTCATTGAGCTACAGACAGAAATCTGCGTCTCTTACAAAATAAGGAGGGATTTAGCCCTGCGTTTTAGGAGACTACTAAGGTTTGCGAAGTGATTTGCCAGCTAGAAAAACTCAAAACAGTCGACAGGGATAATTATCAAAAAACCCTACCTCTTTTGACAACAGTGTATCCAATCCGCTTGATACAAGATGAAATTTCCAAAACATTTCTGCCGCTGATCTAAACACAAAATATTCATGCAATAAATTTTCTTGAAACACCTGTAATTTTACTAGCATAAAAACGCTAAAATCAGGACTAACTGGACAGTATTTTCGTGCATTTATAATTGAGCAATCAACGTATTTTCTAATAAAAACGTTTCATGATTCGATTACATATTAAAAACTGTTATAACGAACGATTATGCACGGCAAACCTGCTGTTAGAAAAGCAGATGGTCAATGACGTCATAGTTCACTTAAGAGGCTAGCCTCGTTCACCTCCAGGAGTTTACGTTATCTTTTTGGAGCGTTTAAATATCTTCTCTACTGTCTTCTCTGCTGTATCAGGCAAGAAGCTAGTTTTCATGGAAAACAAAAAAAAATTCGACCGAAATCGCCTATTGTTGTCCTATCATCCTCGAATTCTCTGAAATCTCCTTCGAGAAGCTGAGCAGAAAGTTTTAAGTTTTTTTGACAACATACAAACTACTTTAGGGAAGAAACTTTCGCAAGAAGAAACTTTCGCGTTTTTGCGTTTTCGGTCGAAATTCGCTTAAGTTTATTACGCAAAACTTTCCGAAATACAAAATTCGCGAAAGTTAATTCCAGTGAAATTTTATAATTTCCAGAAACTTAGCCAAGTTAAAGATTTTACAAGACGATTTCGTGTCTAATATTCATAGAGGGTTGAGATACATAAAGTATCATTTTGGACATCCCATTAAAAAATCAAATTCGCTGGAGTTTATTCCCATAGAAAAAAACTGTTCGTGCTGTGAAGCGCGGATGTCTTTTCCTGCGATAGTTAATTCCAAAAATTTCGCGTTTTTTCTGAATCCCAAAAGTTTTTTCCCACGAAAGTTTCTTCCCTTAAAGTAAGCATTTTTGTATGACCTTACCTTGGCTAAGGCTTAAATATCTTTGGAAGTATATTCCAAATTTAGCTTCAAACAATTAACCCCCAACATTCAGAAATGCAATATCAAGAAATGCTTGGCAGTATAAAAAAATCTGGACTAGAATTTCATTTTTCACTTTGAGGTATCACGAGAGGCATTCATTTGGGGAGGCAGTGATTTTAGGGGGTGCAAATGCATTTTTTTAGATATATGATTATGTATATTATTTTTATCCCCAATGTTTCAATATTGTATAATATAGTATTTTTTTTAACATTGTAGGCTAACAACTTGTGGGGGAATTTAAAATATTTTTTTAGAAGGGGCACTTTTTTCCAGGGAGGCAATCACTCATTTCACTCAGTATTTCTCTCTACAACAGAGGCATTATATTTCTTTTACAATAAGTTGTGAAAATACTGTAAATACTTGAATAAGCCCTTTCTGGGGGCTCATTCTTTCTTATTATTTTTGAGGGGGGCTTAAACAAATGGGGCTTGAGAATAGACTTTTGGGTTGACAGGTGGCTATCAATAATAGTCAAGTGTCAAAATGTGGACCATATCCAAAACTTGTTGGTTTCTTAGGACTTTATCAAGCAGTATCTAACTGTGTGCCTTTACTGTTTTACAAACCTTCCACTACAAGTTCTTTACAATAATGTAAAGGCAACACGAACAGATTCATTAAATGTCCAATTCAAAAACTGGTTACTGTTCTTGGGGCTAAATAGGTATCAATCAAGTTTAGAGACACGAAGCCTTCCAAATAGCTCAGCATACAAAATTGAAAGAGAACATTTGCCCCTGTGTAATATATTGAAAAAGAAGTGTGTCAAGTCAGAGAAAGTAAAGAGCTAGAAGTCTATAACTTTAAGTGGTTTTGAGAAGATGAATGTTATAAGGTATTTAGCCCTAGTCCCTACAGTACATCAGTACAAGGTTAACTTATCAAACTTAAAGCCTGGTTGTGATGCTACCATACTGTAGCTAGGGGTCTAACCCCAGCCTTGCTGAGCTTCTGGTGCCAAGAAGCCAGCCTGGTTAGGCTACAACACAACATCACCTTAAAGACATATTATGTGATACCAAACTTTTGAACAGCAGTTTATTTTTGGAACTATATTGTTTAAAATTTGAGACATTCCTTTAATAAAATATGGATCAGCAAAGTATTTCTGTCACACAACCTGCTTTACCTTATGTGTTGTTTGCAATAATACAAGAAAAGCTGACCCAGGTCATCTTGGCTTATCAACTCCCTTTCTCAACCAGGGTCAGTTTGGCCAGGCAAATCACTCAACCTGCCTCATGTAATCGTGATTGATGTTTATTTCTATGTATGATATATAATATTCTCATTAATGGTAATCACTAGTGTAGGTTTTTCAACCAGTGGCAGTCCACAATAGATGGGATTCAAACATGGACAGCATGGTCAGAGGGTCGACAATATTTCCATTGAGCTAAAGAGCTCAATGAAATAATTGTATAATTGTATTGTATAATTATTTATTGTTAGTTTTACAATAATGATACTTCACTAATTCATACTAACATGAAGCAACCTCAGAGATTGCATTGCCTATCGAATAAGTGGCCCTCCGAGTCATACAGCCAAAGGCTCTCCTCCAGTTTGATTTTTTTTGTTTCAGCTGTGTTGAGCCTTCTTCAGCGCCATACATATTTGTACATTGTACATATATGTCATGAATGACGAAAACTAGGACAGATTTCACCAGAAGTAGCATACCACAATAGATGAGACTTAAACCTGAAGGGCTGTATGATCAGAGAGCCAATGACAAATTCCATTGAGGAAAAGAGCTCAATGAAATCACAGAGTAACATTCCAAGTCATGCAACCCAAGGCTGTCCTCCTGTTTCGCTTTGTGTTATAATACTTTTGTGTTTTAATTTAGGTGGAAAAATTTTCACATTTTCAAATTTTCAGAACCAGAGAGAATTTGAATTTAATGTTTGATGTACGTATACAGTATTTATAATTATTATTCTGCAGGGAGCCTTGTAGAGCTTATGAATCGATTATGGTTAATTAACAAATTGGAAAACAATGGTTTCTTTACATATGTATCAAGTTTTAATTAATCGAATTAGATTATAGTTAACATAAAGCTGATTAGTGAGAGGAACCAAATTTGATTTGTTGGATTCTGTCTTGTAGTATCCAGGAAATGTATGAAATCTTAATCAGGTGGAAATTCAAAAAGAGATTGGTGGGCTTGTTACAAGTGTGTGAAGATTTAAAACCTAATAAATCTTTGGTCTGGACAAGCAGAGACAGATAGAAATACAGAGGCCCAGGTAGGCCAAAGCAGGAATGTTGTTCCCACAGTAGTGAGGAGAGGCTTTTTTGTTCGTGCATATCTGTGAATGAAATTCACAAGCCTAACGAACTTTTGACTTCATAATGATACTTAAAATCAAATAAATCTCACCGATGTTATCGCTTGATGATGGTGCTTTGATCTTCTGCTTTAAATAGATCAATTAAAATCAACTCTATTTTCGTTCGTGCGCATTTACCAATTTCAGTTCAGTTCCAGTAAGATCAACAGCAACTCCACCTTTCGTGCAAAGGGAGCGGAAAAATTCTGCTAGAAACACTAGAAGACAAGCTCTACAATATTGAGTGTTGAATGATAAAGCAAGTTGGAAATATAGGCTTTGCTAAGCCGAATAATCAATAATTCACGTCCAGTTGCTTCGGTCAGATTTCGTCCATGATTAAGAAACGGTGGCGCGAAGGCGCGAGAGGCATGTTTCCGAGGTTAGGTGCAGGTGCAAAGTAAATATACGTCATAACCTCGTAGCTGAAACTGATATTGAGATTGGGAATTTCTCGGAAGGGCTGTGCCTCGATGTATCAGAGAACGAATATCTCCCCATACAGGTGCATAGGGTTATAAATATTCATTCCAAAAACATTATAATTCGTTGTGTGCTTCTTTATATTACAAAATCCCCCCCCCTGCGGAAATAAGAGTATCGTAGTGTGAGGATGAGGTGTGTTGTCTAGCGGTGCCATATATACGGGATAATTTTGCTTATACTCTGATGACAGTGCATTGACTTATTATTCATGCACGTAAAAAACCAGACAAACACATAGGGACTCAAATAATGTGGAGACAGTGGAGACGATAGAGAGATACTTATAGGTATATAGTAGTACAGGCATACATGGCCCTGAATGTTGTGGAGATGGTGGAGCCATAGCTAATAGTAGTGGCATACATGGCCCCAAATGTTGTGGAGACGGTGGAGACGGTGGAGAGATAGTTATAGGCATATAGTAGTACAGGCATACATGGCCCCAAATATTGTGGAGACGGTGGAGAGATACATAGGTATATAGTAGTACAGGCATACATAGCCCCGAATGTTGTGGAGACGGTGGAGACGGTGGAGAGATAGTTATAGGCATATAGTAGTACAGGTATGCATGGCCCCAAATGTTGTGGAGACGGTGGAGATAGTGGAGAGATACATAGGTATATAGTAGTACAGGCATACATGGCCCCAAATATTGTGGAGACGGTGGAGACGGTGGAGAGATACATAGATATATAGTAGTACAGGCATACATGGCCCCAAATGTTGTGGAGACGGTGGAGACAGTGGAGAGATACATAGGTATATAGTAGTACAGGCATACATGGCCCCGAATGTTGTGGAGACGGTGGAGACGGTGGAGAGATACATAGGTATATAGTAGTACAGGCATACATGGCCCCGAATGTTGTGGAGACGGTGGAGACGGTGGAGAGATACATAGGTATATAGTAGTACAGGCATACATGGCCCCAAATGTTGTGGAGACGGTGGAGATAGTGGAGAGATACATAGGTATATAGTAGTACAGGCATACATGGCCCCAAATATTGTGGAGACGGTGGAGACGGTGGAGAGATACATAGGTATATAGTAGTACAGGCATACATGGCCCCGAATGTTGTGGAGACGGTGGAGACGGTGGAGAGATACATAGGTATATAGTAGTACAGGCATACATGGCCCCAAATATTGTGGAGACGGTGGAGACGGTGGAGAGATACATAGATATATAGTAGTACAGGCATACATGGCCCCAAATGTTGTGGAGACGGTGGAGACGGTGGAGACGGTGGAGAGATACATAGGTATATAGTAGTACAGGCATACATGGCCCCAAATGTTGTGGAGACGGTGGAGACGGTGGAGAGATACATAGGTATATAGTAGTACAGGCATACATGGCCCCAAATGTTGTGGAGACGGTGGAGACGGTGGAGAGATACATAGGTATATAGTAGTACAGGCATACATGGCCCCAAATGTTGTGGAGACGGTGGAGACGGTGGAGAGATAGTTATAGGCATAAAGTAGTACAGGCATACATGGCCCCGAATGTTGTGGAGACGGTGGAGACAGTGGAGAGATACATAGGTATATAGTAGTACAGGCATACATGGCCCCAAATGTTGTGGAGACGGTGGAGACGGTGGAGAGATAGTTATAGGCATAAATATACAGGTAGTACGGTGGAGAGGCATACATGGCCCCAAATGTTGTGGAGACGGTGGAGACAGTGGAGAGATACATAGGTATATAGTAGTACAGGCATACATGGCCCCGAATGTTGTGGAGACGGTGGAGACGGTGGAGAGATAGTTATAGGTATATAGTAGTACAGGCATACATGGCCCCAAATATTGTGGAGACGGTGGAGACGTTGGAGAGATACATAGGTATATGGTAGTACAGGCATGCATGGCCCCAAATGTTGTGGAGACGGTGGAGACCGTTGAGAAGTATTATAGAAGTATTATTATATATGTTATGAATATTTATGCGAATAATTTTTGGCGTATAGATGTACGATTGTTTATCTGGCACATTATCTTTTGAAATTTGGCACGGTTCAGGCAGATTGATTGCCCACATTTCTCTACAGTACAAACCCAAAATTGATCAATTACTTTTCGGAAGAAAAAGAAGTCCCTTTGATAAATTAAGATAAATTGCTGGATGCAAATATTGAAAGTATCTTTTTAAGTTATGGAACAGAGCCATCAAATTTTCTACATAAAAAGATATGCTAAAGCTGTGTATTAGACATGAAGGTCATGCTGAAGCATATTTTCTACGTTTTAAAAGTGTATAGCGTTTGGCGAGCCGCAGTATAGTATGCACTTCATTAAAGCAATTATAGTTGCTTCTCTGGGGCTAAAGTATAGCTTAAATCTCCTGAATGCCTCTGATAATCTGGCGACTTTACCTCGAATAGTTATCATTGCATAGAGAACAGCATCTTTCAAAATAGATATTGTTGTTAATCAAATCATATTTCTTTGAGAATGGAACGTCAAAACTTATATACAAATTGCAATGGATTAGTGGATAATTTCATTCTACTGATGTGCTAGTGTATAGTTTAAGTACAAATTATTTCCAAGAACTATCATACTTTGGGTGAATTCCGGCAAATGTCCATATTTAGACTGCTAAGAACATGATACTTCACATTTATGCCTTTTTTCAAAAATTCTTAAATTTTCGAAATTAAATAATTTAAGACACTTTTACTATACCAATAAGCGATTTTAAGGTTTCTAGATCCATTATGGATTAGGTGAAAATTTTGAAATAAAAAGATAAAAAAAACCTTACTATATGGCTAAGAACATAATTTCTTATAAAAAAATGACTGTATCTCACATTTTTCTTTCTATTTCAAAATATCCAGCAATGGCTACTACCTCCTTGTACTTGCCATATTAGAACTTAATTCTAACATTATATTAACAATTGCTGACCATAACAATTACCTGGAGGCCCACTAAAGAGGGTCTCCAGTCTCGTAATAACGCACAATTTTTCAACCATGCAAGCAGTCATACACCCCATACACCATGGACATGGAACTAGATTCTCACGTGCACGCATTTCACGCCTTTCTCTGCCGATTTTTGTGCAAGATTGGATTTAAACGCGCTTGAACGGAGGGGCGAGTCACTCCTTGGAATCTCATACACCTTCAGCTGGAATATCTACTATATTGTTTTCGTAGGAAACTTTTAAGAATCCTTTTGTTTAAATAAGAATCTCGCACGCTTTTTCAAATAATGAAATGGCCCTCGGCTTGAAATTCATTCATGTGTCGGATTGGCAGTCAACAATTATTTTTACGATCTGCAGCAGGGAAGACAGAAAATTAAGATTTGGGGGGGTGGCTTATAGATTTACGACGAACAAAAATGATCACGGTCAACGATCAACCGATCAACGATCATGGTTTTACGCCGTCAATATGTGAATCACGAAATCACGAGCTGTAGGAACGAAGCGATTTCATGCTACACGCTTCCAATTAGATTCACGCACTCACGGGCAAAAATTCTGATCTCATCAAATCACGCATTGAATGGTCCAATAACGCAGCACGCAGAACCACTCGAGGGACTCTTTTGCAGGTTTCCTCAAAAACAACTACAGAAGTCTTGTGGGAAACAAGAAATCCTATTTTCTTATTTTACCCTTATATTATTTAAATCAAAGATGGATAATGTGTGTTTTCAGATCATACACTCTTTTTTTTATAAGAATATTGTTTATAAGAATATTCAGGCTCAGAATCATCCTATTTTAAGAATATTGTAAGAATATGCTCAGCCTCAGCTCTGCCATATTTCTGTCTCATTTTTCAGCAGATGCCTGTTTTGCAATGTTAGAACGAAACTTCATGATTGTTAACAACATTCTTTTTGTTATAATTGTTAAATATTTCTTTCGCTCCACCATATGAGATGATTTTTCTTTTACTATCTATGTTCCCCTAAAACCGCATATCAGGTTTGAAAAATAAGAATACTTTAAGAATATATTCAGGCTCAAAACGATAAATTTTTTAAGAATATTGAGGCTGGACAAAATTTATAGTATTCTTATAAAAAAGAGTGTATTTATAGCCAAATTTGCTTTCTTTCTGATCACATTTCCCCATTTTCGCAAAAAAGATACTTAACATTTTCTCTTCTCTTAAATCACCCCTGAAATCCTTAAAAGCTTGTTAACATTGTAATTTTTGTAATTGTTGATTTTTAACAGGACACAGATACGGGTTGATTTTTAACAATTTCTTTCATGATTTGCCATATGATCAAACATGTTGTCTTTCTATGTTGTTTGTCCTGAGGTACACATTTTTTATTCGGAAGAGTGCAATTTAACAGTTGGCTTTATCAACATTTTTGGTCTCGATTTGCTCAACAGTTCCAAGATTCGAGAAAGAAACCTGGAAGATTTTTCTATCGAATGTTATCTGTTTCAACAACGACCGATGTCTGTTTCGAGAGCGCAACATTTTCACACTCGTTCATTCCTTTCTTCGAGATGCTCTGCGAGCTCTCCGTCTTGAAGAAACCAAAGAAACTAGCACAAAAAATATTTTGCCACTTGCCAGCCAAAAGAATATTTCCTGCAGCTATGATGCTTTGCCAACTCTCAAAAACAATTTAATGCACTTTAATCTATTTAAAAAAAGGTAAAATATACAATTACTCCCTCCCATAAGATTAAGCCATTTTACTCGGATTTAAGCTTACTGCTGAAACATACAGGGCCTAATGAATGAATTATGCTGCATAAACTGTATTAATCTTCAGTACCTTATTAGGTATTGTCGCAAAACTTCTCTGCTACTTCGTGTGCCGTTTCTGCATCTTCTGTTCATCATGGGTTCACACCAGTCACACAAAAATCACGCTTCTCTTTTCGACCCTCGATCAACCAGATGTAACAGGACTCGATGTCATAATGTATTCGTAATATATTCTAATTTATGTTAATTCTTCATCTCCGTTATGTATATAAATATGCGCTGTGAGCTAACATTAACAACAATAATATCCTTGGGGACGAAGTTTGCAAGGAGATTGATTCTAAACCTCATGAGAAGAAGGAAAATTCGGCTTTTGGGTACACTGCCAAGTTCGCCTGCAAAATAGACGGTCAGGCGATGGAAAAGATGAAATAGACCGTCTCTATAAATCATTCAAAAATTCTCTTAATACACTCTTTTTCTTTTATAAGAACCAGGAAATTTTGATCGAGGCTGGCTGTTCTTAAGATTTTGCTGTTTTTGAGCCTGAAATGTTCTTAATCTGTTCTTAATTCCTTGGTTACTTAGATATCTATATTTTTTAATGAAAGTCTTGGGTGGTACTAGGTTTGTGTGAAAATGCAGCAATCTTGTCTATTTCTTTGTTTGCTTGCTTTTTACGTTCAGTTTGACTGTCTGGCTTACATATTTAGCTGATATTCTTAGCGCTTTTTAAAAGGCCAGCCTCAGCTTGTTCTTAATTTGTTCTTAAAATCTGGGCAAAATCCAGGCTCGATTTCTTATAAAATTGTTCTTGTATGCCTGTACTACTATATGCCTATAACTATCTCTCCACTATCTCCACCGTCTCCACAACATTTGGGGCCATGTATGCCTGTACTACTATATACCTATGTATCTCTCCACTGTCTCCACCGTCTCCACCGTCTCCACAACATTTGGGGCCATGTATGCCTGTACTACTATATGCCTATAACTATCTCTCCACCGTCTCCACCGTCTCCACAATATTTGGGGCCATGTATGCCTGTACTACTATATACCTATGTATCTCTCAACCGTCTCCACCGTCTCCACAACATTCGGGGCCATGTATGCCTGTACAACTATATACCTACTTATCTCTCCACCGTCTCCACAACATTCGGGGCCATGTATGCCTGTACTACTATAAACCTATGTATCACCGCACAGTCTCCACAATCTTCACAACATGTGGGGCTATGTACGCTCGTATGCTTATAACCTAATGTATCTGCATTCCTTAGTAGTTCTCTTACTATTAGGACCGTTCGGTTTCATGTATAATTTACAACGTATGCGTTTGCTACTATTTGCCGCCCTGTGTGATGCATGCTTGTGTCAAAGTAAGATTACAGTATTAGTTTAGGGTGTTTGTATATTGCACTGTCGTATCTGCCATATCTCGTGGTGCCTGTTGGTTCGTTCTTGATTGGGCACATAGCTATTGCTATGGGCATTTTGTTGCTCGCATGCGCACTACGCAGTTATTCATTCTCTGATACATCGAGGAACAGCCCTCGGAAGCGCGATAAAAAGAAAAGGAAATGCTTATGAATAAACTTTCAGATTTCAATTTTACTAACTTTTTTGAAATCAAGTACAGTATCACGTTACAATAAACGTATACACTCTTTTTTTATAAGAATACTATAAATTTCTTCCAGCCTCGATATCCTTAAGAAATGTTCGTTTTGAGCTTGAATATATTCTGAAAGTATTCTTATGTTTTCAAACCTGATATGGTTTCAGGGGAACATAGTTTAAAGAAAAGCTAAGACTTCAGAAAACGAAGACGCAGAAAAAAAGAGGCAGAAAAACGTCCCAAAAGTTAACATCATTGGCTAATAACTTAACAACTAGCTCCTTGCTTCTTTAGGAAATTAAGCAAAATATTAACTTTTAACAGAAAATACTTCATTCCAAAATGTTTACCGTCAAACGGTAGCAAGTTTTGTGATAAATCATAGTTATCAAGAAACAAAACTTTGTTATCCTGACAGAATTTCTTGACTCCGTCTCTAAAAGAAATTCTTTTTTCGTTTATAGCTTTAGTTGGAACTCTGGGCAAGCTCTCAACAATAATTTTAGGCCATTCGACGTTTTTCAGTAATCCTGTAATATATTTGAGATAATAGTTCATGAAACTGTCCTTATTTGAGTTGAAATGTGCTCCTGCATTTAAAATAATAAAAGTGTTTGTAATATTAAAAAGCGATTTAATCCTCTCCTCAGTTCTTTTTGTTACAAAAGTATTAAAATCTGCGAAATACTCCAATAGGAATTCGCTTTCAAAGTCACATGCTTCGTTTTATCCAATAATATTGAAGAATCGTATATCACGTGCCGGCAATTCGGATTATGGATCTGCAGTTCGCCAGAGCAATTCTGCTTTAGATGTTCTGAAAGTTTGGAGTGCAATAGGCCATTTGAAAAATTTCCACTGAGAAATAATAGGAATGAAGCTAGAAACTTTCGAGCATTGCTGTCACCTTGAAAAAAGGAAAATGTTGTTTAGTCTTTCGACAGAGCAAAGAGATAGACAACTTCGCAAGGATTGGGAACACCGATTTTTAATAGAAAGGAACAAGCAAAACAGTTGAAGGTGCTGTGACATCGTGGTCTTATCCAGCTGGCTCGTGGATCGTGTGGTGTTAGAATCTCAGCAATGTGGGGTTCGAGCCCCAGTTACGGTAGCGTCACAGCATAATGGTCGAGGTCTCCATTATTTGACCCACTACTGAGATTCTGAGATACTGAGATAGCGACTGGCGCTAAGGGGACTAAGTACACCATTTCGCCTTCACCATCTTCACAATTGCTTTTATTTACAGCTTGTTCGGGCGAAATGGGATTCCGCTCGCTAATTTTGTATAAGTCTTACTCTAAGGGCACAGCCATATCGAGTGTTGCGCACTCGCCAACGTGAGACATCGGCACACGAGACGAGAGAAGGCATGTGATCAAATCAGCTGTCCACCATTCAGAGCCCGGTTGAGGAATATAAGTTACTGTATTCCACATTATTTCTACAGCTTCAAGAAACAATCTCCAGCGTTCACAAATAACAACTACTTGCTTGTTACACACCCTGAAAAACATCCAGCATTCAGCCAATTAACTTCAAGCAAAATCCAAAGGCTCAGGGCAAACAATGAAACATTGCTTGTCAAACATTTGCAGTTTGCTTTATCCAGCAATGTTTGAACATTTGGCCACGTCACCAAACAATGCTTGACAAACAAAAGTAAGCAAAATTGTTGTCCAATGTTTTCAAACAATTAAAAAACATTTTCGCTTGATGCAAATTGCAAACAAATGTTTATTGAGCAATGTTTTGTGATTTCAAACGGTGAACGATAAAAAGTGATGGCAAACGGTAAAATGTTTTGCTGGACAAGCAAATTACAATATTTGACAATGTTTGATCATTAGGTCAAGGCCTAACGGATGACCCAAAGGGCACATATGACCAGCTTATTGCTTTCTCGTCGTCTGATCAACGCGAACATAATAAGAAACAGTTCTTGAGTAATACAGAATTTCACAACTATGAGCACTAGCAGAAACATCTTTGGACGTACCTAAAAGCTTTTTCTTCTGACAATACTCCTCATAGTTAAACATCTGGTTTTATTTCTGACGTTTAAACTCTGAGGAGTGTCGGACGAAAAAAGCTTTCAAGTATGTCTAAAGATGATTCTGCTCTTTCTCGCAATAAGAGAAATGTTTGACGCTAGAACTCGTTGTTCATTTAAAAACTTCTCTTCATTTTAAAAGCTTACCTACAAATATTAAATTGTAGCCATTTTCTGACAATATCTTGCAGGCTGTTTGGGGAGTAAAATCTTCTAAACTGCAGCTATGTTCGTCTTGTTTCCAAACGGCGTTTTGGTGTGGTACGAACTCTCGATAATTAACCGATTTTGTTCCCGTGCAATGCATCGACTCATTACCACACCAGCTTGTTGCTTCATTGCAGCAATAATACACACTCTTAGGATCGCACGAAGATGGTAATGCTGAGTCATCTACTGGGTAGCTGAGGCCACATCTACAAAAATAAATTCATAAACCATTTCAAAATTTATTCGCCTACCAACACTTATACATCTCCTTTTCTCTCATATACCATCTCTCCAAAGTTTCTGATTACTCTTAGGTACCTTATTGCTACCACCCGCTTAAAAGTCTAATTAAGACCTCCCACTTATCAAGATGTGTATTAATGCTGGTGCCGATTTTTTTTACTTATTTTACTGTGACTTTCTAAGTATGAAACTTCACTTATATGCCCTATTTGCTTGTTAGCACTATGGGCTGCCTAAGCGTACAAGTTTAGTAGCATAGGGCCGGTTCGCACTGGATTTCAGCTGTTTCCAGACAAAGTTTGCCAAATAGATTCCGATCCCCTGTTTATTTTTAGCCTCCCCGCCAGTACATTAGACTATTGTTGTTTGCGTACATTAGACTATTGTTTTATCTATTGTTTTATGAAAAAGCTAGCCAAAAGTTTCTTATATGTCCGTTTCTTATTTGCGGGGCCTTACCGTAACATAATCACTGGAAAGCCAGTGAGAATATCGAGAATATTCTTATCTCACTGGTGTGAACCAGGCTTTGAAGGCTACATAAATAAATATCTTACCGTACGTCTTCTCTATGCATTTGATCAGGCAGATTTAACTTTCTTCTTATCTCAATGTCACTTATTCCTATTACTTGATTTCCAATTGCCTTTTCTCTGATCCATTTCCCTTTGGTTCCATATTCCAAGACATTAGCACAAGGGCATTCATTTCTTTTCGAATTCTCTTTATTTACAGCAGAGTCTGCAGGTATAACTACATCTTCTGCATCATATTCATCGACATCTTCAAAAACAACAATTAACCAGAATATGGTTGACATTGTAACTGTAAAGAGCAAGATGACAATCACGAGGTCGAGATGCCAGTCTCTTTTTCAAATCTAGCGGCAATACCTGAAAAGAATAATGGATATCATGCATTCATGCACAATTTCGCAGTATTGAGGTATTTAGCTAACAGCCTGTATAAGCTGGTTAACAAACCAAAGTAAAACATTTAAGACAAGAAGTGTAAAAGTTTAACGTGCAATATAAGATAAAAATAAAACATTACAAGTCTAACTTAAATTGTAAAGTTATATTTCAGATCAGACAATGTGATCTAAATGGGAATTGCCCATAAAATTCTTGAACCTTGAATTAAAAAAGCTTTAAGAATTTTGAGTTCCCTAGATGACTGGGCAAAGAGTTCCACTAGACTTATTACACGAGTCCCTCTCTTCGCAAACAGCGGCAGCAGCAACAACTACCAAACAGCTGTTTGCTCAAAGAGTCCTAGTTTTGAGTTCGGTCGTTACCCATTAGCAATAACTAGGACTCGTGTTATAAGTCTAGAGTTCCACAACTTCGTTCCACATTTCTTACAATGTGAATGATTTTGCAAAAGATTGTCTTGCTACCCCCAAACAAGGGGATAGGGACGATATATTAGAAGATCACGCTTAAACGGCACTTTATATCTTCCAGGAACACGTAAACGCATAAGCCTCATAGTGAACAAATACAATAACTGCCTAATCAGTATCAGACAAAATAAAACATTTCAATGAAAACTAATCATGAAAACCTCAGGCAAGTTGCAATAGGTCTAAATGGAGAACAAGGCCATAACAAGCACAAAATGTGGCTAAAACTTTCCTAGGGTATTTCTAAACTTACTTGTATATGCGTTACAGGACTATAGGCTACGCTTCATAAACCTACTCCAACTTTCGAAAAGTAATGTCATATAATGAATTGCCCTGAATGTACGTACCTTGTTTTATACGGCTTTTTATGTCTCTTACGTATCTTTCTCTGTGTCCCATTATCGCCTGTTTGAAGCTGAGACTTTAGTAAACACTGGTATAGGCTACAACTTGATAAAAACAGCATTAGTCATTAAGTCAAAGGAGACCTAATAGCATGATATATAACTCGATGTTGTATGATATACACGTCCTATACGAAGCTATAAGTCGTGTTCTCTTTAGATTAAGACACGAAGCGGAGCAGGTTACTAGCTTTATATACTGTTTACATGCAGACAATAAATTAAGAAAGGATGAAATCGATAGAAATATAATAAACCGGGTGTTCAACAATACACATAGTCAAGGCATTCCATACCCTCATCCACAGTTGCCATGGAGCTTCAATTCAACCCCGTTTTCTTAATAGACGATGAAAACGAAGATTATATGCGGGATCCTGCGTTGATTTCCAGTTGCCTGAGTTGCTCTGAGCGCTCATTTACAGAATCCAGAAAAGTGTTCAAGCTTCCTCCAGGCGAAAATACTCCTAGCAGAAAACCTTCCTCACTAAACAATGAAAAATGGGCGTGTTTTGGGTGTTGTAAAATATTTTTCCTTTGTTCTAACTGACCTTCCTCCGGTCAATGACCGTGTGACCGTAACATTTTCCTAACTCTGCTCATTTAATATACGCTCGGCAGGGGAATTTGGGTTGCAAGTTTAAGGGAAACGTTCTTTCAAAGTATGCGCTTATTCAACGAGAGATATTAGTATATGTGAGATTTCGCATTGATCCTTAGACTTAACAGTTGTAATCAATATCGTACCAAAAGCTCCCGTTTGAGAAACGAGGGAAATTAATGCTGCAACTCAAGCACAGAGGGTAGGCTTTACGCTGCGGAATAGCCAGTTTTCATTGGTTGAATTGCGTAGGCGCCCGTGACGGATCATTTATGTCGCAAACGCAAACCATCGCTGCGAGCGAGCATCAAAGGCTGCAAAATCCCGACGAAAAACCGCTGATCTTTCGCTTATTGCAGACAGTCTGCGACCACCGGAAAATTTCACAACATTTCGACTTTATAGCAGTATCTATAACAGTTACAAACTGTCGAGCATATAAGTAAAAAATTAGTGGTTCCCATTTGGATTTGGTAGTCTACGATAGTTGGCGATAATCGCAGACTTGTCTCAGCGACGGTGGCCAACGAAATACAACAAATGAAAACCAGACTTAGGCCCTAATGAATCTAGCTGTTACTTTCCAAAAACAACACAAGAAAGAATGCTATCCAGTTAACTGCTCAGTTTAATCTATAATTTCATCTCACAACTATAGCTAAAAACAATTTTTTTATCAAAAATGATTCAAGTATTAGTCTAGTCTGTATCATATTTATATTTCATCTGTACAATCAATTTTGTTTTTTCACTAATAATTAGAATTTTACGAATTTCCATCTTTTAAACCTAAAGGCTTTGATGCAAAGTTTATCGAGTCCGTAAAACTACAGCATTGTTAGAACCAACGCTCATTAATATGACTGCTATGTTATTTTATGTAGCATGCTATTAATTAGCTATCGCGTGGCCTATTGGTAGAGAGCTCGCCCACGAGACTGTTCAAACCCTTGGGTTCAAACCACGGCCAAGTCATACCAAAGACTTTAAAAATGGTACTCTGCTTAACAATCAGCATGAAAGGGTAGGAATGGGGGTAAGTGGTCTTCGGATCAGGAATAGGAGTGGCGTCCATCAATACCTTCAGGTCTTGGGTTCAAGCCAAGGTCGAGTCATACCAAAGACCATGACAATGGTACTAATTGCCTCTCTGCTTAACAATCAGCATGAAAGAGAAGGACTGATGGTGGGAAGGGGAGGAAGTGGTCTTCGGATCAGGGATAAGAGTGGTACCCACTCCTACCTTGACAGGTAGCAGCTAGTGAAAGAGGAGCCTTCGGGTTGCCTCCGACTAAGGTCGACCGACTAACTTACTTATGCTATTAATACAGAAAATTGCTGTGGATTTGCTCATGTGGACGGAAAACAGTTGCCTTTGAAAATTGGGGTTCCTAAGGCTCTGGTCAAACGATCAAGCATTTTTGTCAAACATTTGAAGCTTTCTTTCCGAGCAATGTTTGACCGTATGGCTGTGGCACCAAAAATTGCTCGATAAGTAGAATTCCCTGGCAAATGTTTCCGAAAAATTTCAAAACATTTTCTGCTTGTCACTAAAACAAGAAGCGTTTGACAAGCAATGTTAATGAGGCGATCACACGGGAAAACATTGTGTTTCACAAGCAAATTTCAAATGTTTGACTTACAATGTTTGGTCTTAATTTACGACATTCCCTTGCGTTTCCCAAGTCTACACTTCTACAAATAGACTTCCCAGGGACAAATTGCCAATGGAACTTATGCAGTCTTACCTAGCTGGGTTACAAAACTACTGGCTTTGAAATAACCAGTCAAGACTCGAATTCAACGACTGTCTTGAAGAAAAAACTTCCTTTCTTCTACACCAATGCTATAAAGCTTAGGAATCCACGTGAATAATCTAATACTTCTAGGACACATCCAAAAAATGTCTAACTATATCGTCCTAAACGGCACGAGTGTGAAAACACTTACAACACCTGAAAAATTATGAACTCATGCTTGTTAAAAAAAAATAGAAAAATGCCTTTAGAGAACAGCTAACTGACTTTAAAATCTAAACTCCAAACGAAAAAATTAACCAAGTCTTAAATTTTTTAACTATTCCAATTTTCTAATTGTCATGACTTAGCTGACTACTTATTATAAGTTTAGTAAAGTTATCTATTACGGGGCAAATTAGGCCTACTATGTTAAACCCTTTTAATTTATCCCCCCCTAAAACAATCAGGGACATTAAGCGTATATTTGGATAGTGCGGACGTGCGGGTATCCTCTTTCACAATTTTGGTACAAGGAACGTTATCCATTTTCACGATTCTGGGATTGTGTAGGGAACAATGTCAAATTTTCGAATTTACGTCCAAGAAACAATGGATATTCTGGTATAAAGAACGATACCGATCAATGAGATCAGTTGAGAGTTTCAACAGATATGGCGGGGGGTTGGCGGTGGAATTTGAAGACGAACAGTAATAGACCTATATATTGTTTACCCCCCCTTTAACAACCAATTTTTAGTCGGAATTTGGGTATTTTCATTTTCTAAAATTTGCGATTTCTGAAAATTGTATCGACGGCTAAAAAGTCTAATTTGTGTACGAATTCATATTAAAGAAAAATCAGTTCGTTTAACGACATACCATGAGCGAAATTCAAACCTTTTCTGTGCTTTCATCAGACGAGAACAGCTCCGAATTTCTTCCAACGCTTGGCGATGGCGGTGAAGAATCACCGTCACGCGAATGTATTGTATTGAGATCAGCTAAAATGCGGGAAAGCTCGTTTCTCTTGGCAGTTGTGATGTGCTGCGCTATATACACGATTGCGTCCATCGCGATTTCAGGATTGCCTTGAACGAGTCTAAAAAGAAACAGAAAGGAAAGGTAAATTGCATGCGAGTATGGTAATAATTGACAAATGTTTAAGAAGCACTCATCCCTCAACAATGAACAACGAAACGTCCTCTGCACAACGTTCTGGAAAAATTCCTGGTCTACTTATAAGGTGAAGGTGAAGGTGAAATGATCTATTTAGCGCTGAGCAGTAGACCCCATTAGCAGATAAACTAACGAGGCCTCGATGAGACCCAACCTCGTCCCCAGGGTGAATAGGCCTCTACGTGAAACTCCGCTGTCCATGTTCGGCCCTGGTATCGGCCTTCTCTATTCGCAATTTGATTGGCTGTTCAAACAATAGAAATTTTAAGTGACGTCACAGTTTCTTCAAAATTTCACACCAAAATAGACCGAAAACTATGTAAAAAACATCTATAAAAACCAAAAAACAATGCTACACTAGATATTGTATCTTGCCTTACAGTTATCAATGAAATTCTTTGCACTTCCTTTCTAAGAACATCTGCTTTCAGAATCTACATCGTGTTTCTATGCCTAGGCCAAAATTGCCAGTATTTTGGCAGATTTTATGGCCGGTACCAGGGCCCAAATCGATTTGACGGTTTAGATTCGAGGAAATTCGATTTGAGGCCTGGGGACGAGGTTGGATGAGACCTCGATCCTGGCGGTGACGCTACCATGGCTGGTGATCGAGCCCCGAACTCGCTGAGCTATTGACACCACAGATTAGCTGGATTGAACCACGACGCCACAGTACCTTCAAAATCTCCTTTCTCATATTTTTTTAGTTAGTGCTGTTATGGGTAATGGCTACGAGGGCCTAAACAATCCTTAGCAAAAGTGAGGAGATAGATGTGTATAGGGAAAAGATCTTGTTCATTTCTGGCCAATTTGAACAGGTCATGAAATTCAGAGGTGCAGAATGACGGTAATACACGGAACTACAGAAGAAAACGCTTGACTTCTTTCGACTTTGGCATTCCCTTTCGACCTAGCAACATCTGACGTCAGCATAGCAACAATTGACCTCGCTTTCACAATGAAATCATTGTTAATAGAATATCAATAGAAAGCGACGAAAAGCTGAAGCATACCCTTTCACTCGTTTTAGAACTGCGTCTCTTTTAATCCATTTTACGTTTTCTCTGATAACTGATTCATCTCCTTTGTCTAAATCTGCTTCTATCCAGTTGGCCACAACTTCGTTGTCTTGCCATAAATAAGACTATTCAATAAAAAACGCAGTTAACAGTTATGTATGCAACAAGGCCAGCAGATAATAAAAAGTGGGAAGACATGGCAAGACATCTGGGGTTGAAGGAGTTAGTACGCGTAATTTTTTAAAAGAATTTCTTCATAAGAAACCCAGACTCTGGAATGGCCCAAATTTAGGAAACTCCAGTTTAGCTAAGAAACTTTTGGCCTCCATCTGCAATTTCAAATGTCTCGTCTGCAATAACTTATTACCGATACAGAAATTTATGAAACTCTTACGAAACATTTGGTATTAAAAATCTGGTACAAAAACTTTCAGTACTGGGCCAATTTTTCAGCTTATATATACTTGTGTTGATTGTTCGAGTCTTGGAAATGAAATAAATACTTAAGGCGGATAAAGCTAGTCTTATTTTCGGCACATTTTATATTCAAGGAGTCAATGGCGTTCAAGAAGATGTCAAATCACAACCCTTACTAGTTTCAGTGCTGTACAAAACTACAAATTTAACTGTTCATTCAGAGAGAAGATTATGAATAACAAAAGTAAAAGATGATCTAAAGTTTTTAAGCTTGCTCACCCTTACTGATCCATTGGTTTCTAAAAATAATCTTTCCAACATTGAATTCATATGAGCATCTGAAGGTTCTCTATAGAAATAAAAACAAAACCTTGAAGCTATATAAAAATCTATTCACAGAAGTTGTACTTCTTCATGAAAGGAGAGAGCCCCCCCCCCCAAAAAAAATTCCGAAAAAAACACATGGGATCTTAGCCTCTTCATATAAAGCGGGTTAAAGTGCCTAGATGCGCGTTTGACTCGCAAAACCTCTGAGTCTGAGACCAACGACGACATTTTGTTTGTAAGATAACTGCAAAAGTAAAATACGCTAATAACGGTATTCATCACAACAAAGCAGTCTGCCCTAGCTGAAGCGTTCATATGAGAAAATTCACCTCGCCTTGCCGGAGTCCTGACTGTGTCAAACGGGATCTCAACTAACGGACTGGTCCGGTATCCATATGAAAACAATTGTAAAATTCTAGCATACTTGAAGGGATTTGACCCCTGACTACAGTACAGGAACCATGGGCTGTTGGAAACTTGCAGGAGCTGCGAATGAAAAGTTGTTTCTCCCTGAAGAGGTTTCAGCTTGAAGTTTGAATCACATAGTGGCTCAATTTCATGTCAATCAGCCGCATTCAAGATTATACAATGGTGCCTTCGCAAAAGAATAACGAGACAGATATACAATTATACTGCAAAATATGGGAAACAACTTCTCATTTGGAGCTTCACGTTCTTCTACAGCCAAAAATGGGACTTCAGCTAAACAGACCAGCCCGCTTTCCGAGCCAGCTCATTTAATATGATCTGACCCTTAGCTACAAGAAATTGCTCGAAGAAGAAATACGAAGTACAAATAGTTTTACCTGACACTCTCAGCTATTAATTTCTTAACTTTTTCTATTGATAACAAACGTCTTAGTCTCCAGTAGAAATATTTTGTTTCATTTCATTTTTTCATTTAATATATTTGCTACTGGGAGGGTAGCACATTCAACACAAAGGTGCTGATTTACAAGTGGCCCTCCCTTAAAACGATACAAAATAAACTAAATTTAAAAACTTACTTACAATGTTAATAATAATACATCTATTTTAATTAATTATAAACTAAAAGATTTTTGCAAAGTCTTTTTGAAAAGACTGAGAGAAGATGCCTGCTTTGACTCGGCTGAGAGGCTATTCCAGATCTTGGCTCCTCTGTAAGAAAAAGATTTCTGGCCACCCGTTGTTTTTTTCAGGGGTAGCCGTAGATCACTCTCTGTATTTCGAAGGGTATAAGAGGAGTGCTCACAGTTCTTCATAAAAAGACCACTCAGGTATTCCGGAGCCAAACCATTCAGGGACTTGAAGACCATCGTTTGTGACTCATTTTCAATTAGGTCCTGGATAGTCTTCCAACCCAGACGCTCAATAATTGGTTTGCTTGGGGCATCAAAGCTGCTATTTGTCATGATTCTAGCAGCGCGGTTTTGCAGTTTTTGTAAATGGTTTATTTCAGTTGAACCTGCACAGCCCCAAACAGAGCAGCAATACCGAAAATGGGGCTCCACAATGCCTGTGTAAATACTTTTCAATGTATCTTTTGGTAAGAAAGATTTTCCATGCTTCAAAAAACCCAACGCCCTGGAAACTTTGTTGGAAATAGCTTTTATTTGCTCTTTCCAGTCCAAAGAGTGGTCTATTTCGACACCGAGGTATTTTGTTTTTAGGACAACGTCGAGGCTATTATCGCGAATTTTTAAATCTAATTCCTCGTTTCGGGCTTTAAGAATCTCATGTTTCTTTTTGGTTGAAACCAGCATGGAATGTGTCTTTGCTACATTAAGGGACCAAGGCCCGAGCCTTGTGGTACTCCGACTTCTATATCTCCAATATCAGAGGCTACTCCGTTGACCCTACAAAATTGTTTACGGTTATTGAGGTAGGATTTAAACCAAGAAAGTTCTCGGTTTTCAAGACCGTAGTGAGCAAGCTTATCAATAAGAATGACATGATCGACTGTGTCGAATGCCTTTTTTAAGTCAACATGTACCAACCCAACAAGCTTACCAAGGTCTAAACCGTTATACCAATCATTTGTATTTTTGAGTAGGCACGTTACAGTAGATCTAAGGCGCAAGAAGCCTGATTGATTATTGGAGAACAGTCCATTCGTCTCCATATACTGAGAAAGTTGGTCACTAACTAGTTTCTCGAACAACCTTGAGATTACTGGTAAAACTGATATTGGTCTGTAGTTAGATTTATCCGTTTTTTTCACCATTTTTGAAAATTGGAGTCACTCTTGCCACTTTCCAATCATCAGGAAAAATATTTGTTTCAATCGAAGTACTAAACAAAAAAGCAAGAGAATTTTCGATGAGTGGCAAGGCCAGTTTCAGAAAGTAGCTAGAGATATTGTCTGATCCAGAGCTCTTAGCTGTTTTTACTTTAGAAAGTGCATCCCGAATATCTTTCACCTGAATATTTTTAAAGTGAAATTTCAACTTTTTTTTGTTTATTTCGTAACCCCCTGAAAGAAGAGGGTTTGGAGCTGGATTTATTTCATCCGCAAGGGCCTTGCCAATGGAGCAAAAGTAATCGTTCATGGTATTGGAGATTAGTATTTTATCTAGAGTCTCCAGACCGGATTCCTTTAGACTGTCAATGTTACTTGATTTAGATCTTTTGCAAAGAAGTTCATTAACAGTCTTCCAAGTTTCTTTCATATTGCCCTTACATGCCGAAATTTTGTCAGTATAATACCGCTTTTTGAGTTTTTTGTTTAGAGCATTCACTTTGTTACGGACTTTCCTGTAGGAGTCCATTAAGAACATGGACTTTTGTTTCGTGGCAGCTCTCGGCTGTCTGTGGAACTTAAGAACAACAGCTTCCAATAACTCCTTCTTAAAATCAAAAAAGGGTAATCCGGCCCAGTGAGGGACACTCAGGTTAAAAGCACGGTGCTCTACCGGCTAGCTTGGGCTGTTGATATGATCTGTAAAAGTAGTAAGTGAACAATGCTTTCCAAAAGAGATATTTAAATATTAAATATCTACATGTAAGATTCTTTAACATTACTTTCGAAAAACATTGAGCTGTTTGCTTCTTTATCAATGGAAATCAAAAAAGATACCTGCTGATAAATGGGCAGAAGCTCAATTTCTCGTTCTGCAATTTTTCTTTCAATTGTTCTTCTTTCCATGATCGACAAAGCTGAAACACATCGAATAATCCAATTAAACATCGACCAACATACAATAGTCTTACTCACTCACAATGTTTTAGCAACCTGCTGCTGGTTGAGCAATCTCTAAAAATGCAAGGTTTCTTAATATTCTTATTTACAAACTTCAAATTGAAGCTTTAAACTATCGAGATAAAGCCTGAAAAGCGGCATCACTGTGATAAACGACATTGTTTACTACATACTAATCGTTATGCCATTGTTTAGAAAACTTAAGGAACCCCATTAGGAACTTAAAGGCATTGGACAAACGATCAAACATGGTTTCTCAAACATTTAAAATTTGAATGTCAAGCAAAATGTTTTAGCGTTTGGCTACGTCACAAAACATTGCTCGTCAAACACTTTAATCCTGCGTCATTAAAAAATGTTTCACAAGTTTTTCAAAAATTTTCTCAGCAAATCTTGTCTATCAGAAAATGTTTGTGACGTAGCCAAGGGTTCAAACACTCCTTAATAAGCAAATTTCAAACGTTCGACAAACAATGTTTGATTGTTTAGTCAGGGCCTTAGACTCTGATGGCAAGATTTGCTAAGGAGCTTTTGAGGCTTAACCTCGTCGAGGCGTTCCTGATTGAAAACGTTTAGGTATAAGACAACTTCAGCTTACCTGGAGATACAAGCTGCTGGTATAATGATGCATACGTATCATCAAGCCGACGCATTGCTTTAACCAAATCTTTTGTTTTAAATTTGATTTCAATTGTGCCTGCTGGCTCCAAAACTCCACCTCTAAAATCAATTCAAATACGCGAGATCAACAAGAGGGATTAAACGAATTGCTAGAAGCTACAATCGTTCCTAAAACACTTAATCAGATCTTTTTCTCTTTCCTTTCCTATCTTCCCAGAAGCAATGTTGTTTTTGGAGGACAGGGAAGGAAAAAATTGCATCGACACTCCAAAAAAAAGTTGTTGGGTTTTTAGAACAGGTTTTTGACGTTCGAGTATCCGTTTAGAATGGATCTATGCATTTTCTAACCCATGGGTAAAATAAACACATTTTTCTTAAGTAGTGCAATGGCTTAACTGTGAAATCGTTGGCAATTGTGCATTTTATGAAGCAAGCATGAAAATTGGCATACCTACCCAGTTTGATACGCTGAAGATGATGGGATACAGACCCCAATCGAAAAATGCCCCCAGATGCTATTTTTAGACTGGGGTACTCGGTACCATACCTCTACAAGGGTTTCTACCATAACAATGCTGGGAATAACGATACTGACATGAAACTTGGCAAAAATGCACAGTTTGATACACTGAAAAAGATAGGATGCAGACCCCTCCGGAAAAGTGCCCCCTTATTCTATTTTTAGACTGGGGTACTCGGTACCATACCTCTACAAGCGTTTCTATTGTAACTATGTTGGGAATTAAGATATTGCAATGAAACTTGGCAAGTATACACAGTTTGATAAGCTGAAAAGATAGTATGCAGACCCTCCGGAAAAATGCCCCTTATTCTATTTTTAGACTGGGGGACTCGATACCATACCTCTACAAGCGTTTCTATTGTAACTATGTTGGGAATTAAGATATTGCAATAAAACGTGGCAAGTATACACAGTTTGATAAGCTGAAGAAGATTGGATGCAGACCCCTCCGGAAAATGCCCCCTTATTCTATTTTTAGACTGGGGTACTCGGTACCATACCTCTACAAGCGTTTCTATTGTAACTATGTTGGGAATTAAGATATTGCAATAAAACTTGGCAATCATACACAGTTTGATAAGCTGAAAACGATAGGATGCAGACCTCTCCGGAAAAATGCCCCTTTATTCTATTTTTAGACTGGGGTACTCGGTACCATACCTCTACAAGCGTGTCAATTGTAACTATGTTGGGAATTAAGATATTGCAATGAAACTTGGCAATCATACACAGTTTGGTAAGCTGAAAAAGATAGTATGCAGACCCCTCCGGAAAAGTGCCCCCTTATTCTATTTTTAGACTGGGGCACTTGGTACCATACCTCTACAAGTGTTTCTATGGTAACTATGTTGGGAATTACGATATTGCAATGAAACTTGGCAAGAATGCACAGTTTGATAAGCTGAAAAATATAGGATGCAGACCCCTCCGGAAAATGCCCCCTTATTCTATTTTTAGACTGGGGGACTCGATACCATACCTCTACAAGCGTTTCTATTGTAACTATGTTGGGAATTAAGATATTGCAATAAAACGTGGCAAGTATACACAGTTTGATAAGCTGAAAAAGATTGGATGCAGACCCCTCCGGAAAATGCCTCCTTATTCTATTTTTAAACTGGGGTACTCGGTACCATACCTCTACAAGCGTTTCTATTGTAACTATGTTGGGAATTAAGATATTGCAATAAAACTTGGCAATCATACACAGTTTGATAAGCTGAAAACGATAGGATGCAGACCTCTCCGGAAAAATGCCCCTTTATTCTATTTTTAGACTGGGGTACTCGGTACCATACCTCTACAAGCGTGTCAATTGTAACTATGTTGGGAATTAAGATATTGCAATGAAACTTGGCAATCATACACAGTTTGGTAAGCTGAAAAAGATAGTATGCAGACCCCTCCGGAAAAGTGCCCCCTTATTCTATTTTTAGACTGGGGTACTTGGTACCATACCTCTACAAGTGTTTCTATGGTAACTATGTTGGGAATTACGATATTGCAATGAAACTTGGCAAGAATGCACAGTTTGATAAGCTGAAAAATATAGGATGCAGACCCCTCCGGAAAATGCCCCCTTATTCTATTTTTAGACTGGGGTACTCGGTATCATACCTCTACAAGTTTTTCTATGTTAACTATGTTGGAAATTACGATATTGCAATGAAACTTGGCAAGAATGCACAGTTTGATACGCTAATAAAGATAGGATGCAGACTCCCTTTGAAAAAGTGTCCCCAGTTCTATTTTGAGACTAGGAGACTCGGTTCCATACCACTCTCAAAGCGTTTCAATTATAACTGTGATATACTACGTTAAAATATTACAGTAGGAACATTCCTCGTATCTATATGCTTCAATGCTGCGTCAGACTGGCGTACCTACTTTCAAGCATCTCTATTTCAATAACTATTAATTAGATGTTTCCACAAGTGGATACCACAATAAGTGGGATCCGAACCTGGGCTGCATGACCAGAGAGCCAACGATGTTTCCGCTGAGCTATAGAGCTCAATGAAATCCCCGAGTAACTCTCCAAGTCATACAGCCAAAGGCTCTCCTCCCATCTGACGTTTTTTGTTTCCGCTATGTCGAGCCTTCTTCAGCACCATATCAATAACTATTGATTATTTACAAACTTATCATAAACTTAAAATATGTTTGTATGAAATGTTAATAATAAATTAAATAAGAAATAGTGGTCTAGTACAAACCCCTCGCTAAACGCGGCGTAACGCACTTTCAAGTATACAGTAAGTTGTATAAAACTGATGGAGAGTTGTTTATCATATTTACAATGCATTTTACTGAACTCATCAGCTTATCTTACCTTAACTAAAGAGCATCTGGGGCTACGGCTCGTGTGCTCCGTTCATCTAAGGGCACACCCATGTTCTCGCATTCAAGAATATATAAGAGCCAATGTATATGATAGAGCGCCTGTATGCTGAAAGTTTATAAATTTGCACAGTATAGAGAGGCAATTTGTACACATATACATGGCGAACACAATGATACATATAACCACAATTCAAGGATATACAAATCATATATTTATACTGTATGTACAATCAGCTAAACCTGATAACCACTTGAGTATATGACCTCTGTGCAAATTTAAAAAACTTTCAGCATACATGACCTCTCTAGTATACACCGACTCTCATATACGACCAATCTCCTCTGACCGTGTTCTTTGACGCGAGAACACGGGGTGCCGGAGCATAGAAGTTATCCCTCCTAAATCCTCTTTAAGGGAGATTAGATGCTTAGTACGGTGTGAAGGGGGCTGGTATTGTTAAATTTATATTCATTATGATATACAACATTGCATCAGTTTTTATACACCATACTGTATAGATGAAATGCGTTGCAAGGCGTTTAGTGCGGGCTTTTACTAGGCCATTATTTCTCTGTTGATTATAAATTATTATTTCATTAAAAAAATCCAAAGTCTAAAAATAGAATGAAAGGTCATTTTTCCGAAGGGGTCTGCATCCTATCTTTTTCAGCGCATCAAACTGTGTATACTTGCCAAGTTTCATTGAATATCTTAATTCCCAACATAGTTACAATAGAAACGCTTGTAGAGGTATGGTACCGAGTACCCCAGTCTAAAAATAGAATAAAGGGGCATTTTTCCGGAGAGGTCTGCATCCTATCGTTTTCAGCTTATCAAACTGTGTATGATTGCCAAGTTTAATTGCAATATCTTAATTCCCAACATAGTTACAATAGAAACGCTTGTAGAGGTATGGTACCGAGTCCCCCAGTCTAAAAATAGAATAAGGGGGCATTTTTCCGGAGGGGTCTGCATCCTATCTTTTTCAGCTTATCAAACTGTGTATACTTGCCAAGTTTCATTGCAATATCTTATTTCCCAACATAGTTACAATAGAAACGCTTGTAGAGGTATGGTACCGAGTACCCCAGTCTAAAAATAGAATAAGGGGGCACTTTTCCGGAGGGGTCTGCATCCTATCTTTTTCAGTGTATCAAACTGTGCATTTTTGCCAAGTTTCATGTCAGTATCGTTATTCCCAGCATTGTTATGGTAGAAACCCTTGTAGAGGTATGGTACCGAGTACCCCAGTCTAAAAATAGCATCTGAGGGCATTTTTCGATTGGGGTCTGTATCCCATCGTCTTCAGCGTATCAAACTGGGTAGGTATGCCAATTTTCATGCTTGCTTCATAAAATGCACAATTGTGACAACTAGCTGATATACTAAAGAGGACCATTTTGCAAGACTTAATGAATCGAACTACTGTTAAATTCTTAAACGTCACTGGTAAAGACAACAACTTCTATAACGTCTTTCTCTAATCGTTTTAGAAATGAAATAGTGTCTATGAAATGGTGAAATGATACTTGATAGAAGTACCCATAATTTTGTGAAATTAGCTAAGGTTCGGCGCTTCACAGCAAGCAAGCAAGCCCAGCCAGCCAGCCAGCCAGCCAGTCAGCAGGCAAGCAAGCAGGGCGGCTGGCAGGGAATATGAAATGGTACTAGTAAAAAAAAATAAGGGGTACAGTAGCAAAACGCTGCCATAGGCAGCGCAACGATCGAAGGTCGTCTTGATGCAGCTGGGGGTCTTGGGGGCGCTGAAAGCCCCCCAATTGGGTTGCAGGCCAAAGCCCTGGAAGCTTTTGATATTTTAGTAGTTCTGAGGCATACAATGTCGAAAAATCGCTTTTAAAATCAAGAAAAACAAATTGATGGAAAAGAGATTTTCGTTCTCTGACGGTGAAACTCGAGCCGCGAAGGCTGAGGGCTATTTGCAAGGGCAGGCGCTAAACAAATTACTGACATTCTTTGGCGGCTTCGTGCACATTGTGTTGGCCGCTTGACTATCCTCAGAGTACTAGAAACATGATTCTAGTGACATGCCATTCCTTGCGAAACGATGCATCGTTTGAGGAGATGTTTTCAGAACAAGAACACCTCAAAGCCCTTGCAAAACTATTCAAATATTTAGGCATGTTTATTTCAAAATGTACCATAGCTATCCCACACTTTATTTATAATCAAAAAACAAGGTAAATAAAATCGAAAAACTGAAAGTTTCTTTCATGACATCCCTACTTTCTAACCAAGAATTAAATTTCCTTCGATACATTTTGATTCTGATGCAGAACGAACGAATCGAGCGAATTGGTGCATCACGACACGACACGACACCGGGCGATCCTGAAGAACGTCTACAGTATTGACTTGATTTCTGTGTTGAAGGCCAAGGGTACTAAAATGCCAGAACTAGTACTGACCCAGACCTTGTCTTTTGTATTCAAATGAAGTTCTTTTGATTCGACGTCATACTGTGATGGCTAAAACAATGGTCTTGATGACGTTTTATGGTCACAGTCCTTGAGAAGAAAGTATGGCCACAGATTTTTAATCGAAAATTTTCTGGAAAAAAATTCTGCAAAAATTTCTCGTAAATAATATTTCATCGAGTAAACTCATAAAATAAAATGGTACTAGACTAGTACCACTAGTACCACTGCCAGCCGCCCCTGCAAGCAAGCAAGCGAGCTGGTCGGTCAGCAAGCGAGCAAGCGAGCGTACAAGCAAGCCACGAAGCTAGCAAGCAAGCTTGATGATCTTGACCAGATTCGACCCCACCATGAACCAAGACCCTTTGGTCCTTCGAAACACTACCTTAAATGAATCTCAAAAGACGATGTCAAAGTCTCTTACCTGCTGTCAGTATCCGCATACATCTCCATATGTTCTGGGTTGATAGTAGGATCAACAACAACCCAAGCACCGCCTCTTAATTCGCCATTCGGCGGAATGTAGATTAAAACTGGCGAAGTATATTTACGCAAGGCATCAACGATATAAGAACCAAATTTCAGAACTTGATCGTACATATCTGAAAGACGAACATTTTCGAATGACAAAAGGTAAAATTTAAAAATGGAACGATGTAATAGACCCTTGTAAGAGGTCTGGGTCGACGCGATATTTTTATGGAAGATGGTGGACATTTTGAGTAAGGGAATCCTCTTCGCGTGCAACGGCCTAGATTGCGGTCGCTTCATGAGAGGTAGTGCAGTAAAGTTTGCTTCAAATTTATTTTAAATTGGAGTAAAATTGAAAGAAAGGATTGAAGTACCAGGTCAAGGAGTCACTCAATCAAGCATTTCCATTTATGTGAATTACTTGCTTTTCTACATTTCTGCAGATTAAAGCTGTCAAACTTAATTTTCACAGATTCCTTCTCTTTTTCTTCCATTTTTCGTGAGTTTGAAGAAAAATTTGCAGCACTACTTCATTATAAGCTATCGCATTCCCGGTCGCTATATGCTATACGCTATATGCTAAAAGGATTCCCTTACTAAAGTGGCCGCCATCTTCTCGAAAATGTCGGGCCCACCAAGACCTCTTTGAAAAGGTCTATTGATGATTGAATCGTAAAGGATCTACATCATCGAGTGGGAAACATCATCATTCACTCACCTTTCATACCACCAGAGAATCCTCGCCAATTGGCAAAAATGAACAACGGGAGTCCTTCTCTGTTGAAATCATTGATCGCTTGGGCTGTTTTAAACGAAGAATCTGGGTACCAAACTTGGCCTGCTTGAATTACGACCTGAAACAAAGTGGTATAAGTATTCTTCACACACAGAAATAACGGGCCTTCTAGCAAATTTAGAAACAAAGGTAGATATGTCAATCTGAGAGATTCAAACCAGGTCTCATTCCTTCTCTACTTAATATTAAACCCTAGGATAAACCTTAAGCAAATGTACCCATTTTACAAAAGACTATACCAATATCTGCTATCGTTTAACTTAATCTCCAAAGTACTAGTGGTGCCTACACTGTTTGATTTAGCCTTTTCTTTTAAAGAGAGATCAACAGAAACTTTCGGGAAATTTGAAATTAGCTTCACGAGCAATGTTTGGCTGTTTGATCACGTCACAAACATTGCTCGTGAAACATTTATGAAGTTTCTCATAACATTGCTGGGCAAATTCTTCGAGCAATATTTTGTGATTTGGCCAAACACTGTGCAACAATGCGTTTAACAAGCAAAAAGCAAATGTTTGGCTAACAATGCCTGGCTTATGGTACCATAAGCTAAAACCAACCAAAGTTGCACCTATTTTTCAGCCCAAAGCAGAAAAAAATTCAAAAACATAAACTTATTACCTTTGTTTCTGAGTTTGGGTCTGCAGGATCAGGAGGAATGTGACTTTCCATTGGCCTTGCTTCAGGACATATAACTCCCATCGGAATGCCTCCCAATCTAAAGAAGGAAACATTTCAAAGTTAGTCAACTGATTATCAACTCAACCTCGTCCTCAGGGTGAATAGGCCTCTACGTGAAACTCCGCTGTGCATATTCGACCCTGGTATCGGCCTTGTCTATTCGCAATTTGATTGGCTGTTCAAACAATATAAATTTTAAGTGACGTCACAGTTTTTCCAAATTTCACACCAAAATAGGCCGAAAACTATGTAAAAAACATCTATAAAATCCAAAAATGATGCCACACGAGATCTTGAATCTTGTCTTACAGTTATCAAGAAATTCTTTGCATTTCCTTTCTAACAACATCTGCTTTCGGAATCTACAAATTGCTTTAATGCATAGGCCAAAATTACCAGTATACTGGCAGGTTTTAGTTTCCACGCCACTCGCTCGCTGCGCTCGCTCGCTCCTCCGGAGGGGTTACTCGCTTCGCTTCGCCCAGAAATTTCCCAAAAACTAAGACTCGGGGCAAGTCAATCAAATATTAGCTTTTTTTGTCCCCGCTGCAAAAAATTAAAGTTGAAAAGGAGTTTACAGTCATTCAAAATAAGGTAGGTCCGTCCATCCCTGGTTATGCGTTCAAAACACTTTCTAGTACAGCGTAGATTAGTAACTACCTAGCTCTGCCACAAATGACTGTCGGTGCCCAGCCTGCCATAATCTCAGAGAAAGAGTCTTTGTCAAAGAAACCACTTTGCCAGATCTTTGAATCAGCTAAAGGGGAAAAAAAATAAAAGTTAATAAATGGGTTTTCTGAGTGAATGACTTCTTTACTGCAGGAAAATGTGACTAAGCCACTAAAGCTTGCTCTAGTAGCTACATTTTGAGTAGTACAGACAGACAGACAGACAGGCAGACATACAGACGTAGCAGGCAGACAGAGACAGACAGACAGGAATGGTAGAAGTAAGACCTATTACACGTAGTCGTCTGATCTCACACAGGCGGAAGAAGAAGAAAGACAGAAGCTATAATCTGCCGTTTCATGCACAGTATATCAAAAATGGTAGATATCACAGACTAAGATAAAGATACAATGTACTAATAAATCTGCGACGAAATAAGGAATAAAAAGCTACCTGGATCAGTTCTGCCTGCCAGCATGTCTCTTGGATTATACGGTCCCTTTGGAGGTACGAAATCGATGTCACGATTAACAGAGTCAGCGGCTGGCATTATTGGCAGCGGGCTGAAACGTGTCTGTAAGAGAAAGAATTACAATTCAAGGCGAATTTAGTCTAGGTTTAGGTGCACAAAAAAGAACATACCGGTTTCCCTTGATTTAGGGCCAGGGTAGCCTGCGCACAGCCTCAAAACTTTCCTCGAGTCCAACTTTCCTTGACCTGAGTAAAGTTTTGAGGCTGTGCGCAGGCTAGGCCAGGGGCAATTATTTACAAAACAAAGATGAAAAATTATTTGAAAATGTATGAGTAAAATAATGTTCTGATGAAAACTAAGTTTTGAAATAACCAGCAGAAGGTGTCTCTTGTTTTCTAGCATCAAGAGCTTGCACATACACTACTTAAGGAATGTCTGGTACCAAACCAATGGGCAGCTCAATCTTTCTTGAAGGGGCGTTTATTCGAGGGAGGGGGTTATTCGAGGAAATATGGTACGGACAATGGTGGAAGGGGGCCTTCACCTGGGGTAAAAAGGGAGAATTAGGAGAAATTAGGAGAAAAGGGAGGTAGTGTTATAGAAAAGGCTAATGCCACACTCAACAATGGATAAACAGAAAGAGTGATCCGAATATTGTTCAATATTTTACGGGTGCTACTCGAAAAGAATCGACTAAATGATGGTCAATTCAAGGACGTTCTTCGTCTGAATCTCAGACCGACTTTTGTTTAAAAGCTTCGATTCCTATATACTTGTTTAGGGATCATAAATAATGAAAAACCTGGAAAAATACCTTTGGAATGTAGGATAACCATTTAATAATTGCGTGAACTCCATTGAAATCGTCGAAAACAGTCAGATGTGATACGCCTGCAAGAGGAACATATTTAAAAGCAATTTGAAAACAAGTTCAAAACTTTGTTGCACAAGTGCAATGATTACCCACGTTAAATCATTTGGGCAAATGGGCAGGTCAGAGTTGGGGTCGAATTATTTCAAATGTGGATACGCAGCTTGTGATTGTGATTTGATATGATATGCAGCGTTATATGATATGATATAGATGGATTAATTTGATCGGCATGCAGCGTTTGCCTATTCAATTCAATTCAATTTTATTTGCAGAAAAACATGAAAATCTGCACGGCCCAGGAAAAGCAGAGCTTATCTAGCTTGGACCGCTTAAAATAAAGTGTAATAGAAAAAAATGATTTGATACCCATGATTTGATACCCATTTGATATCGACCCAGCTAGAACCTACGGGGTACGACCCAAACCCAAAACTGTAACCATTGATCGACGTCTTAGCTGGGACAATCTTGATAATTTTGATGCTACTTCAAATCCTCTTCCTTAGTTGATTGACAGGAATATTCGAGTCAGTGATCAAAATTGGTTCAGATTCAGACCCTCATTACTTTAGCCAACACTAAAATGTAGGCTTTAATTTTGGCGTTGATATATATTACGAGTAAAACTTTCTAAACCATTCTTACTGCACGAATATAGATTGTCCTATGGTTTCTTCGAACAGCAACAGTAAGAAAAGTTCTCGACGTTCCAAATAAGTGTGCACGTTCTTTTTGCAGCAGAGGTTCAGCACTAGAGTGTGGCCGACTTAATGCATATTACACCAAATACTGCAAAAACATTGCTCAGTGCTGGAGATGAATGCTCCCCACTTGCATCCACAATGCCGAGACAATGTGGCTGAGGCGCCGCATCTTACGGTGGTTCCCGTTCCAGGGCTATTCTCCCGTGAATCTTCGGCCAGCCAAGGGGGAGGGACTATCCGGCCCCCAGACCATATGCCTACGCTTGGATATCCCGCCAGCTTCCGACTCACACACTGAATCAATTGTGTAAGACACCTTCTTTATACTAACAGAATTTCTTCAAGTAATTCAGGCAATTGTGGGAAAACTTTGTCGCGCATGCGTTACTTTTTTGACTCTCGGACTTAAATGCTTCTGTTTGAAGGCAAAATTGACAATTAATACTTATCATGAGAGATACTTACAAGAGATGCATGATTTTGATGCTGCCTCAAATCCTCTTCCTTAGTCGATTGACAGGAATATTCGAGTCAGTGATCAAACCATCAAAAATGGTTCAGATTCAGACCCTCATTACTTTAGCCAACACAAAAATGTAGGCTTTAACTTTGGCGTTGATATATATCACGAGTAAAACTTTCTAAACCATTCTTACTGGAGGAATAAAGATTGTCCTATGCTTTCTACGAAAAGCAACAGTAAGAAAAGTTTCCGAAGTTCCAAATAAGTGTTTCAGAAAAGGAACTTATTGATAGAAGTTTCTCACCATTTTTAAACATAATCTGCACACCACCGAGTTGATTATTTGATGTATAAACCTGTCTTCCGAGAACCTGAATTTATCAAAATGATAAGATACTGGTTAAAACATGAGAAAATAAACGAATTCGTCTGGTCCAAGCCAATAGGACTCGAGGACCTACTTCTCACTTCTATTGATTTTGATCTAGTAAAGAATGTTGATTAACCTGACAATTTTACTATACTTGTCTCCAATCACTCATATTGTTCGAGCCCCAGCTACGGTAGCGTCACAGCCAGGGTCGAGGTCTCCACTAGTTAACCTACTGCTGAGATCATAGCGACCGGTGCCAAATACACCACTTCACCTTCATCTTCACCTGCTCTTGATTGGTGAAAATTTATCCTGTATAATAAAACTGATCTGATTTTTTGAGAGTGAGAAATAGTGCACGATTTGCATTCACGAAAGGTGCTGTACGTTCGGTAGTCAGGCTGGCACAAAAAAAATAAGTAGCTGCCTAAAAGTTCGGAGTTTGGCCATTTGCTGCCCTAGAACTACACCAGCCCTAAATTGTTGCAATAAGCTTTGGTTCAAAATTCTCTAAACAAATAGAATTATTAAAGAAAGCGTTTTCATCTGACCTTATTCAAAGCACCAGCTCCAGTTAAGATGATATGTGAATTCTCAACTTGCACCACTCTCTGCCCAAGTCGAACAAGGTATGAACCAATCCCAACAGCTCGACAGGTCACCTAGAACACACAAAATTTGCAATCATTAATATGTAGACTTGGTACCTGGCCTAAAGTACCGAAACACATGCAGTTAGGCCTACGTGCAGACTCAATTGGTGTTTACCTTCAGCAGAGTTGAGCAGAATCTAAATTTCAAAGTTGCTCTTCCAGTACAACTTTGAGCACTACTGGAGAATGAATGGAGTCGCGTGTGAATTTATTCACAGTCATTAATGCAGTTTTAACGGCTAGTTCACGAAATTCAACATCCTGCTGGCTTGTAAAACCCAGGGTTCTTTTAAGGCCTTTCTACTTAATCAGGAACTAACTATAACATTCTCATAAAACTAAAGTTTTCTTAATTTGGTCTATTACTTCCCTATATATGGGTAGTGCTCCTTTAAGAGGTCTGTCTATTCCCGGGAAAATCCATTTAAAAGCATTCGTCACAACGACAAAACATGAAACAAAGCCCTCAGCATCTCTCTAGAACATCTGTTGTTTCTCAAACCTTATTCTCTATTTCATAATACAAATATAGAAGCTGGTCCCACTGAAACAACTGGTACGATAGCACGATAAAAGGAAAAGATTAATTTCGACGAATCTACGATAGCTGAATAGCTGTCAAGGAATGCTAAACTAGAAAAGAACGAATGTCTTACCAGATTCATAGTAACTGTTTCATCATAGGCTCGAGACGTTTCACCAGCAATTAGCCCAGAATACTTCAGATTTTCAACGCCAAGACCCAAGTCTTTACCTAGAAAAATAACATGAGAGACTACTTTTAACAAGACGAAGTTAGCTATACAGTACAAAGAATAAGAAGAACACGTGGAGTACACTAATAATAGAAAGTTAATGCATTGAGGTAAACAAATATGTTAACTAAGGCCATGGCCAAACGATCAAACTTGTTTGCCAAACAAACCGTTTGACCGTTTGGCCACGTCGCAAACAATTTGCAGCCATTTTTGCTTGTAAAAAGCAGACAATGTTCCTGAAACTTTTCAAAAATATTGCCAAGCAAATTCTGCTTGTCAAGCAATGTTTTGTGACATTGCCAAACGGTCATACAAATCAAATAAAATGTAAAACAAATCCCAAATATTGGACCAACAATGTTTGATCGTTTGGCCAGGGCATGAAAGCGTCGCCTTGCGTTCATGCCATGATCTAAACTTTCAAAACCTAAAGGGATCGATTAGTCGATGCTAAAGCAGTGTTAAGCGCCCGAAAATTAGACAAGGTGCAGATTTTTACTGCCTTGGTGCTTGTACAATTAATTTTCTTATTTATATCTTGAAATTTTGAAAAATCTTTGGTACTGAAGATATAACACAAAGACCTCGTGTTTCACTCACCCATGATATCCGTGATTCTATATCTTGTTTCACCTTCATCTTCTATCGGTTCTGCACGAACGGAGTTACTTGCACTCATCTAAAAAACACAAAGGCAGAAAAAGTAAGCTCTTTTCTCCACATTTAACATATTCGAAATCATTAAAGGCTGCCTCTGACACCGTATCAGACGCGGGGTGTATCAATTCTAAAAATGGCGTACGAGATTTATGGGATTTATGAATCTCTTTGTCTTTAATGCTGAGATTTATGGGATTTATTGAAATTTATAAAGATTTGTTTAGGGATTTTTGATTATTTTAGATATTTCGAAATTTGCCGTTGAAAAAATTTCTTTCATAAGGAATCTAAAACTGATTGGATTTGGTCTCGAAGACTGAAGTTTCATTTTTGATTACGTTCCTTCGATTGCTGTCTAGCATGGTCCTGCACAGGTAAAACGCCAGGTTTTTCAGAGATTTATGGGATTTATAAGATTCAAAAAATTTGTAAGATTTATGAAGATTTATGGCCAAGGTGTGCGAGATGACAAGCCTTTGATATTTTTTATTCAGGGCAACGTTTCATGAGATAGGTCTCCCATTATCGGGGAATAAGATATGCGGTTCTTCTCTTATTAATTTTCTGCACATTTCTGAACAGGAGTTTATACACTACACAGGGACCAGAGTAGAGCAAAGCAGACCACATTGCCCTTAGTAAGTCAAGGTTGTGCAAAACTGGTCTAATTAGGACAGAATAACGGTTATCTCACAATAAGAATGGTGACAAAATGAAATCCTCATGTAAAAATTCATTATTATAAGGAACTAAGGCCATGGCCTAACGACCAAACATTGTTGATTAAACATATGTCATTTACTTGTAAAGAATGGACCGTTTCGCCAGGTCGCCTGCCATAACCAAAACTGCTCGTTGAATATTTCTGCTTATGACAAACAGAAAACGTTTGTGAAGTTGAAAACGATTTTAGACGTTGCAAGGGGCTAAACATTGCTTGTGAAGTAAATCTTAAATGTCTGACCAGTAATGTTTGACCCTTTGGTCAGGGGCTTCGACAAAAAAGACCATTGTTGGCACAAGATCCCACTATTTCTGTCAGTAGAACCAGACAAAAGGGGTTTGTCTTGGCAGATAAATTACAAAACATGACATAAACTAGTAATCGTTGTAATGGTTTTAACAAGCTACCTTTCTGAAATCAGCTGGCGTAAGGTAGAGGTATTTGATACCCTAAAAGATACAATAAAAATTAGGATAGCAGCTACATTAAATCATGTCAATTTCATAACATGGTAGCCATTGCTGAACTAGCACTGGAACAATATTTTACAAAGGGTATAAAGACAAATTTTCTTCTCAAAGGGACCAACCTTATCCGGACAGCCCGGTTCCACCCAAGCAACATGAAAGATATGCTTGACCTCCTCAGCTAGTCCAATCCTTGCACCACTGTTTGCTGATATGTAAATAAACGGAATGCCTGCTAAACGGGCCCATTCAGATGCTCGCTACAAAACAAGAAACTCCATAACGAAAAATTTATGTACTCGTCTTGGATAGTTGGGTGGAGAATACAAGGGAATGCAAGAGGCACGGATAAAATGGTTGGCCAATGTACATTATAATGCCCTGTAATACAATGGAATACAATAGGATGTTTAGAGGAAAGTACGGAAAAATACTAGGAAAATGAACACAAAGAATACTAGGCGTTTTTGCTCCGATAAACAAAACAATAAGAGATCTACCCCCAGCTCTACACAAATGACCAGAGTCCCTTACACTCTAAAAAAGTTACCAATGCTCCGCGCAGGATTACAATAATAATAATGATAAGCAAGTCTCAAAGACAAGACAGAGATAACCTTGGCTGGGATCAGATTCTTTGCAATTACAATAGCCTAGGCCCATGATTAATTGGAAAACGAAAAGGAAAACAAAGATTTCTTCATGAACACAGAGAGTGCCAATACAACAACAAATGGTTTTTCCCCCACCATAGGGACACCGTTACGGACTATGCAAAGCGGTAGTAAACGTAACAAAAACACGGACAGTAGAAACCGGTTATAAACTTACAAAAACAATTTAAACTCAACAATTTAAAAACAAAATTGCATGTCAACATACTTTGTACAGCATATCCTCTGAAGGCGCAAATGATCCAATCATATGCGTCAAATCATTAGCAACAACCATAACCTCTCTTCCGTGCTGATATTCCGGAGTAAAAAGCTCCATCTTCCATGCAACCATTCCAATGTCATTCTCACCCGGTAATCGGTTAACAGTGACCAGTTTTTCGTTCTCATCCAAGCTCATTTCGGTAAATTTTAACTGCAAAAAATAAAACAAATTGCATATCTTTCTAAATTTGTCACGTCGAAATGAAAGAAACCTCATAGACCTCAACATTTTGCAGCGATATAGCTCCTTCAAAGGCACTATCTACTTGTCTCTAGCGGTATTTCCAATAAAAAGAAAGAAAAAGTCAAGGAAGATCTTGAAAAATTAAGCGTCCACCTTCCTGCAAAATGAAACTATTGGCGAATAAATTACAAAATTCAGAAATAACCCAAATAAACTTACGACTTCATGCTTAAAATCAAAATCTTCATTGTTTTGTTTTGCCCACTGTCGCCATTCCTTGACTACGGCCTAAAAGAAAACAATTATAAAAACCTTGAAACTTTTGTAGATTTATAACAAATAGCATTTTAGTGAGGTATAGAAATTCATGAACATATCAGAAGGTTCAACAGGCAAAAAATGGATACCGTATTTATTCGAATAAGCGACCTCCCTCGAACGAGGGCCCCCTTTGATTTAGCTGTCCATCAGGTCGGTCCCAGACACTCCTTTAAGTGTATTTGCAAGCTCTTTATTAGAGGAATCAAGAGACACCTTTTGCTTGTTGCTGCGAAACTTACATTTCGTCACACCATTATCTTGCTAATAAATTTTCAAATAATTGCTCCTCTCTGAGACGGATTTTCAATCAGCTTATTCGAGGAAATATGGTAATTAGTCGACAGCTATAAAAATTCGCAAATAAAACAGTATCCTTAAAAAATTCCATGCGATACGTGGCAGTACTGAGTACCATTGCAAAGAAGCGAAAACAATTCAGCTCTAAATGCTTTGTTTAAAGCTTTGTTCCAAACGTTTTCTAGTCCCGTTTTCCCGGTATTACTGTAAGAACTATAAACCAAGGCTGAGAATTTGTATTTGCCTGACGCAAAATTGAGCAAATAGACTACACCTATACAGCTATTGATACATGATTGGTACACATTGCTTCACAAATACCTACATTTATACTTAAATGAATTTCAAAATTGTACGTAATACATAATTACCTGTTTGAATAGCTCTGGAAAATCATACACATAGGTAGTATCAAGTTCTTGTGCCTTGAATCGTTTAAACTAGAGAAGGCAAAAAAAAGAAGTTTAGCAAACTCAATATATTCAAGTCTTTTCTATCTTCAATTTAACTATTGATTCTGACTCTCTTTGAATGGACTAAAATCTCCTTCTGATATACGCAGAAGTCTAGCTTCTGAACTAACAATAAAAGCCATTGATTTCCAATCATTTGGGAATTTAACCTATTACTATGTTACTGTTATGACCTTATGCTTTTTATTGTACCAGAAACGATGCATTTTGCATCTAATTACACCTGCAGAAAAGGTAGAGTAAGTAATGATTCTTATCTGTAGTACTGTAGTACAATCCTTCTTAAACCTTGCAGCCCCACCCTTGCTCTCAATTCAATTTTTAATTTCTACTCTCCTTCCTCCCCCTCCCTCTCTCAACTCTCTGTCTAATCGTCTCTCAATTTATTAGCTTACTTCTTTCTCGTAATTGTTCTATCCTACTTCAAACCTAGAGATAATACCCGGAGATTTATCAACCAAAACGAAGAATTTCCAACCCTTGGAGGAGCACTTACCTGTAGATGATCCTTGGTGACATACGGTGTATTTATGTTCAAACCATGCATTGGACCCTGTCTATCACCATACGAGCTGAACACAATCTAGAAAAATAATACGACATTAGCTAGCTAGAAGCACATTGAAGCAACCAACAAGATGCTTCTGTTTGGATCAAGCAGCTTCTGTTGCCAATATTCTATAGAACGGAGCTTGATTGTTTTCAATAGATATAAAATGTTCTTCAAAGGAGTTGTTAAAAATTCCTGGTAACCCTTATGATTTCTAGATATGTGGATAATTTAGACACACAGGACAGATTTTTATGTTTGACCAAATGTCGGTGCAATATTAGATTTCTGAGGAACAATTGAAAAGTTCTGCAAGGGTTTTGGATATAGAGGTATAATAGGGAGAATATATGGAATATAAAATGTTGCTTGAAATTCCTAAAATCTTCTCAAGAATCATGACAATTAGACACACGGACAAAGATGTAGCCTTTCCACATGACGACTATCTACATTTTGGAATATATGGGGCAACAAGTACACATGATGGGTACAAAAATTTTCTGTGCTTCTCGAATCTTCACAAAGATAAAACCGAGTTAAATTTGAATAGATGAAACCATTTATCTTCTTTTCGCTGCAGAACTTCAAGAAATATGTTACCTGTTTGGTCCTTGGGTCCTCGACCTCTCTGTATATGCAGATATCAAGATAATACCCTGATTCATTCGAGAGGAACAAACGCAGGGGGATTCGTAGACCATCGGGGGTCAACCTTAAAAAGAAAATCGATCGTTGAAAGCCCTTTCTACTATTTAGAAAACTAGCCTAGGCTTGGCTCTGTTTTTCCATAACCTGGGCCTGGGCCAACACTGCCTAGTCTAGTTTGGAAACGAATAAATTTGGGTTGACCAAGGTTAGATTAAGCGCTGAGATTACCTGGGCCAAGCCTATGTTTTTCGCGTCCCCACTAGCCTGGGGCAGGCCACGGAATAGGCAATTAGGTCTGACTTCCTTGTGGCCAGGCCCAGTGTATGGTAATACTTAGCCGAGTCTAGGCTAGTTTTTGTAGTGTTGTCGGGACTCCGGAAATCGGTTCTTATATAAAGATGTCCTGGCATAAAACAAGTGCTGGAAGTACTGATAGAAACGGATTTTACTGGAAATGGGCTGAAATTCAGTTCAGTTGAGAGGTTGAAACTCGGTCATTCAATATTAAAAGGTTGGATAACTTAAAGATTCTTGTAAAAATTTGAATTTTATAACCAGTTTATAGTAAAGTTTTCACTCTCGGTTGATGTGGAAAAAATAGGAGGAAATCGTCACCTGATTGTCATTCTCATTTCAGCCTGCAAAAGTCTCAATCTCCATAATCGAAGTCCATGGCGAAGAACGATTGTTTTTATACTTTCTTCGATCTGAAAAAGAGAGTTTTTCTATAGTTAACAAGTGTCACAGTAAACTTACCCCACTGCACTTTCCTGCCAATTCAATTCAATTACATCTACTGTCATCATCCGCTGATCATCATCATAATATAGAAGATGTGTCTTCAATACTATAGGGTGGGATTGTAAAATCTGTGGGGCACATTCCCCTCCGTCCATAAGTCATGTATTCCCCTTGGCAAGAATTCAAATTTTTGATTCAAGCTGTTTAGCTCCCAATTCGAATTCAGCATCTCCACTTAAGTCTAGATATATAATAATAGATGTAAAATTTATAGGTCTGTCATTTCTTACCTTGTAAGGTTCAATAATGACTGTTGGAACAAAGTTCAAGAACAAATGATTGCAGTCAGTGCGTTTTTTCTGCGAATGAAATGAATAAATAAGATAACTGTAGTGAAAAACATGGCCTAAAGATTTAAATCTTCTTTTTACATCTACAACAAGTGGCATACCACAATAGATGAGATTCAACCTGGACTGTACGACAGAGAGCCAACGATGTTTCCACTGAGCTAAGGATCTCAATGAAATCGCCGAGTAACTCTGCAAGTCACACAGTCCAAGGCTATTTTCCCGTTTGACTTGGGCCGAGGGGAGGAGAGCTGTATGACTGAGTGTTACCAGGCGATTTCATTTTTGCTCTTTCAGTGTTTGTCTTTCGAAATGGGGGCTGAGAGAAAAAGCTTTAGACAAGGCTGTGTAAGAGGAAACTCGAAATGACAACCCCTTCTAGACTCTTGTCTAAAGTTTTTGTAACTTAATGTAGAAAATTAGTGGACACAGATCAAAAGCGTTGGTAATTATCTGATCTTTGCAGAACTTTGAAATTCACTTACAACTTGACTGACTGCTAGTTCCAATTCATCTAAAGCTTCAAGAAGTGTAATTTCGCTTGCTTTTTCCAGATATTCAAAAGAAGCTTCCTACAAAATGATTCAATAACAAGAACTAAACATAATTAATAATCACATTACCACAGTTTTTTCCAAAAAAGTTATTGATGTAGGATAAAAATAGGTAATGTGAAAGGGAACTTGCAACAATTACATGCAAGAGGCGTAGATTAACTGATCGTATGTTGTTGTTGTTGTTGTTACTTTATTTTGAGTAGGCTGTTATTTCCATCTAGCTTTTCAACTAATTTAGGCCTACTACGCATGCCGCGTCCAGGCATGGGACCCCTAGTTTAACGTCCCTTCCGAAGGACAACAGAGTGAGCTGTTTAGTCATCCATCTGGAAAGTCACCCATTCAGATGCTGACCTCACACGACCAAGCTTAACTTCAGCTGTCTAACGAGAGCTGACTGAGAAGCTTGGCCACTCACTCCATGAGTATTCAACTGCTTGTCGCTTTGGTTTTCTTATACAAAAATACGTGAAGTTTCATTTCTGACTAATTTTTACCTACTTCTGGCAAAAGGTTTTCGGCGAGATGGTATAACACATAGATAAGTGAAAAGTGCAATCTATATGTTTACTATTATTTATCCACAAACCTTGGTGACGAAATCCGAATGTCGCACAATTGATCGAACAAAGAATCTATGATCAGTCACTTCTTGATTGTCGGAGGTCTGAAGAAAAGAAGAATATACGAGTTTAAAAGAATATGCCTAAAATATAACTTCTACAGTAAAGCATCCTTAACGCCTTTCACCTGGTTAATATAGACCCTATATTATGGGTAATAATAAGCTATATCACGGATAGTAATAAGGGCTTTCTAGGCTTTAATATTATTTGACACTGTAGCTAGTACAAACATCTTCGACGCGATAGAGGTTTCCGCAAAAGATGGCCGCCGTTCCTGTCAACCCCTTGTTTTTCATAAGGTTTTATGAAGGGAATGCTGGGAAAAATTTCCTTAGCTACGAATTCAACGTCTGCAGCTATGTAAAATACGTAACTAAAGAAATTATTCCCAGAGTTCCTTTCGAAAATCCTTAATGAAAACAGTGGGCAAAAACCGGCGGCCATCTTTTGCGGAAGCGTCTATTTAACACTATTTCGACTAAAACAAAATACAATTTTTGCTTCTCTCAATTACCCACCATCTAATGATGGGGTTTCGGTATAATCATATTCCATTCCAGTTCATAACCCATTTCAGGGCCGAAAATCCATCCACATGGGTAGCACATACCCGTACCGAAATTAAATTAGGTAGCCCCCGGGTAGACTTATTGCCTTCCCCCACTCTTTCAGAAACAGCTTCTAACAGCTACAACAACATACAGCTGTTTCCTCAGAATTGGAGTGGGGTGGGGGAGTGTGGAGGAGCGTAGACTACGACGAATGTAATAAGTCTAGCCCCCAAGCCCAATCCTTGCATCCATGTACAATAGCAAAACTGTAGATATAAATATTATGACTTTCTAACCTTTTTTGCTGCACCAAGATAGATATGAAGGTTATTATTCGTAGATGGAATCTGCGTCAGATCGAACAGTCGCATTCTGCTGAGTTCCAGTTGAAATGCCAACGCAGGTTCAAGATGACGATAAATTGCATCTTCAAGAAACTAAAAATACCATAATATCAAAATTAAATGTATTAACTCAAAAGTGGAATATAAAGAAAAATACATTAGGATGATATGAGTAATAAAAGCCCCAAGGGTTGGGAACGAATTTTCAATGAAAAAAAAAATGATAGAAATGAGCCGAAAAAATTATGTTCCTTATGTTTAATATCCAAAATATTGACAAAAAAGTCCCTGTTCCCTACTGTAAATGTTTACAAGTTTGTGATTGCTTATCTATCTATCAATACTTTACAATAACCTATAGATAGGTATTACGTACAATGGTTAATTGCTGAGCTAGTCGCTCTCTCAATTTTGGGGAGCCCGTACTAATAATATACGTTGAATAGAAGATAACTGAGTTGATAAGGGCAATATGAGCTTCAACAAAACTTGAGTTTCCAAATAGTTAATACCATTTAATTCTTCAAAATCAAACGCAATTATAAAATAATTAAGAAGTATAAACACTCACGTCAGTTCTAGCTCTGTACGTGAAAACCAATGGGAAACTTCCCTGGAAGAGAAAAGAGATTACCATTCATATAAATACAAAAACCACTGGCGCCCAAAGCAAAGACAACTACATCAAAAACGAATAGCTATCCTATTTGTTCTACGCTTGCATCCCTACTCTCATTACATTTATTACACAGTTCCTTCGATCAAAATATACCAAATTGGTTGAAATAATAAAAATAGTTTTCGTGTAATAATCAAACCAATTATCAGATGGAAAAGTTGTGACGCAGAGACAAAGCTGACTTGGGATTTTGAGGGCGAATATGTGCTGCCCAGCTTGCAGCAGAAGATTCTATCAATGTTATGTACGCGGTTTCATGAGTGCCATACTTAGTTGACCGTCTTTTAAACATCGTCTCCAGCTTCTGTTTCAACATTGTTAGAAATTATCCACGGATCCTCCTTAGACACATTATCATCCATAAAACTGGTCCAACATTTATGGGCAGTACATAAGCACTCGCTTCAAAACATAATCTGCGTAAATAGGAGTCTTAATATTAATAGCTTCGACCAATTACCAAATACCCATGCCTTCATTACAAGCACTATCAATAACTATAACGTGTACCTACTTACCTTACAGTCAGTAAGCAAAATAGTAAATCTTCTTATTCCCTGTTGCCTTAGTGAATCTCTCTGCAAGAAAGGAAAATAACAAAATAAGAAGGCGCTTTACCGCTGTACAACTATAGCACTGTAACTCTATATAGCAACTGCTAAAGCTACTGCGCAAAATAGCTATTTCTATAGAAATATACAGCTAAACAGGTATTATACCGTTGTATCGCTATACAGCTATGGCCACAGGCCACATTGTTATATATTTATATTGCTATATACAGCTATATACTCAGTCTTTTAAAAAACCTCTTATTAGAGAAACAACAAAAACCTTTTCCGTGAAAACCAAGAAACTCTTCCTGGATAGAGTAGGGGACAGCTTAAAACCTAAGAAACTTTATCCGTTTAGAAGCTTCATAATTAATAAATCTTTTCATGTGGTTTCATATATTTATAACCAATTACTGTATTTCGTGTTGAAACCTCCTACAATTCTTAACTCATCTTACGAAAAATAGTGCAGAAGGCTGTCAGCGAATACTTTCAGTGAATTAGAAACGTTTTGTTCTCACAAAATTAAGAAACTCTTAAGAGTTCGTTTATTATGGTGAAAGTGCCAAAAATTAAGAAAACCTAAGATAACTGACTGAACAAAGTTTCTTATAAACAATTCGTGTACTGTTACCAGGTTAATAAGGCCCTAAGAAACTTACTCTACTTTGAAGAATGGCACAGAATTTGTCCCTTTGTCTCTCTTGGTCTGCCAGCGATACATCTTCACATTTTATGCAGACATTAACGACATGAATCGGGTCTTCGCTTTTATCGAAGGAATCCTGAAAATTAAACGGTTATTGAAATTATCATTGTTACTATATAACAATTTCTGAGTCGCACAAAACTTCAAAATTGCGAAAGAAAGTGGAAACTGAATTTCGATAGTAAGTGGAAACTAACAAAAATAAAGATTGGTCTTTGAGTTGTACAAATCTTCAAAATTGCGAGCAATAGTAGAAATATATTGGACATCGTTAAAAGCTTTTTCGTCTGATAACCAGAATATAAACGTCAGATGATTGAATTAGTTTCTTAAGAAAAGATTTGGAGAAAAGTTTCAGTACCGGAGCTTCTTCAGTATGATAACCTGCCCATTGTTGCAAAGAAATAAGTGGAATTAGAATAACTGTCTGTTTATCAGGCTGAAACTCCTTATATTTTTGCAATCTAATTCTGATTTTTTTTAAAGCTGTTCCTACAGGAAATAGTACGTTTATAACCAAAATTTGGTGGACTTATTTGGTTACTTTAATAGAAGGTGAAGGTGGGTGAAATGGTGTTTTAGCGCCAGTCGCTAGGATCTCAGTAGTAGGTTAACTAATCGAGACCTCGACCCTAGCTGTGACGCTACCGTGGCTGGGCTCGAACCCTAACCACACTGAACTTCTGACACCATGAGTCAGCTGGATTACACCACGACGCCACAGCACCTTCAAATAGAAAGGGCCTTCATGCGCACATGCAAATTAAATCAACAATCTTACAATCACGAACACAGTGAAACCCTATACATTGACCTGTTTGGTCCTATCATCATTTTCACGTCACCAAAAGATTGAAATTTTGGACAAAATATCTGAAACGAGACTTCTTTTACAATGAATACGGGCTCCTCCAGCGATTTTCTTACTGAAAAACTTAAGCACTCCCTCCTTTACCCACAAAACAATATTGGCAGTAAAGAAAGACAACTTTCATTTGAAATAACACTGTAACGGGGGAGAAGAGTGCTATTTAGGCTGTCACAATATATTTCGTACACGTTTGAAGCTACTTACGTTGCTTGTGTGTTCATTGACTGTTCCAAGAGACGAATTAGAATTAGATGAACCACTTGAAATAAATGAGGAATGCGGACTTTGCTTTGATGATGAAGGCTGAAACTCGTTCACTAGTAATTCAAAATGACTGAAAAGAAAAAAAACGTATCATTGAATATAGTCGTTTGAAGAAAATACTGAGGCTTCATTCAGATTAGAATCTTACACGAAAATTTGACGCGTTTACAGATGTGTCTTTTCTCTGGCAGAAAATCAAGAAATTTTCAGGTTTATTAATTTGAGAAAAATACTGCCATTGAAATTTGTGTTTTTTGAAGTAAAGTCAGGCTTTGTCGACCTTGCGCACAGACGGAACTAGTTGCCAACTGCTAATCAGCGATTTTTTGGAACTAATTTATCTCAACTCACCTGCTCTGGCAACTAGTTGGTAACTAGTTCCTTTTTGTCAACAACAAGTCGGCGCACTGTTCCAGAAAGATGGAAATTTTCTTCTTCTGCGATTAGTTGACAACTGATTCCCGTCAGTCGCAATAGATCTGAGTGCTCTTGCGATCGCGATGTCGATATAAGTTAGCAGTTGCAACTTATCTGACGTAGCTATCGCAGGGCGACATAAGCCTGGCGCTTTACGGTTCCGGGTCCCCTAAAACCCACTGTCCCATGACAGACAGAAACTTAAAAGGGATATATCAGAATTATCGATATTCTCTACTTTCAGATGATTTTTTTTCAAAAATACAGGGTTTGATTTTTTTGTAAACTTATCGTTTTTCGATTTAGATGTTTGAAAGTTCTGAAAAATTTAGAGGTTTTTAAATTCTAGCAATCAGTACTTACTCTAAAAATTCCTGCACAGATGAGAATGCTGTCATGGCTCCCATTCTGATGCAATCTTGACTGCTTGAATCTCGATGGACAAGCTCGTTTAATTCTTCACTCAAGCTCCTAACCTGAACAAAGATTCTCAGCAATAACACAAACAGAAGAACAACTTCATAAGCATATACTTTTAGTAAAATGCAACAAAGGCTACGATGAAAAATTGCAACCAGGGCATTGGACCCTGGCGAAACGATTCAACATTTCTGATTTAACATTTGAAAGTTACAATGTTTGACAATTTGGTCACGTCACAAAACTCTTCAAAAACATTTTCTGTTTTCAAAAGCAACATATTTTTTTAAAGCAATGTTGTGCGAGGTGGCCAAACGGTCAAGCATTTCTTGAAAAGTAAATTTCAGATTTAAATATATTCGGACTTGTCAAGGCTGTTTCTGACACCGTATTAGACATGATAGTCACCACTTATCATGACAAGACTTTGATATTTAGTTGGGCAACGTTTCGGGAGAGATCCGTCTCCCATCATCGGGCAATGAGAAATGTGGTTTCTTTCCTATTATTTTCCTATTAATCCACATTTCTCATTGCCAGTCTAACATTAACAATAATATGAACTGAAATAAGTAATTAGCAGTAATAACAACCCCTTACACGTCAACAAAGACACGGAGGGCAGTAAAAGTAGTAGCATTCATATGGAAACGGGTTAAAATAGAAGCAAACAGGCAAAATAGTAAGACAACTAGCAGCGATCAATATTCAAAAATTACCCTTGTCATTGACATGTTTTTCAGTTTTTCTGTAGAAGTATGGCGACGCTGATGCTCAATTCTATAAAAGAGCAAAAAATACTACTAATTCTATATAATGATAAAGTTTTGATATCTTTTGCATGAAAAATTCCTTCCATGCAATCTATGCAGCATCTTAGGCCTTTGCCAAACGATCAAATATTGTTGATCAAACACTTGTGTGTTTTATCGAGATTTGTTTTACAAGCAATATTTGAACGTTTGGCCAAGTAGCAAACATTGATTGACTAGCAGAATTTCTAAGCGATGTTTTCAAAAAACTTTGTTTTCGTCTAGTCACATCGTTACAGGCAAAAAATGTTTGACAAGCAATGTTTTACAACGTGGTCGAGCCTTAAAACATTTTGAATGACATGCAATCTTCAGATGAAACAATGTTTGACCGTTTGGCCAGGGCCTTAATTTCATATGCTACTTTAGAGACTTCCACTAATAGTTGTATTTTAGAGCGAGCTGAAATCGAACCTGTTGGGATGTGTCACTGGCAGTCTGAACCGAAATGAAATATAATTGATCTCGTCGATCTAGAAAATAAAAAAAATATTAAAAGATGATGTAGCCGGGGTCGAAACCTTGCATGTAAATGAATTTACTTATTGCATACCCCAGGAAAGAGGATATGAGTGTCATACATTGTTTTAGAAAGGAAGGTATTTTGTGGAAAATTAGAATTGCAGTACTGCATAAGTTAGGACCCAAGGGAGTATACAGTATATAAGCTTGAAAGTGATCAACAGCCTTCACACGTCGATAGCGATTTCGTTGAGAAGTAAGATTGCCCACCCCACCCCCTCCCTTTGAACAGACGGTCAAGGAACGCTGTATTATACTTGGTGAGATCGACATAGATTACATAAAATCGCTAGACTGACTTTTCTATACTTATAAGATATAATTCTTGTATTGTGTCTTAGCGTGAAGTAGATATAAGCATGATAGGTAAACAAAGTTATTTTCGTTTGAATTTATGAATAAGAAAATAACCGATACTTTACATGATCATTTGGAAATGAAAGATCAAATAAGAAAATCATTGCTTGCTAGAAATTCACACCCCAGGTAAAGTCTGTGGAGGGTGTGCAGGAGAGTGGAGGATATTCAGTACAATAGAGGGATATCATCAGTACAGCGGAGGGGTATCATCAGTACAGCGGAGGGGTATCATCAGTACAGCGGAGGGGTATCATCAGTACAGTGGAGGATATTCAGTATTATATGGAATAAAGAAAGATGATAAAACAGCTCACCTGTCGGTGCTGAAACGTGGTTAACTCATAAGCTTGGTAACTTCTTCGAATATAAACCTGTGAGGGAATAATGAAAGTGGTCGATAAATGATTGAGTGTTTTAACAGAAAAAACGGGCTTAAGATAGGCAGAAAAGGTGAATTTAGTTATAATACATAAGATGGTAGATCATGATAATAATAACTTTAATGTCAGATACAATAGCTTATACACGTACCTCTAGAGATGCCATTCGTATGAGTTCATTACGGTGGAAGAAAAAACTAGGCAGGATGTCAAACACTGCCGTTTCAGAGAGAATAATATTCTACAAGAAAAATCATGTCATTAAACAGGTAAAACAATTTGATGAAAACGCAGTTTTTTTTATTAAGAGCAGTGCTCTAGGCCCTGGTCAAACGACCAAATATTCATGGACAAATGGCTGTTTAAAAAAGCAATGTTAGACCGTTCCACCACGCAACAAAACAGCACCTGACTATCAAAATTTTCCTACCAATGATTTGAAAAACGTCAAAGACAATTTCTGCTTGGTCACAAGCAAACAATAATTCACTGAACCATGGGTTGCAAATGTGCTAAAATGCAAACATCTTTTTGTAGGTGAAGCATTTTGTTTGAGGTCGAATATTTTGTTCTAGCTCAAACATTTTGTTTTATGTCAAACATCTTTTAGGAGCTCAAACGTTTTGTTTTAGATCAAACAATTTTTAGATCAAACATTTTGTTTTAGGTCAAACATTTTGTTCTAGTCTAAAAATTTGTTTTAGGTCCTGAAACAATTTGCTTGATTAGAAAACTCCAGATGTCTCACCAAAAATGTCGAACTGTTTGGGAACAGTCAGATTTTCTTCTATCCTACTTAGACTAATTACCTGAGTCGTAGTTATCGCTATTGAAATACATGCTAGGACGCTCCAGTTTGAGCGAACTCGGTTTGGTATTAGTCTTGGTCTGATGAGCGATAACTGGGACTCAAGTAATAAGTCTATATCTTACTATAAAGATACGGAATAAGGGACTTACCTGTAAGTTTTCAGGGTTGAATTGCATTTCATACATATCAATAGCTGATAGGAAAATCTTTTCATATTGGTTATGACGTAGCTCATATGAAGGCTTGTGACTTGAAATGAGGACCTAACAAAGAAATGATATAGATAACAGAATGAGCGAGAAAGGTACCACAGACTACTGTTGTGTCACTGTCATATACACGCTTTTTATCAGATCGCTTAACTTTATTGAGTTCAACGCAGAAGTGCCTTAGCACGTTATGTATCTACTGTTCAATACTTTCATAATATAGGGGGACAGAAGCTAGTCTAGGTGTAAATCAACAATCCTTGCTAAAATATTTGTAACGCTAGCATAATTTTCCACAGTTTCTCCGCTCCAAATACCCCTCCCCTGATACAATGTTGGTTTATTCAACAATTTTGTTGCTGCTGGAGAAAAAGTGACTGCAGTATGATAACTCAGTCTCTTGTTTAGAAAACTCATCATTGTTCAGAGGGAATAGGGGGGAGGGGGACGCAGGACCGTGAAATGGAGATAGCACTTTTAGCTCAGTTTCTTTTGCTGTAATTATGAAATGTTGCCCCGTTCCAACTATTTTGTGCAGGGATTGACGAAAGGGAAACAAAAGAATCGATTAAGTTCTGGATTAAAGGGGGGATCAACATTACCTGTCTTGCTTTCAATGTTACTTTCGCGTGCTCTTGTCTGTTCAATAATGTCAATTCCTGAAGAGCAGCTTTTATGTCGTCTGATAGGCCAGTCTCTCTTCCACACAAGCAATCCTGCAAAAACAGTAGAACATTTAGTACTTATAAAAATTTAGCCTGCGCACAGACACAACTCTTTCTCGTCAAAAGTGTACAGGAAACTATTCTTGTGTGCAAGTGTACATTTAACTTCTGATGAGATAGAGTTGAGTCTCTATTCAGGCTATAACAAACTCGCGTCCAGGGCGAGTAGGACTCTACATCGAACTTTGATGTCCTTATTCGACTCTGGTATTGTCCTTGTCAATTCGCCACTTGATTGGCTGCTCAAACAATTGAATCGATGAAGGGACATCATAATTTCATCACAATAACACACCGAAATAGGCCAAAAAACGTGAAAAACTCACTAGAAACTGATAAAGGGACACAAAAAGACCCCAAAAAAGACCCAAAAAAGATGCTACGTACTGTATGATTCCTGACAGCAATCAATGAAACTTTTATATTGCCTTATGCATATTGCATCTGCAGCTTTCGAACTCTACATCTTGTTTCGGTGCCTAGGCCAAAGTTGTCAATATTTAGACAGCCTTTGTGGCCAGTACCAGGACCCAAATCGGTTTGGCGGTAGAGGTTCTGGGAAATACGTTCTGTGCCTTGGGACGAGGTTCTCCCTTTATTGTTTTAGCTGTTGCTACTTACAGTTTTGCTCACTCGAAGAGAGAGATTTTGCAGTAAGTCTGAAAATCTAACTACAAGTTAATTGAATCCATTGCATGATTAGTGACTGCAATTATCAATTGACTTACAATTAGTTGAATAACAAGAAGATTCTTCTTTGCAACACTTGCATGCGATAAAATATTGTTTACGATTTCCGTTTTTCCATCTTCTTTGGACTTTGAAAGCATTGCAGAAACACATTTCTCGTAGTTACCTAGAACACAAAATATAAAATGTACTGATGGGCTAGGAGTCAGCGAGTTTAGAAGCTTACATCCACAAGACAACAGAACAGTAACAAGAACAGGCAACCTGGTAGGATAACGGTTAACGATTTTCGAAATTTTGGCAAAACGTATAGTACCACAGGAAAAAACCTAATCAACTTTTGAAATTTTCGATAATTTATATCACTGTAAGCAATCGAGAATTGATCAACATAGAAGCCATGTCCATTCATTTGTCGTAAAAACTTGCATATCAACGGGTGTTTTTCGTTAAGTGAGGCATTTCATTTAGGGGTTTCAGTTCAAATTTCCATACAAAGTCTCTAATGGTAACAATATCAGCAGAGAGAATTAATTCCAGTCTTTTTATGTGCAATGTTAGATTTCACGCTTTTCTTCTAGCCTCTATACCATTCTTAGGGCAAAAAGATTGTCTTTTTGTTATTTGGTTTGTTAGAAATTGGTGCTGTAAACACAGGATAGAGTACAGAGTATTCATTATTGGTGTTAAAAGCTGAGCAAGCAAAGTCAAGGTTAAGTAAAAGAAAGCCTAAGTAAAGTTTCTAAGAAAAATTGTTCTAGGTAAACAAGACTTAAAAATAAATTTCTGCTACTAAAGAAAACACGCTGAAAAGATACCTTCGTTAAAGAAAGTTTCCACTTGAAGGTACTGCCTAAGCATTCCAAGGATGACCGATTTTCTATGCCATTTAATGCCATTTCGGTATCTAAAGAACAATAAGTTGCATGAAAAACGCACAAAGAAAACAAGTAAACGAACTCTTTCTGTCTATTGATGAATTTTGATCCGTATCTGGGTAGCTATATGTTCCGCCTAATACAACTGATCTTACATTTATACTCAGAGAATATTTCAAATATTTGACAAAAATGATTGATCATTTTGTTAGAACTTTATTCACCTTTGCACAATTTGTCGAATTCCTTGTGTATTCATGAAGAAAATATCCTTCTCAACTCTTTTTGTCAACGTAGCAGCATGCGAGTCTATCAGGCTCGAGATCTAAAAATACAAAAAAGGTCTCTTAGGGAGTTTAAACGGAAGAAATAATGAGTTATCGGGAGTGCAAAATGGCTAAGACTTAGCAATTGTTTGGCATGTACATTCTCTACAGTAAGCAATTCAAAAGCCATCCACAGAAAGACGTACCTGCTGGCTAGGAAACTTGGTTAATATTGAAGTGATATTACTGGAATATTGTGACAAATAGGCCATAATCTTCTCTTCTACCACGTTAGGAATTCTTCCCGAAACTGATGCCAGCATTTCCTAGAAGAGGAAGGTTTTTTAGTTAAAGGGAAACAAAAAGGGATGAAAACATGACAACGATTCCGGTCAAATTTCTGTAATTCCCTGTTCAAATTTAAGACATCAATTTCTATAGCGTTCCATACCTGCATTTCTAGTAATGGTAGTGATGGGTTCTTCAGGGCTTGATTTAAAGTTTTTACGCAATCTTTCATCTAGGGTTAAAAAAGATTAAATATAAAAGGCAAAACCTAAACGGAATTCGAGATGGACGAGGGTGTCGAGAAAAATAGCACACAGCAAAGGAGAAATGGGAGACAGCTACCTTTTCTTCGAAGTATGGATCAGGAAGGACATAGCCAGAAAGCATATGAGACAGATCTTCAAGAGCCATTTGACAAATCTAAAAGATAATAGGTTGTAATTAGGTATCAAAATTTATAGGTATTGTTGACTTTACTTCAGTAAAACAATGCATTACAGTAAAAACTGCACACAGTTCGTTACTTAAGGTTCTTATTCAATTCAATTTCAATTCAATTCAATTTCATTTGTAAAACACACAATTAATGTATAAGATACAAATTAAGGCAAAATAGTGTGTTTTACGCGACCCAAGAAAAGCAGGGCTTATCTAATGAGGTGCATACCAGAATAATGAATGGAGTTTCTTAAAAGAGGGTCTACAGCAATTGCAAGGAAAATAAAGCATGGTTAAGGGTGTAAGCAGCTTCAGCAGGACTATGCTGCTCAATGTTCTGAATGCAATGTTTTGTAATCCATAAAAGAGGTGAACCCAAGCACAAGTTGCATTTAAACCCTCGTGAGTGATCCGAGTCCCTTTGATAAAGACTAAATTAAGAACCTCTTTAGATATCAGGCTTAAGTAGTTCTTATTTATTGGAAAGAGAAATATATAACTTCAGGCTGTAGGGTATTACAAAAGAAGATTTATGTGCGGGTTTTTACTGTAACAAAAATCAATGTATGTATGTATGTATGTAGATAAGTATGTAACGGTAGGCATTGGCTTTTGCCATCTACTTTAACGGATTGATCCTAAGCCCTGTTTCTAAGGTAGATTCGTAACAGGACGATTCTAGCAGAGAAAGCACTCCTGCAAAGATTTTTACTGCATTTGAGAGGTACAGGTACAAGCATGGAAACAGTTGATTCTAGTCAACCGTCAATAAAACGAACGAAACAAATGAAGCGTCATATAAACTTGTCAAAGATAAAATTTAAGACATAAAATAAAATCCCAAAATTTTACCTGATGGAGTTTGACTCCTTTCACTTTAGGCCCTTGAGGAGGTAAGAATTTTCCACAGTATGATTGTGCCTGTTTGTATAAATAAGATACTCATTATAATACCAGATATTGTTTTAAAAATGCTCAAATGCTACACATAAAACACTTAATTAAGAAAACAAAATAACCACAGACTAGACAACTGTCCACTTTTCTCGACTTTGACAGAGCTTCGTAAAAAACTGCCTCCCTCAAATCATCCAGGTTAAACTGAAACCACTATCGTTTCCTACAGTTTAAATTTTGACCCCACCGCTTAGTCACTTTGCCTGGCCAAGAGATCAGGAAAGAGACTCTGCGTGGATGAAAAATTAAGGGCATATTTTTTTGTTTTAGTTGCTTATTCACTATTACTTTATGTCCCAACATTGTAGGCACTACTCTGTAATACGTTCTTCGCTCTTCAAAAGCGACGCAAGGGTTGTTGGGGTGTCCCCTTGCTTGTAACAATGGCTACTTTTTAGACTTTTTCATCTCCGAATGAGGCACCTTTAGGGTATCAGGGATATGGGATATGTTCAAAAAAAAAATCAAAGGGATAAGGTGTAATTCTGGACAAAATAAAGGGTACACGGGATATTTTTGTGAAAGGGGAAAAGGGGGAAATACAGGGGATAAAGGATATGTTAAGCAAAATTGTAGGTGACATGGGATAAAGGCAGTTTTTTTATAAGCAACCGCTCATAAGCAACCAAGATATAGAAAACCTAAAACTTTAAGCAACGTATAGTACCACAGTAAAAAAAACCTTAGCAACATTTTAAATTTCAAATAACTTGTATCGCTGCAAGAAACCGAGAATTGATCAACATAGAAGCTATTTCCATTCACTTGCCATCAAAAACTCGGATATCAACGGAGTGTTGATCATTACGTGAAGCATTTCGTTGAGGGGTTTTCGTTTAACATTCAATACAAAGTCTCTATATGGTTAACAATTAAATGGTACTTCTTGACTGATGTTATTTATAGTATTTCTTTGCTGTATATACTAGGTGTTTTTAGCGTGATGTTGCATAAAAAGCTCAAAAATGTTTTTCTAGCCTCTATACGTTTTTCTAGCCTCAATGTTTTTCTAGCCTCTTCTTGGGCAAAAGTATACAGTTAAAATTAAGCAACTACTAAGCAACTTTTGCTACTAAAAGGTGGCCATAAGAGGTCCAAAAATAAGCAACTTTTTGAACTAGGCTCGAGCGAAGTTGCTTATAAAAAAAACTGAGTGTACTCTGACCCATCCCAACGAGGTCTCCCAGAAAAACGCGCTACTAAGTAAACTTATAATAATAACAATTGCAGTTCCCCAACTTCTTGCTTTATTCGCCTCTTATTATTCGGAACCCAATAGCAGGGCTAAGTGATAAAAGAGTGGCTGCTTCAATTCCTGGTGGGGAAGAAGGCTTACGAGGCTTACCTGTTTCACTCTGCTCGGATCATCCAGTTCAAGTCTAGCAACGACGACACCAGGGTCTAGTACAGCACCAGTGCATTTCACATAGTGAACGCTAAGGGTAAAAAAATAAATATAATAAGTTTGAAAAGTTTGAAAAGTTGTTTCCCGGTGTCCCTTTGTCAGTTTTCTAAAAGGTTTTCCCACGTTGGCCTCTCGTAGATACTGTGTGCCTGCCTACTTCGCATGGTTTTTTTGGAGAATTATTTTAATTTTGAGACTATTATTGAGAAATTATTTTCTTTTCTGAAACATGATGCAGTTCTTGGAGATATAAACATAAAAATATTAACATAAATATTATTTATCGTAATTTTTGTTACTTTTTCAAGTGTTTATAATTTTAATGTCTTCAAATACAACTTCAAAAATGGTTTGAAAAAAGGTTTCAAGAAAAATATTGACTAAAATATCTTCCCAGAGTTTAGACGTTTTATTTATAAGAAACTTGTTTATAAGGTTTCCTCACGTTGGCCTCTCATAGATATGTATGCCTGTCCCCCTGCCTACTACACTCTTTTCTTTTTATAAGAATATTGTTTATAAGAATATTGCGGCTCAGAATCATCCAATTTTTAAGAATATTGTAAGAATATTGCTCAGCCTCAGCTTCCATATTTGTGTCTCATTTTCCAGCAGATGCCTTTTTTTGTAATGTTAGAACGAAACTTCATGATTGTTAACAACATTCATATTGGACATATTGTTATAGTAATTAAATTTTTCTTTCCCTCCCTCGATCATCTCCTCGTAATGAGATGATTTTTCTTTTAACTACGTTCCCCAGAAACCAGATCAGGTTTGAAAAAATAAGAATACTTTAAGAATATATTCAGGCTCAAAACGGACATTTCTTAAGAATATTGAGGCTGGACAAAATTTATGATATTCTTGTAAAAAAAGTGTACGCATGGTTTTTTTAGAGAATTATTTTAATTTTGAGAGAAATTATTTTCTTCTTTGAAACATGAAGCAGTTTTGGGAGATATCAATTAACTATTTTAAATATCAACATAAATTTTATTTAGTCGTAATTTTTGTTACTTTTTCGAGAGTTTAATCTTAATGTCTTCAAATACAACTTCAAAAATGATTTGAAAAAAAAACGGCTTCAAGAAAAATATTGACTAAAATACCTTTCCAGAGTTTTCATACGTTTTTTATAAAAACAGTTTAAAAAAAATTATAGGCCTATAAGAAACTTAGATCTGCTGCTGAAGACACTCGTAAAATGATAGAAACTTATAGCACTACATCCAGATAATTAGGTAACCTGAGTAAATTTTTCTCAACTGCTTTAACAGTAATTAGGTATATCAGCCAAGTAAGAAAGTCAAATAAAATATTTATAGAAGATGAAAACGAAAAACATCACTCCCGTGCGGGGAATCGAACCCCGGCCACGGCGGTGAAAACGCCGGATCCTAACCACTAGACCACACGGGACACACTTTCAAGACAGCGGATAAAACAAGTCACTCTCATTCAAAGCCCATTCAAAGTAAGAATCGTAAGTTGAGAAAGGTCAAAAATTACTGTAATGTGAAATAAAAATACAGCTTACCAGCCATTTTCTGGAGCATTTAATGTCATGACCATTTTCATGACCTAATGTAAAAGAAAAAAGACTGTTACGTCATCACCCCTTGAAATTCTGCAGCTCTTTACCACACAGTAGTACTGTACACTCTTTTAAACACAACTACACTCTTTTTTTTAATAAGCAACTGTTCAATAAGCAACCAGGGCTGAGATTGTGCTAAAATTTCTGGTGAAATAGCTTTCTTTATACTGTACATCCTTGCAAACTTGTCAGTTACATTGAGAAGCCAGAAAAGAGCCAAAATAAGAGGTTTTAGGGGGTACCAGGCATTCTGTGACGGCTGAAATCCTAGATATGTTAAGCAACTCTTGAGGGCTGGACCAAAGTCAAGTTGCTTATTGAAAAAAGTGTACACTCGTTAAATTGCTTCTACGAACAGTATCGTTCTGTTTTGTCAATTAACATCAGCTAAAATGTCTAAAAATATATCCTTCTTTCTTATTTTTCATCTTATGGACATGTTTCTTAGGTTGTTCTTATTTTGTTGGCAAATCGAGCCTCGATGTTCTTATACATAAAGCGTGTCCTTATAAAAAAAAGTGTAATGTCAAAATCGGATCAGGAGAGCCTGCTTATTGTTTTAAAGCAATGTTTACGAGTTTACACTTCGTTCTTATGTTTTGCATGTTGAAGTTCGTTAGCTTACGTTTTTTTCATTTAATGTCTCCCAAAAGTCATGTTGTAGGCCAAACAGATGACGATTTTGACTCGCGAAGTCAGGGGTGGTTAGTAGGTAAAAAAAAATTTAAGCAACGTTTAAGCAACTTCGAGGGCTGAAATGTCTAAAATTTTAAGCAACTTTGAGGGCTGGACGAAAGTCAAGTTGCTTATTAAAAGAAAAAAGTGTATGAGAAAGAGGTTAACTCTCTTACAAGTTACATTCAAACTAAACTCCTGTGAGTGGATTAAAACCCTTTATTAGGAGGACCTCAGGTTATCAAGTTCAAATGATCCTTATTAATGGGGTACAAAATATATTATTTCAGATTGAGGTTCTTAAAAATTAAGGTTTTTATGTGTTGGTTGTTCAGTGTAATCAAGAACAACATTTCCTCTAAAACATAAAAAAATCTAGCTGTTGTTACTGTGGCTGTACCTCAGGATTCATTACTGAGTCCTACGTTGTTTGTTGTGTACGTGTCTTTTCTATATGTAACTAAAGAATTGGCTCAATGCTCATAATTTTCTCAAAATTTTCGTTTTCGGTCTTCGGCTACGGATTATCTTAGTGCTTGTATTATTGCTTTTGTGAGCGTTCAAAGTTCCTTCCCAGTCACTTTTCACAAGCCTTTATAGAATCGGGAATTTTTAACACTCATGAAATTAATACTCCCAGTGCTGGGCCGGTGAAATTTCGCATCTAGACTGAGTTTAAATTGCTCGCACTTCATACGATTTTAGCCTCGAAAACTCAATTTCTTTTGAGATTTTTAAAAATTTCAATCCTGCCGGCCTTTCCTCGAAAAGGTCTCGATTAAATTTTCTTTCCGTGACAACTGTGTGCAATGCAATTCAAAGTTCAAGAGCTGATCAGTTCTGCCGAAAGGTCATGCTGTTTTCGTGAGGGAAGAGAATGAGATTTCAAGTGAAAATTCCGAGCTTAAAACAGTGAAAGCATATGGTAGAAATAAAGAAATTTCTACGAAACCTCTATTTCTGCATATGGTTCTCCTTGAAAAACATGACCGCCATCTTCAACAAGATAATTGATCAATTTGCCAGCCGAGGATGCTCTGTAATAAAAAGGGTTTCAGAAATTGATTAAAAGTTTCTCAAAGCGTCTTTGCTTTAAGGTCATACAATAAATCACGGTTGACTGTCATTTTTAAGAGCCCATGTTACAACAAATCATTCCTGAAATTTTCAAAAAGTTGCGAAATCTAGATACCGTAAATGTTCGAATAATAGGAGGAAAGAAAAATTGAAACAGTGGACTGGCTACAGGTTTTGGTTAAGAAAAACATTACTCAGCATCCGAATGCTATGTTTTCAAAAAACCACATTTAGTCTTAAAATTTCATACTTACCTAAGGACAGTAGGGTCGTTTTCTTTTCTAAAAACACAAGTCTTTCCTCCAATAACTATTCGGTACCTAAAACGAAAAAATAATTATGGTACACTTCAGGAAACTCGAGACTAAAAGTTGGAATAAATAGTTAGCTTCATATGACTAAAGGTAACGATTATTGCATACGTATTCATTAACTTTAAGCAGGGTCGTCGAGGAGCAATGCCGGCCCGGGGGTAATGCAATCGTACGAAAGTTTTAAGAGATTTTCGGAGGAAACACTACAGTTTAAAGAAAAGTTTCAGACAATTTTGAGGAGGCTTGCAACAGGGGGGTAACTGCAATGGATCAGTGACGGGGATGTGCCATTTTCGTAATAAAAAGTTGACCCCAAAATTTATGAAAATTCTAAAAAGTATACCCCAAAGTTCACAAAGAAATATTATATAGAAATACTCAAAAGTCTGTTTTTCGAGTTATACAGCTAATATTTATTTGGCAGTTATTGTGACTTTATCAAAATTGGTCATCTTAGCAAAAATGATACCCCAAGTTTGTAATTTTAGCAAATTTGATACCCCAAAATTGTTTTTCCACCCCTGAAAAGGTACCTCAAAAAATGGCACATCCCGTACCCATACATATAGGAGTTACTCCCCCCGGGGGCTTTCAATTGTTTCCAAAGCGTATTGATATCATTATGGGCCTATTTGTTTCTAAATTTCGGTTTTCAAAGACTGTAACGTCTGAAAGATTCAGGATGCAGACATTTTGAGTCATATGCCTGAAATAACGATAGAAAGATTCATAATAGGATCTTAAATTATTACCCATCAACTTCTTCTTTCATGTATGTTGTGTAACTGTTTCCATCATGGGAGACGAGAAGACCACCATCAGTCAGCCTAGAGTTTAACAAATAAATCATTCTTAACTTTAAAGAAAATACTTGCAGTAGAGGACTAGCTTATATAGATTAGGGATACGCTGACAATGCTATTATTTCACCCAATTTCTCTTTGCCTTGCATACCTCTGCGGGTAGGTAAATGAGTACCGGGACAACTCCTGGGCTACCGACGATGCGGGTTGCTCTAATCGAATGTGTAAGCTGTGTGGCAGACTGTTACCGCGCAATACCGAGCCTGCGGGCAGCAAAATCTCCTCTAGTAGGATTGAAATTGTAGAGTTGTTGTTGCTGCGATTTTGCAAAATCAAGGGTAAGGCTGTGGTACACAGATGCAGCAATAGGTCACGCAAGTTGCAGTTATAAAGGTTAACGAAGAAGTTACCAAAGGGAAGAAATATAGATGAATCAAAGATAAATCGCGATGAACAGCACAGCAGAAACATTATAGGGCTTACTTAAACGCTTTTTCATCTGACACTCCTTAGAGATTAAACAGCAGAAACTGAGCGAAACAACTGACTAAGCCAATAAGGCGGATTTATACCAAGAAACCCAGATGCTGATCGAAATGCAGCGATCAGAAATAGCGGCTACCCCAAAAAATGATGTCTGTCTATCTATTGTTTCTATTAAGGATTTTGCAGGGAATTCTGGGAATAATTTCTTAGTTACTACAGCTAAACACAAACATGTTGAATTCGTTGCATTCCCGGAACTGGGGAAATTGTTCCCAGAATTCCCTTTGTAAATCCTTGATAAAAGAAAGAGAAACACAGAAACGGCAGCCATATTTAACGGAAGAATCTATTGAAATCGTGTTTGCAATACCAACTGGCTTGCATGATAACGTTTTGCACAACTCAAAAACTATTTGAATGAAAATAAGAAAATTTCCTACCTGTGTACTTCTACTTCAACTGCTGAATCATTCATGACAATAAAATATGAATTAGGACCATGTTTATTTACCTACGAGAATATCAATGAAATAATTATTCTGAATTCATGCTTTAAAGTATATGCATCTAAGAAACTTCAGGATGTATCTTTCTCGGAAATTAGACATTTCTCAGTAGAGAATCATAATTGAATTCATTTCTTAAAGTTCAAATCATTTCTTTTATAAGAAATTCAACAGATAATCAAACAAAAGAAGATCTGAGATTTTCTAACAAGACAGCCCGATTTCGAAAACTGGTTACATGGTAGCAGAGTTTTAACTGAAGCTACAAGATAAGTTCAACAGCGCTGCTGAAAATGATTATCGAAAGATGGGCTAGTTAGGTAACCGGTTCTCTCTATGAAGTTGTGAGGCTGACGGGCAGTGTTCTGAAAAAGTGCTGTGAGTAGCTACCTAGAGTACTAAATGCAGAGCGAGTCCCAGATTATACCAACTAGAAAAAATTTTGTTCATACTTACAACAAGAGAGTATTTTGTTGTATTATGTATGAGTTCGACAGTCTCATTGATGCTAAGCATCTCAGGCTTCGGAATTTGGCCTCTAAAAGATGTGAAATTTGAAAAGTAATTAGGCATGGTTTGTATAAAGGCAACAAAATTACTGCAGAAGAAGCAGCAGAAGAAGCAGCAGAAGAAGAACAAGGTTCAGATTGAGCTGCAGAAGAATAAAAAACGAGAAAAAAGGAAGTCACAGTAGTAGTAAGAGAATAAGTTGTAAAGGAAACAGAAGAAGCAGAAAGAAGATGAAGCATTAGAAAAAGAAGAATTGGTAAGAGGATACGAGGGAAGAAAAGAAGAAGAAGCAAAAGAAGATGACGATGAAGAACCAGACGAGGATGAAGAAGAAGAAGCTTGATTGGCAGTAATAGTAGAACTGGTAAGAAGAAGAAAAAGAGAAAAAGGAAGGAGAAGAAGCAGAAGAAGCAGAAGAAAAAGGAGAAGTCGAAGAAGTAGAAAAAGAAGAAGTAGTAAGAAAGGAAGGGACAAAAGAAGAAGATGAAGAAGAAGAAAGAAGCAGGAGAAGAAAAAGAAGCAAAACAAGAAGAAGGACGACGTAGAAGAAGTAGAAGAAGAATCAGAAGAAGAAGAGGTAGGCAATAAAGCACGAGAATAAGATAAAGCAGAAGAAAAAGGAATCCAAGAAGCAGCAATAGAGGTAGTAAGAAAAGAAGAGGAAAGAGAAGAAAAAAAGAAGAGAAGTAATAGAAGTAAAAGCATATTTTACTTTTTTACCTCTCTAAAGCAGCTTGGAAAGTATGAAAGTAATTATTGATGTTGGCCTCAGCTACATGCAAGCCACCACATATGACAGCTAAAAGAGTGTCTGGGCTTTCAACCTGAAATAATTATAATCAAATTATAGAACATTTTTAAAGAACATTTATCGGTATCTTTTATGAAAATGATATTGCTGACGCCTCAAGAATAGGGATCTCTAGCTTTAAGGATTAAAAAGCTATCAAGAGGATATCTCAAAACAGGCTGCACTCTCAGTTGAAAGAACTAGCAAGAAGGTATATGACTTAAATCTTAGAAATGGACAAAATAAGCGCTATAATTAGAATAATCAATAACTGGGTCCATTATCATTGAGATAGGGGGATGTTGTAGTCCTTCACGACGGAGGAGCTACTGCACGCAATCAGTAAAGATATCTTGTAAAAAACAGCCTCAAGTCTCAAGGTAACAGGGGGTTGACGGGCATAGCACAGCCAGAGATAGATGTGCCAAAAGTTGAAACACGAAAATGTGACAAAAGTTTGTTTTTTACACTGTTAAAGCATATACCTTGACGTTCTCAGCAATAAGATTATCAAGCCAAGCAGTATCGACGCGATTCTTCAAAAACACATCAGACTCCATAACTTGAATAAGGTACTGGACTGTTGTTCTAAAATCTCCACGAATAGACAGCTCTTTCAAGGCGAGTACCATGTTTCTAAAAGCAAAAGATTCAATATAAGGAAACCATCCTTATCTTTCTAGATTAAGACATATCATTCAGTGGCATTCTGCTGGTAAGGACACATTATGTTCTGGCATGCCCTACCATCAAGTCTGTTTTATGTTTAGTACTCTTCAGAGAACCGTAAAGTCCCAGTAAACCATAGTGTCCCAGTTACCCGTAGTTTTCAAATTAGCCCCGTTCCACGGTAACAAATGTGTTACAATACAATCTCCTGTCGGTATGCAAGCTAATCGTTGATTTCTCCTAGTGTGAATAACCCAAGATGGGTTTGCCAGAGTTGATATATGCTACAGTATGCACAGATAAATGAAGTGAAAAGTAAATAAATAAATAAATAAATAAATAAATAAATAAATAAATGAAATAAATAAATACATGAATAGTTAAATAAATAGATAAATAGATCAACCAATGAATGAATGAAAAAATTAACAAATCAACAAATATATAAAATCAAACAAAACAAAAGAATAAAAACAACAAAAATTAATAAACCAAGAACAGATGAAGAAATATAACTAAAACGTGATAAAAAAACAGATAAACAAAAAAAAAATTTACAAACAAATAAATAAAATCAAACAAATAAAGAATAAAAACAACAAACGTTAATAAACAAAGAACAGATGAAGAAATATAACTAAAACGTGATTTAAACAGATAAAAACAAATAAAAAATATTTATAAACAAATAAATAAATGAATGAACAAAAGAATACGAAACAAAAAAGAATCAGTACAAAATGCAAAGTATTTTCATTACTTTCTAGCTGAGTCTCTATCTTCACCCCATGAGAACACATGTCCAAACTGAGAATCGGCAAATTCATGTAAGCTCCCTTCAGCTGACACACTGAAATAACCCCACGTGTATTTGCTGCTATGAAAATTCAGTTCTTTGATAGTGCCACTACTTGGCTTGAAGCCCTAAAAGAAAAATGATCGATTGCACAGTACTGGCGTGGCTTAACATCGCTTTGCAAGATCGAGTTGTTCTAAGCTCTCTCTTCTCAGCTTTGGAAGATATATGAACAATAAAACTATCATTTCTTGTGTGTAAAGTTCATCAGGCTTTGTTGTCACCAACGAACACAGGTATAAGTGCTGTCATACTTGTCGTCCTGTAATTAGTAGTTATAGGTCACAAGAAGAGGGGTTTCCACTCTTAACAAGGATGTACAAGATTCTTGTTCAAGTTGAAACAAAGGATTTTTAAGCGATCTCAGCTATAAAAAAAGGATTCTTCTAAGTAATGGTATACGAGGTTCCTAAGAAGTTAATCGCCCTTGACGAAGAAATGTGGTCTTTCTTCAGTCTTAATAATTTGCTACCTAATTTCAAAATATTTACAAACCTCGTCTGGGTTCTCTGCGGTGATACGGGCAGCTATCACGTGGCCTTTCGGCACTGGACGAGGTCTCTCGGTAAATTGCCTGAAAATAAAGAAACAATATAAACATACGAGCCAAGATTAAGCAGTCCATGGGTTTAAACTTTCCACCAAATAAATATTCGTAATCATTTCTGTTTTTACCGAAAATAGATAATTCTTATTTGTTTTGGTGTCTTTAAACATAAATACGATAGTTCTCCCAAACATGTTGAGAATTAGCAGAAGACTCTTGGTGCTTCAACAGAAATATAAAAAATCAGAAAAGATTTTTCACTGGCACAATTTTGTAGAACAAACTCACACTGAAAAAATAGAGCTGATTCAAGTCATTTAATACAACCGTGAAGGAGTTATAAATTTTAAATCAAGCTTATAATTGCTCTGTTTGCACTTTTACTTAGCTTTATTCTTACCTTTCAAGTACATCGACTACATAGTTGTATTACAGTTACGAAGCAGACGATAAGTTGTTACACTTACGTTTCAAAAGGAATTAGACTTTCGCCCCATGGAGAAGCACCAAAAAGAACTCTAATGTCCTTGATTCGATGCAATGGTAGACCCATTGCAATCTACAAAAGATCGTCAAGAGGAAGAAGAAGAAGAAGAAGAAGAAAAAGACGAAGAGGAAGAAAAAAAGAAGAAAAAGGAAGAGGAATAAGAAGAAGATGATGACGATGAAGAGGAAGAAGGAAATGGTAAAGAAGAAAACGAAGAAGTAAAAGAAGAAGCAGACGAAGAAGAAGAAGTAAAAGAAAAAGAGGAAAAAGGACAATGAAGAAGAGGAAGAAGAAAACGAAGAAGAAGAAGAAAAAGAAGAAGAAGAAGAAGGAGCACAAGAAGAAGATGACAAAGAAGAAGATGATGACGAAGAAGAAGAAGAAGAAGAAGAAGAAGAAGAAGGAAAGAAGAAGAGAAGAAGAAAAGTTATCTTTGCCATCAGAAGAGAAGTAGAAGAAGAAAAAGAAGGTAGATAATATGACTTTTATGCAAGAAATATTGAAAGTATCAATATATTCAAGGCAAAGTATCAATATATTCAAGGCAAAATCTTTGGACGTAAAAATTTTCAATTATTACGGCACATTCTCAGAGCAGTCATTTAGACCAGTTATGACAAATCTTATTACCTGTAATTGTGCAGCAGGAAGATTGACATCTGTGATCATCTCTGTGCATGGATGTTCTACTTGTAATCTTGGATTCAACTCGAGAAAGTAAAATGTCTTGGTTTTGAAATCGTAAAGATACTCCACTGTACCAGCACTGACATAGCCAACTAGTTTTGCAAGTTTGACAGCGTTCTGGAGAAGAAGGAAAATTGAGAATTAAAGGCTTTAGATCCCAATTCTACAAAATATATTATGAGATCACGAGATACTAACGGTTGTTTAACTCCTTCACTAAACTCGGCCCAAAGGTCAAATGTATTACTCTGTCAAAACAATCAAACACTGCCTGTCAGGCATTTGAACTTTGCAAATCTGACAAGCCTTATCAAGCAACGACTTTTAAACCTTTGGTCACTTCGCAAAACATTGCTTGAAACATAAGTATAAGCAAAATTTATCGAGTATTGTTATTACGTTAGAATATTTTAAATATTTTATTGAAATATTAAACCGTCATTAGGACAGGACCAAGGACAAGGACCCTAGGACAAGGCACAAAACTCCAGTATTCATACAGTATAAGGCCTAGTTCCGCACAGTATTGTCACCAAGTCATTAAAAGAATCACAAGCAATGAGACAAACACTATTAGTAGCTTGATACAAGACCAAACATATAATACCAGATCCTCGATTATTACATGACATGCAATTTCAATGCTTACAACATTCTCATTGGTAATTACAACCTTTTTAGATGCTAGATATCTACAGCAATATTACTATTTTCGTAAACCATAAACAAGCAGATCAGCAAACAAACAAACAAACAAACAAACAAACCAAAAACAGAAAAACAAACAAACAAACCAAAAACAGACAAACAATTAAACAAACCAAAAACAGACAAGCAAATAAACAAACAAACAAGACAAACAAGCAAACAAACAAACAGATAAATAAATAAACAAACAAACAAACAAACAGACAGACAAATAAATAAACAAACAAACAAATAAACAAACAGACGAATAAACAAACAAACAAGACAAACAAGAAAACAAACAAAAATAAATAAATAAATAAATAAACAAATAAACAAACAGACAAATAAAAAAAACAAATAAACAAACAAACAATGAAATGATTAAAATAAACAAACAAACAAACTAACTAACTTAAAATAAACCAACAGACAAACAAACAAACAGACGAACCTTTTCCATCATCTGTATCATTTCTTCATTACAGATAGTTACAGGGCCTTCTTCGATGATTTTTTGATGTCTTCTTTGCACAGAACAATCCCTACCAAAAAGTGCAACAGCTTGACCATACTGATCGCCAAGTAATTGTACCTCAAGATGACGAGCTCTGCATAAATAAGATGAAAACATTTTAAGAACCATTTTAAGACTATTATGGAATTTAACTATTCACTGAAAAACAAAAAACTGCTGGAAAATTGGAATAATGATGAAAAATGTTTTTTTTTTCTGAAGAGAGGACTTCTGCATTTCGAACGAAGATCTACAATTAGGGGAGTCGCTTTTCTAAATCAAACGCTTGATCGAGATAATAGGGACCTTAAGGCCCTTGGTCCTCTAATGAAGCCCATTAGAGTAATAGGGATATGGGATAATTACAGAAAAAATCACAGGGATAAGGGATACGTCCACAATCACGTCATCTAAAAAAATATGGTTCGACATGGCACAATCCTTGTTTATATCAAGCAGGGTCAGTGACTGAACCTTATTAAAACCAGAAGAAAAATAGTTTGCTCCACAGAATTGGTTCCAGATTACAAGACTACAGGTATTTTAAATAGCCCAGTAAGGGGAACTGTAAAAAGAGACCCTTTTTTACTAACACACAAGCAAGTTGTTCCATCATAACAAATTTGCTTGCATAAAAACAATAACAAATTTTGAAGTCCTTCTCTTTTAAGACTTTCTCTCCATTGCTAATACTTCAATCGTTTACCCCAGCTAAAAGGAGCCAAAAGTCAATCCAGTTTTTCCACACATTCTAAATTCATGTTGCCGGAATCGCTGGACAAACGTAGCCATCTCATTTCATGCTCTACCTACGTGATACACTCAATAAATTACAGCTTTAAGATTAACGGGATAACTGTGGTGAAATAACAGAAACACCTACTTTGTGAGACATTTCATGACAAAAATTGGCGACCCAGGGACTTCTGCTTGAACCTACAAAAAAAAGCAAGTTGAGGCCTGTACCATAAGAGAAAGCTTTCAGCTCAATTTTCGGGAACTGCATTTGAGCGACGCCTGGCAAATCTCGGAGATAAAACTCGAATTCGATTTCAAAGGTAACTACGCAATGCAAGTCCTTCGGCCAGATGGCCAGAGACAAAGCTTTCGTACGCTACCTATTTAAACAATATTATTTGCAGTGAATCTAGCTATCATAATTTTTTGCTATCATATTTCCCAGAGAAAAGACGCAAATTAACTAATTGCTACAGAAGTAAGGAATAAATGATGCCGAAAAAATACTGAAAAAAAATTAACATGCTGACGAATAAAGTATGAAATGAACAAGCTAGAGAACAAAGAATGCCATGTGAAATTGACAAGTTGGAAATTCTGACGGGAAGTGAAATCAACAGGTCAAAAGTAATGCATAATGAAGACAAAAGTTGCCGGAAACTCGCTACGAAATGGAGATGCTTATTGACCCAGAAAGAAATGAACATGCTGACAAATACGGTACATTGCTTATTGCTTTACAGAGCATCGCCTCGATTAAGCAGCGGCTGCACGTGGGAATATTCGCTTGAAATGGAGACACGACACACCTGAAATTGGGCTGTCATAAAAAATCTTGAGATGGCTACACGCTGCGACAAAAATGCTGGGACAGAAGTTCTGCAACAATCACATTGCGTAATGAGAAGAATGAGTCCAAGAAAATTTCTAGGAAAACGCGTGAAAACAACGAAATGTGTTGCGTCGCCAATCAAATGCAACCAGCTGCACGCTACAACATTATGGGCGACAAACCAAAACATGTCGCGAAAGTTCAACCAAATAAATGTTCCGCAACCATTTTTTCTTTGGGTCGAAGAACATTTTGTTTGAGAATCTATCCCTCGTATCTATCCTTTACGGTTGGGGGGAAATTTCTTATCATATCCTGTCGCAATTTCTAGCAAAAAGTCGCACGAATGGCCGCGGCTTCAAACTTGAAACTAGAGAATTACTTGGCCGCCCCTATATTGAATATTGAAACAAACTCACTTGTCGAAACATGTTAGTGAATTCTTCATCATTTCTGGCTTTTCTTATTCCCTTTCCTCCACCACCTTCAGAAGCTTTTATCATAACAGGGTAACCAATATTCGCAGCAGACTACAATCGTATAGAAGATAACATCAACCTCAAATCAAACCTTCGCTATTGCAATATTAGGAATGGCAGAACAAAATTTTGACGATAACGGGCCAGATTATCCTGGCCGGAGAAGATTTATCTAGTATACAGTTGACATCCGGTATCTCGAACTCTCAAGGGAAACTGGAATTTGTTCGAGATAGCGAATGTTCGAAATAACGGATGCCCCATATCAATATAAAAATTTATAGTTTTTAAGTCAGAAAAGGAACCCCTATTTAAATGCAGGGTTACTGCTCCCAAATTTCATCAAACAAGTCTGGTATTTTTTACATAGGAGTCAAAGCTCATCTGCTTTCATCCCTGCTATTGGTGAAATTGAGATAATGGCGATGCAGCAAATCTCGAAAGAGAACAGCTTCATCTATTTTATACATGGGAAGCATATCACTTAGCTGCTGCCATTCCCGCTAGGTGAACTTATACATATTTTCAGCCTGTCTCTTTATCCCGCTCAGCAGTAAATTTGGCGAAGTTCGAGATAAAGAGCAGGTTTTCCTCCATGGGAAATCAAAAATGGTTCGAGACAGAGAATGTTCAAGATAACGGGGTTCGAGATAGCGGGTGATTTTTCTATGCGAACCCTTATACCAAAACGAGGGGAAACGGATAATCGTTCGAGATAGCGGGCAGTCGAGATAGCGGATATCAACTGTACTTTGAATCTAGATATAGGCATGATAATCGCCGCTTATCATGACAAAACTTAGATCTGACAAACCTTTATCCTTTAACCTGTTTTGGAAGAGCTTAGTCTCAAAATGTCCGAGAGATCTGGTTGAATAATATCAACGGTTGCACCAAATCAAAGCTTAAGCCAGGCGCAAACCGTGCCAACATGTTGGCCAACATCGCCGCCAACAACAGATTTTCCGCAAAAGATGGCGGCCGTTTCTGTCAATCCCTTGTTTTTCTTTTCCAAGGGAATTCTAGGAAATTTCCTTAGCTACAAATTGAAAGTCTGCAGCTATGTAAAAAACGTAACTAAGGAAATTATTCCCAGAATTCCTTTCGAAAATTCTTAATGAAAACAATAGGCTAAAATGGCGACCATCTTTTGCGGAAGCGTTGGGCGAGATGTTGGCATGCTTAACAATAGATGCTGGCCTAATAGACATGTTCTTGACGAAAAAATGTTGGCCAACATTCTTAAACATGTTTAAAATGTTTGCCAACATTTTCATCGATTTGAGCAAAATTAATGTGTTGGTATGGTTTGCTATATCTCGCCAACAAGTTGGCACAACATTTTCAACTTTGGTTTTTATTTCGGAGTTCTTGAAGTGAGAAATAGATATAAGTTGGTGGTTTGAGTTGGACCGCGATTTTCTTCTTCTTCATCGTCAACAAAAAGAACGAGCAATAAACAAACAGCTGCTTCCTTTTCGGCCATGTTTGCAAAAGATAATTTGTAAATGACGTCAGCAACCCAAAACATCTCAGATGTTTTGATGGTATAGCAAACCGTACCAATATGTTGCCCTATTTTCCACCAATATGTTCGCCAACTTGCGCCCACCTTTAGAGCCTCGAGTTCTACAAAACAAGCGCCGAAAATCCGAGGTTGTTTGGTTAGTTTTTTTCCTCACTTTTTCTTTCCAAACAACGCGAAACACATCATTATCCTCATCATCATCATTATCAATCATGATCTTCATCATCAACATCATCATCATCACCATCATCACCATCATAATCATAATAATCATCATAATCATAATAATAGTAATCATCATCATCATCATCTTCAACATCATCATTACCAATCATCATCACCATCATCATCATAATCATAATCATAATCATCATCATCATCATCATTATCATCATAATCACCATCATCTTCATCATCAACATCATCATTATCAATCATCATCATCATCATCATCATCATCATCATCATCATCATCATCATCATCATCATTATCAATCATCATCATCATAATCATCATCATCATCATCATTATAACCATCATAGAATCAATCTCTAACGTTGACTGTTATTTTCAGCTTATGTTATCATCAGAAATAATTTTCAAGCGTTTCGTATCTAATACATTCATTTCTACCTTTATTCCTTCCATGACATCATTAACGCATCCTTTCTTGTAAATATCATCCGGCAAAGCAATCAAGCGACCATTCTTAATACAATCTGGCTTGTCAATCTTCAAACCTTGAACATAAACAAATAATTATAGGTTTTGCAAGCATTCGTCAATCAGAAAAGTGAAGCTGCGTTGGTACTGTGTTTTGAACACCATTCAGCTCACAGAATATAGCGGGCTGACCCATGGAATTTGTTGAAGAGTCCAAGCAATACAACGAACCATTTTTCGAGGGGCAAGTTGCTTCTTGGAATCTCGTACATCCTCAACTGAAATCTCTGTTCTTTTCGTACGAATCTCGTACGCTTTTTTCGACGAGCGAAATGCCTCTTGCCTTTTATGTCTTCACAAAACCTGATTTTCGGTTACCACATCGCTTGTATGAAAACAACGGTCTTGCTCTGCTATTAAGAGAGTTCGTCACTGCTTCTGCATACAGTTTGAGTTCTTATAACTGCTAACATCCTGCCAAGACAGTTATAGCAGCTATACGATTTCAAAATCTACTAGGATAAAGATTGAATTCTAGAAATGCATACCGCTGCCACTCCATGGCAATGTTGGCACACCAATGGTCTGAGCAATGATCGATGATGCTACTTTATCGCCCAGTGCCCACATAGAAGTTGAGGTTGGACCTAGGTGAAGAAAATTTATTTACTTTATTATCATATTAGGTCGTACCCAAAAGCTTAAGAATCATAAAAAATACATGCAAACTACCATCATCATAAACATTATCATCCAAATCATCACAATCTTATAATCATCATCACCATCAACACTATCATTATGATCATCATCATCATCGTGATTATCATCATCATCATCGTCATCGTCGTCTAATAACAATAATCATCATCATCCTCATCATCATCATCTTATAATCATCAACATCTTATAATGATCATTATCATCATCATCATCATCATCATCATCATCATCATCATCATCATCATCATCATCGTCATTTAATAATCATCATCCTTCTTCATCATTATCATCATCATCATCATGGATCGTCATCATTATCATCATCAAGATCACGATCATAATAATCATAATAATCATCGGCAATCACCGTCATCAACATGATGATCATAGTGCCAACACATCACTGCCTAGTTTTCGCTGTGAAAAAAATTGCGACAATTCCGACAAAAAATAACAATTCTTTCCAGAGATTTTTCTTGCCCTAGAAACATCTTAACAAACGCTTTCTTTTTTTTGGTTCGTCAGAAAGTTAGAGATTAACAGCAACTTTCAGAAACACTGCATTGGTGCCAGATCAAAGTTTCTTGGGTAGAAAATTTACAAAAACTTACCAATAAATCCAATGTTGTCTTTCTGCAACAGATCAGGTAGACGTGGGTTCTCAGAGGCGTGTCCCCATCCAGCCCAAACAGCCTGCACTGGAAATCTCTTAGCAATATCAAGAATCAGTTCAACGTTTGCGTAGTTGCAGTTATTTGGTCCGCCAGGAACGGGAACATAGTGATCCGCCATCTTGATATATTCTGCGTTAGCCTAATCGAAAAGTAAAAACGAAAAGCGTTTTACATTTGGTATCTCGAAAACTTTGTTTGTGCGGTGCTCAGTACAGTATCCTGTGTGCGATCGACGCTATTTGGGAAAATAGGACCGAACGATCAAAACAAATAACTCAGTGAATTTGGCCTCTCTAGTGATGGATAGACTGTAAGTACAAAACCTATCTCCCACAGCAGGGAATGTCCTTCTAATTCGCAAGACAGAGGAGCGTTTGTGCTGATGCTCAGTACAGTATCTTCTGTGCGATCGACGCTATTTAGGAAAACAGGACCGAACGATCAAAACAAATAGTGAATTTGGCCTCTCTAGTGATGGATAGACTGCAAGTACAAAACCTATCTTCCCTAGCCGGGAAGGTCCTTCTAATTGGCAAGACAGTTAGAAAGTTTGTGCGATGCTCAGTACAGTATCTTCTGTGCGATCGACGCTATTTAGGAAAACAGGAACGAACGATCAGAACAAATAACTCAGTGAATTTGGCCCGTCTAGTGATGGATAGACTAAGTACAAAAACCTACCTCCCCTAGCATGGAAAGTCGTTCTTATACGCAATTCTTATTCGCAATTCTAATTCGCAGTTTAAATGTTTATGCAATGCGCAATATCGAGGCTATGGTGAGGATGGAAGGTGGGGGGGGGGGGGTAGTTGCTCCCTTCCTTCCATTTTAAAAAACACCACGCTCTCTTGCCCCCGGCAAAATCAACCTTGTGCTCCGAGTAATTTCTTTTGTTCAAGAAATCCGTTTTCTCCCGTGATTTCTACTAATGCTCTCATGCTCACGGCCCGTTTCAGACATTGCTCTTTTGTTCCCAAAAACCCCTATCAGCGCGGTTGGTCGTATCACTTCTAAAAATGGCGTACGAGATGTATGGGATTTATAAATCGCTTTGTCTTTTGTGTTGTGATTTATGGGATTCATTGAGATTTATAAAGATTTATGTGGGGTTTCTTCGATTTTTCTAGATATTTTGAAACTTTCCTTTGCAAAAAGGAGTTGTACGATGAATCTTAAAATGACTTGACAATGGTCTCGAAAACTTTCGTTCAACTTTAGATTACGTCTTTGAAGAACACGGTCATATTTCTTTCTATCGTTGTCTTGTAGTCCTACATCGATGAACCAAAACTTCTGCACATGCGCAGTAGCTAATACAAGAGATTTTTAAGAGATCTATAGGATTTATATGATTCAAAAGATCTGTGGGATTTATGAAGATTTATCGTCAAGGTGTACGAGATTTATGAAGTGATACACCCCTCGCCTATCAGAGCCTCAGTATCCTCTGTGTGAAGGATGTTAGGTCGAATGATCCATGAAAGAGGGAAAGCAATCTTCAAAACCCGTACAAACAAAATTAGCTATCTTATTGAGCTGGATTCCATGTGAAAAAAATAAGATTTCAACATAAGAGTTAAAGGTGCGCTCTTTTTGAACTTCATATCTTCCAGGAATTAATTCTTGAAATCCATCTGCCTTAACCTAAAAACCTGATATCATCAGAACATTTACTTTGAATACGAATTCCGCAAAAGAAAAACTTCCAGAAAATGAGCAGACTTTGAACAGCACGCTGTTAGTGCCGAAGGAACTTTTCCAAGAATCATTTAAATATCTCTGGAAAATATAACGCAATTCAAATTTCCAAACGCAGGTTTCTTAATTTCTGAGAGTTATCAACTGTGCGGAATACATCAGTTCTTCTCATTTAATATCAAGAGTGTGGAGACCACTCGTTAATAAAGCCGGAGTGAAAAAGACTTTTCGATTACACGCTTTTTTTATAAGGAACCTACCTCAAGGCCTAGTTCTTAAAGTTCCTTATTTTTGGGCCTCTTTTGAGGCAATTGTAGTTCAAACAGTTCCTTAATAGTTCCTTAATTTTAACTGCACATACAGTGGTCTTTACATTTGCATGTGAGCAAAGCTCGAGACTACTCAAAGAAACATTGGATACATGCTTAACGTACAATTTATGTGATTTTCGACTGCAAATCAATGGAACCGGCTTTCTAATTCTTGATTATTTGCAATGATAAAAGTACTCAACATTCAAAAGTTCCTTAATGATTTTCTCTTTAGTAGTATAAGTTCTTTAAATTTACGGGCCTTCTACATGTAGGTTCCTTAAAAAGTGGTTCTTTATAAAACAAGCGTGTAACAATTCGCCGTCAACATTCAGTCTTTCCGCCGCTCGCTGTTAATATCTGCAAAATAGTAGAAGCAGCCATATCATATGAATCGTAGCTGGACTACAATCTTGGGAAAAATATATTGGAACAGACTAAATAGTTTTGCTATTACTGTAATTTAATTGGTGCCGCAACTTTTTGGCGGTACTTGGGGCTGCGTCGTTGTTGTTGTTGTGAGAAGGTTGTTGCAGATGTTTGCAAAGAGTGGGAAGAAATTCAATTAAGTTTAAGGGCAGTATCATAGTTGTAATTAAGGTGACAGGTGATCTTGGAGATGAAACTCTATTGGTCGGAACGAGCAATTATTAACTGTGTGCGCATATAAAGTCGACAGCTGTCGAATGTAGGATAAGTACAACGAGAAATCGTCAAGCAAAGAGTGGAATGAAGCTCTAGAGAGACGCAGGTACCTGGGTTAACTTCATGAGAAAAAGCGATCCTATTCTGTTCTGACTTTGTCAGGAAAATCACTACAGCAAAGAGCTTGATATTGATTGATCTTGAAGAGATCTGAGGCCCTTCATACGGGCTATTTTCAGAGCTACTGCTAACAGGAAAACGACCAAGTTTAAAGAAGATAAGTTCAGAAGCGCTGAATTCAGAGGAAGATACTACATCTGGAAGAGTCACAGCTCCATCCAACACCATCAAGTCGAACTGCAGAACGCCTCTTGAACTGAAAATAAAGCAATCAAAGCATCTTCTGAGGAAAAGAGGGCCCAACAAGTAACAACTCTGGTTGTTTGAGGAAAAAAGGGAGCTGCGATTTTCAAACACCGAAATGGATTCTGAACCAAACACTGACGGTGCCGTCGAGTACATACTAGTTGGTGTAGGGGTAATAATCATTATATCGAACAGTGCGGAGCTCGGTATAATTATAAAAGGCAGAAGAACAATCAAAACATACGAGCAACTCCTCACAAGCCTTGCAATCGCTGACTTGCTCACTGGTCTACTATTGGTCGCTTTCCGAACTGACAAACTAATCAATCACCAAAACAAGGAAGATTCATTGGATGGCAACATACTTTTCTGCCTCATTCTGACGACCGTAATGATCTCAATCCTGAGCTTGATGTCCATCTCCGTCGATCGCCTAATCTCCGTCAAGTACCCGATAGTTCATCGTTCTTACGTGACATCTAAAAGAACATGGATCGTAGCCATTATTGAGTGGGTCATCGCTTGGCTGTTAGTACCGATTCCAATAATGGCGGGAAAATTAGGATGGGTTGAAGCAAAGAACATGGCACAACTTTACAGCAAGGTTAGTTTTTTCCATTTTCAAAAGATATTTTGATTGGTTCTAGGAACAATACCTATTGTTTCTGAGGCAAATGATGCAATGTGATTGGTGCGGAAACTTTTGCTGCGACTAGTTTCACGACTGTAAGTATATGTCCGTCACCAAACGATAGCAAAAACTAGACTTATTACCTGAGTCGTTGTTATCGCTATTGAATTGACCTGCTGTAGTTTGAGCGATCTCATCTTAGTGTTAGCCTCAGTCTCATGAGCGATAACTGGGACTCAGGTAATAAGTCTAAGCAAAAACAACAGCGAGAGCACCGAGCGAAGAAGTGTGACGTATGCAGTCAGTCTACCTGTGTAGTTAGCCTAGGTAGAAAGCTTTTCTACAATCTGAAAACTCAGATACAGCAAACAGGGCTCATTTACGACACCTTAACATAAATTTTTGCTTTGCAGATAATGTTTGAACTCATCATACACCCTCAAATCTGGTTTGACAAACAGAATTATCCTAGCAATGTTTTAAAAAAATTTTAAATTTTAGAAACATTTTCTATTTGCTACTGGTAGAAAAAAATTTTTGACGAGTAATGTTTTGCGATTAAGCCAAACGGTTAAGCATTTTCTTTCACAGAAAAGATTTCATCGTAAGACTAAGGCTGTCCGAGGGGAATTAGATGCGTCAAAAATCGCTCAATAGACGCGGCACACGCGACGTTTTCTATCCAATAAAGCTACAAGAGCAATACGTTAGAAATCTATCAAACATCATATGAACATAAAATGTTCTATTTTACAGGTCGTTGCGTGGTTTCTTCTGATATTTGGAGTCGCGAGTGGGCTTACGTACGTCGAGATTGCACGCAGTGTTTACACAAGACCACAAGTTGGCAGCACTTTCAGAAACCCGAATGCCGCGCGAGAAATCCGCAACAGAAAAACGGAGAAAGCTGTGCTGTCAACATGTGTGCTGGTGGTTACCGCGTACGTGGTTTTCACAGCGCCGTATGCCGTGCGGATTTTGAAAGGAAAGCAACCGCTGAAGGAGTTTTCTGGAATAATGTTGTTCTGCAATTCTCTGGTTAACCCCATGATCTACTTCTTCAAAGGTTATTTGGAACGGAAGATTCGAAAGATGAGTTTTAACCAGCAAAAGGTTGAGGCAAAGGCTGAGGAGATAAAATTACGCTAAGAGATTGCTTCTAGCGATGACATCAAGCATTTGATTTAATATTTAAAAGATTTCATATTATTTTCATATTTTCATATTTTTTTTTCACGACAGAAAGTACTTCATTTGATTTAATATTTAAAATTTGGGGATGATACTAGATCCTTCTTGCACATTAACTTTATAGTACTATAGCCTTATCATGCGAGTCCCAGTTATCGCTAATCAAACTGAGACTAACGCAAAACCGCGGTCACTCACAAAATTTGCGAACAATTGGCGAACTTTTATTGGACTGTAGACTTATTACCTAAGTCCCAGTTATGGCTCACGAAACCGAGACTAACACCAAAGTGAGATCGCTCAAACTGTAGTTGTAGTTGGGTGTCGGGGTAGTGGAGGAGCGGTAACTAACGACATAGGTAATAAGTCTAATTTGACTGGCCGCATAAAAACTGCTACGCAATGAAACGAGGCTTGTTCACTTCAACGTCACAGACCTGAGCCCTCTTCGGCGATCATTTTAGGACTAAATCTCGCACAACGTGTCGAAAAGCTTTATTGGAAGGAACGTTTTGTACAACAGAAGGTTAGCTAAGCTAAGTTTTAGATAAAGAAACGTTGTTTTTAAAGGCGTCTGAGCGTCAATTTTGCGCAATGCCCAGTACAGTAGCCTCTGTAAGATGGACGCTATTTGGGATAGGACTGAATGACGAAAACAGCTAACTCAGTGGCTTTGCCGTCACAGTGATGGATACAGTATCCTCTGTGCGATGAACGCTATTTGGGATAACAGGACTGAACGATAAAAACATCTAGCCCAGTGACTTTTCCGTCACAGTGATGATAGACTGCAATCGCGAAACCCTATCTCCCTTAGCAGAGAAAGTCGTTCTCCCTTAGCATGGAGATCCTTTTCATTGGCAGGGCAGTGAAGATGTTTGGGCAATGCGCAGTATCCTCTGAGTGATGTATGTTAGGCGAACTGATCCATTAAAGTGGGAAATCAATCTTCCAAAAGCCGAACAAGAAGCGAAATGTCTTCGTGATCTGGTAGCTTTCCATGTCAAAAAAAACAAAACTTCAACATGATCACTAAAGGTGCGCTCTTTTTGACTGTCATAACTTCCAGAAATTAATTCTCGAAACCCACACGGGGGGGTTCTTTCATAGTAAAGGTACCTGGGGATGTGCCGCGGTATACTTTTTTAGACTTCTAGTCCAGCCATTCTACTTTTATTTTCTAGATTTATTTTCCGTATTCTTATTAGTGTTACTGTTATTGTTAAAAATTCATTTCTATTTTAGAAGAGTTGTTGTTAAGCCAGGGCACTCGACTCGAAAGCTCTACTTAGAGTTCTTTTCGAGTGTCCCAAGCAACTATAGTAGAGATATTTGATTTTGTCAAATAATTAAACTTTAAGCGTTCTTATCTTTAACTAAGTATTATATTTGGACATTTAATCGTAAGTTGCTTGAAAATTAATGAAATGAAAAAATGAAAGCCAAGGGTATACTTTTTGGAAATTTTTGCCTAGCAAAGTGTATCATATTTAGCAATTGAGCGGCCATGCTTTCGTCTTGAGTAGCCTTGGAAAGTAGAAATTTCATCGTAAACATTTCTAAAAGAAACTGGTAAAAGGAATAAGTCTATCTTTGAATTTTCCAACTTATGACCAACAATTTCGAGCGTATTTGTCTAGCCAAGGGTATCATATTGATAGAAATAGGTCTGGCCAAGGGTATATCATTTTCGCTTAAAAATTATTCTAGCCAACGGTAAAATTTTGAATATGCCAGCGGCGACCCCCACCCACCCCGTGGAACGCCATCTGCCTAACTTAAAAACCTACCGCAACCAGCAGATTGGCTTCGAATAAGAATTCCGCAAAATGAACACTTCCAGGAAAGAAGTAGAATTTAAATTCCTAATTTCTGAGAGTTATTAATTGGGCTGAAGAGATCAGGTTTTTATTAAATATCGTGATTCACGAATATGAAGATCGATCAGGTTGGATCCGTCCTTGTGTAAAGCGATCTGAATTGGATCTGTTCCAGTGTCAATGCCAGCAGAAATGGTCACGGATCCGAAATTGGATCCGTACCCATTTGGATCCGTATTGGATCCGTACCCATTTGGATCCGTATTGGATCCGTACCCATTTGTATCCGAAATTGGATCCGTACCCATTTCGATCCGTATTGGATCCGTACCAACTTGGATCCGTGTTAGTAAACGGGGTCCTAAGATATTTATATTCATTATATATTAATTATTTCAAAGCTAAATAATCTGAACCCGTCGTTCATGAAAGATTAATGTTTAGAAAAGCATGTAAGCCATGATCTCCGGATAACTAATCCATTGCAAATTCCGAAGGGTAAAACAACTAATTATGGCATTAAATCTTTAAGTTTTCAAGGACCCAAAATCTGGATCTCTCTTCCAGCTGAAATCAAGTCAGCCAGAAATAACAAAGAGTTCAAAAACTGATAAAAACATGGTTCTTAAATAAAAAATGCGCATGTTCGTTTTGCAATAAATGATTCTTTGATGCGGTCTATGAAGTTGCTTCATGTTAGTGTGAATTAGTGTTTATCACTATTGTATTAAACTAACGTTAACAATTACAAAAAAAATTAATTATTAATTATTATCCTTGTAACTTGTTTTGTTGTAAACAGTAGACCATGTATCTTATGATATTGTGTCGAAATGAAAAAAAAAGATATAACAGATATTGACATAGATATTGGTGCCGGGACGGTCAAACAATTGTTTTTAGTTTTTCATGGGCCTAAGCTTGAGCGATCCAAATCAAAGGTTTGTTGTCGCAAAAATAGCCTGTGTTCCAGTCCACCCAACACACTAATCGGTGGTTGGACTGGAACACAGGCTATCGCAAAAACAGTTGCTGTCGTTGTTCTCGTGAAATTGTGAACATTGTGCAAAACTTTGTCTTGTTTTTTTTTTTTGACGATTTTCAAAAGCTACTACACTCATTTTTTTTATAAGAAACCGTTTATAAGAAACCGTAGGGCCAGATTTTCAAAACTTAAGAAACTTTGGTAGGAGATTTTGTGTGAACCAAAAAAGTTAAGAAACTTTTTATATTTTTCTTTATCGAGAAAAACAACTGCCACACTTCAGTCCCACAGAACATTAGCTTCTAACGTGTTTGGTTTTGTTCCTAGTTCAGTTTGGTTACAAGTAAGATATTTTAGCTTTATTTTTGCTTCTCTATGTCCAATTCATGTTTGGCAGTGATAGAAAATAAAGAAACGACGGTATAAGAAGGAAAATTAGGTTTTTGTGCTAAGAAACTTGCTAAGAAACTTTTCGTACCATAATTGGGGTGAAAGCTAAGAAACTCTGGTACGAAGATTTAGCATAGTTTCTTATAAAAAAAATGAGTGTACTCAGAGATGCCTCCCGATGCAACTCATGATATCCTTCCACGCTACTGAATATCCTCCACACTACTGCACATCCCTCGCACTAGACGTTTTTTTTTTATAACAAAACCTGGCTCGGGGCCTAGTTCTAAAAGTTTCTTAATATTTGGCTCAATTTTAGTTCCAAAAGTTTCTTAACAGTTTCTTAAATTAATGGAAATAAATTGCAGTAAAAATGATAAAAAACGTGAATATAGCAAGCAAATTATTAATATTATTGTATTACAAAGAATTAGCCATGCTGGTGCGAGAAATCGCGCGGAAATGCTTGAGAATTGATTACTACGTCCACAAATGTGAAATCAGTATGTTGGAAAACTGACACAAAAATTTCTTAAAGTTTCTTAAGTCCTTCTTCCTAGCTCTAAAAGTTACTTAACTTTTGGGGTGTCTAGTTCTAGGTTTCTTAAAAACCGGTTTCTTATAAAAAATTGTACTGCACACAAGTTGTATGAGCTGGTTTCTGATAAAAAAACCTGTTTTCTAAGAGCAAAGAGGACGCGAATGAATGAACCTTTTTCATGTGTGGGAAAATGTGTCCTAATTGCATCAACATATGCGAGAATCGTATCAAAATTTGGTTGAAAAACAGATGATTTTTTCATTTTACAGACGACCTCGTGGAAAAAAGAATATATATAAACAGTTCAACTGTGAATACAGTGGGTCATAATGTCTCTAAAGTACAATAAAGCCCGCGAATAAAACTAAGGCCTGGCTAAACTAGGAGACATTTTCCGCGCGACATACGCGAGAGTCGTATCAAAATTTGGTTGATAAACAGATGAGTTTTTCATTTTACAGACTACCTCATGGAAAAATAGAATATATAAACAGTTAAACTATGAATACAGTGGGTCACACTGTCTCTAAAGTACACTACAACCCACGAATAAACTTAAGGCCTGGCTAAACTAGGAGACATGTCGCGCGCGACATTGATGTCCCCTCGGTGTCTTTCAGTTTAACCACTTCGGAAACTCTGTAGCGCGCGGAAAAATTTGTAAAAAGAGACGCGCAAATGTTTCTGGGAGACAGCAGAAACATTTCTTGTTTCCGCGACATGCAAATGACTCGGGGGACATGTCACTCGCATGTTTAGCCACCCTGGGAGACACGCCGAATACAATGCCACGCGCGAAAAGTCTCCTAGTTTAGCTATAGCTTTACTAGACTTGATATTAGAAACCATTTTGAAAAAATATTCAATCCACTCCAACGAAAACCTGCTTCAACTTAAACTATTTTATTAGTAACCTCGTTTTGGAATAAGCCGTGTGCGCAACTTACATGGGCCTAGGTAGACTTATTACCTGAGTCCCAGTTATCGCTCATGAGACCGAGGCTAACACTAAAATGAGATCGCTCAAACTGATAGTTGTAGCGGGGTGTCAATGTGGTGGCGGAGCGGAAACTAACGACTCAAGCAATAAGTCTAGGGCCTAGCCTTGTCACACAAGTAGTCTCATTACACACGACTCGTTTCTCTCAGTGTTGTTGCTGTTGTTGCTTTTTACAATCGCTGCCTTGGAAGAATCAAATTAATTGAATCAAATTGGTGCAGCCACTTTTTTGGCAGAAATGGGGGCTGTGTTGTTGTTGTTGTTGTGAGAATGTTGTTCCTGCTGTTTGCAGGGAGTGGAGGAAAATTCAGAGTTATTTTTAACGTGCAGTTCTACACAAATGTGCAGCTGTAAGAAATATTTTGCAGTTCTACAAGATAAATTGTACAGTGGAGAAATTGGCATGAAATATAATTCATACTCTTTAATCAAACAAAGTACTTGTTACCCTATATCAAGATAATCAACGGTGAATTGCTTGCATAAATCGGTAAAATAGCTTGGTCTCATAGATTTTGCATATTCGAGTCACAAAATGACCACCAGAGCGATTCTAGACACATAAAATTTAGAAATTATAGCATGCATATAACCCATAACTGAGTGCATTTTGTTCTATTCGTACAATATTTGTTAAATTTTACTGTCTAAGCATCTTGGCTTATAAGGAGTAAGGACATTAATTCTGAATTTTTGTAAACAAAAAACACCTAGAAGAAATTTAATTGAGGCTAACGGCAGTATTATAGTTACAGGTGATCTTGGAGATGAAACCCTACTGGTCGAAACGTCGGTTGATTAACTGTGAGTGCGTGCATATTTAAAGTCGACAGCTGCCGAATTTAGGACAGAAGTACAGCGAGATTTAGTGAAGTAAAGACAAAAATGAAGTTCAAGAGAGTCAGGCGTACCTGCTTTAAATTTATTAGAAATAGAGATTATATTCAGCCTGACTTTATCAGGAAAGCCTCCAGAGCAGAAAGCTTAATATTGATTAATCTTGAAGAGACCTGAGACCCTTCAAACGAGCTGTTTTGAAACTCACTAATAATAAGACAACATTAAAGTGTAGAGAAGAAAAATTCAGAGGCTCTGAATTCAGAGGACGATAGCTAATACGTCTGGAAGAGTCGCCGCTCCATCCAGTGCCGAACTGCATAAGGACTTCTGAACTGAAAAGAAAGAGAGCTAAGCACCTACTGAGACACATAAGATCCCAAAAGTAACAACTCTGTGCATTTGAGGAAGAAAGGATTTGCGATTTTCAAAACCGAAATGGATTCTGACCCGTACACTGACGGTGCAGTCGAGTACATACTAGTTGCTGTGGGGGTAATAATCATTATATCGAACAGTGTGGAGCTCGGTCTAATTATAAAGTGCAGAAGAACAATCAAAACATTCGAGCAACTCCTCTCAAGCCTTGCAATCGCCGACTTGCTCACTGGTCTACTATTGGTCGCTTTCCGAACTGACAAACTAATCAATCACCCAAACAAGGAAGATTCACTGGATGGCAACATACTTTTCTGCCTCATTCTGACGACCGTAATGATCTCACTGCTGAGCTTGATGTCCATCTCCATCGATCGCCTAATCTCCGTCAAGTACCCGATAGTCCATCGTTCTTACGTGACATCTAAAAGAACATGGATCGTAGCCATTATTGAGTGGGTTATCGCTTGGCTGTTAGTACCGATTCCAATAATGGCCGGCAGACTTGGATGGGTTGAAGCGAAGAATATGGCACAACTTTACAGCAAGGTTAGTTTCTTGACTTCCCGTACAAAGATAATTTGATTGGTTCTAGAAATAATAGCTACACTCTTTTTTATAAGAAACTAAGATTCTTTTCAGTACTCAAAGTTTCTTAGCTTTTGGAAAATTTGGGTACTGAAAGTTTCTTAGCAGTTTCTTAGGGGTTGAAAATTTTTTAGTGCCAGAACTGGTAATTGACACTAAAATTTTACAAATAGAAGAAGCAATACAATTCACGTATACATCAGCTGTTCTTTTGTAAAAATAGACACTTATGGTGTAACAGAAGTTCGTTTTTTGATGCTATATTTCTAATTCTAAAGATTGTTGAGCACTGCGAGTTTCTTATCATTTTGTGTCGAGTACTGAATGTTTCTTAACCAATATTGATGTCAGTACTGAGTTTCTTATAAACGGGTTTCTTATAAAAAAAGAGTGTATTGTTTCTTAGGCAAATGCTGCATTGGTTTTGCCACGACTGTACGTAAATTTTAGTCCAACACCAAGCGATAGCAAAAAAACAACAACGAAAACACCGAATGAAGAAGTGGGCGTGAGACGTGTAGCCGGTGTTAGTCTACCTGCGTAGAGAGCCTAGGTTGAAAACATTACCACCATCTGTCAAAGCTTGTGAAAATTCGTTAAACCTTCCCACAATCCGACAAAATCTGTTTAACGCTTCCAAGACTCGTTAACTCTTATCACAATCCGACAAAACCTTTCCACAATTCTTTGAATGTTACTACGATCCGTTAAACCTTTCCATAATCCGTCACACAATTCACAACCAGTGCTTCTCTTGTTTCTTTCAATAACCCGTTTACCGTATTTCCCTGATTTGATTGACTAATTTAAAAATCAGTCTGAAAGAGAAGCAATTATTCCTCGAAATTTTATGAATAAACTTAAGGCCAAACTTATGGCTAAACTAGAACGACATGTCCCGCGCGACATTGTCACGCTTGATATGTCCCCTCTGTGTCTCTCAGTTTAGCCATCTCGAACTTTTTACCGCGCAACAAAATTTGTAGCGAGAGACATGCAAATGTTTCTGGGAGACAACAGAAACATTTTTTGTTTCCGCGACTCGAAGACATGTTTCTCGCTTGTCACTCGCATGTTTAGCCACCCTGGGAGACACGCTGAATACAATGTCACGCGTGACATGTCTCCTAGTTTAGCCACAGCTTAACGTTCAACACAAAATTCTTTATCTCATAGGTCGTTGCGTGGTTTCTTCTGATATTTGGAGTCGCGAGTGGGCTTACGTACATCGAGATTGCACGCAGTGTTTACACAAGACCACAAGTTCGCAGCACTTTCAGAAACCCGAATGCCGCGCGAGAAATCCGCAACAGAAAAACGGAGAAAGCTGTGCTGTCAACATGTGTGCTGGTGGTTACTGCGTACATGGTTTTCACAACGCCGTTTGCCGTGCGGATTTTAAAAGGAAAGCAACCACTGAGGGAGTTTTCTGGTATAATGTTGTTCTGCAATTCTCTGGTTAACCCCATGATCTACTTCTTCAAAGGTTATTTGGAAAAGAAGATTCGAAAGATGAGCTTTAACCAGCAAAGGGTTGAGGCAAAAGCTGAGGAGATAAAATTACGCCACCTCTAGCGATAACATCAAGAAGCTCAATTTTAACTTAATATCTAAAAATTGGGGTGGTAGATCTTCCTTGTTCATACAGATAAAAACTTTAAGGGCGTGTTCTTCATAACCAATTTTTTCTTCCGTAACCTTTATTTTTAACCCTATTCGGCTTCTCTTTCTGATTGCAAAGGACGTTGAAACTTTTGAAAAACTAGATGACCAGAAAAGCAAGACTCAATGTATATTTGATGGAACTATAGTATTTTAACAGGGTTTTATATAGGTCAACACGGCCTCTCAGCCCCTTTATCTCATTTATTATTACACTTTTTTGATAAGCAATCGCTCAATAAGCAACTAGGGCTGGAATGACCTTAACATTAAGCAACTTGAGGGCTCAATTGAATTACTGTAAGCAACTAAGAAGTCAAACAACCAAGCTTATTCTCTTTCTTGTGCTAGGAAATTGTTCTTCGTTCTTATGTTTTGCATGTTGAAATTCGTTAGCTAACGTTTTTCCACTTACTGTCTCCCAAAAGTCATGTTGTAGGCCTAACAGATGACGATTTTGACCCGCGAAGTCAGGGGTGGTTAGTAGGTACAAAAAATGTTAAGCAACTTTTAAGCAACTTTGAGGGCTGAAATGTCTAAAATTTCAAGCAACTTTGAGGGCTGGACGAAAGTCAAGTTGCTTATTAAAAAAAAAAGGGTATTGATGCATTCCGAGACGCAATTGGGTATAAGTTCCGCGTTAGTTAATTGTTTGTTCTGCTTCTGACGTTCATACTCTGAGAAATGTCAGGCGAAAAAAGCTTTCAAGAATGTCCAAAAATATTTTCCTTGTTTATCGCAAAAATGATATTCGGGACAAAAATATCTGCCCCTCCGTCGGAGGTGCCCGTTGCAAAAAGGAGTCCGTTAAAGGATGTTCTGATGTTGCAAAAATAATAAAACCTTCACCACCTGTCGACAGAAATCAAAACGAGGAATTCTGGTTCCAACCGTTATCAAATGAAAGTTTTTAAAGTTAAAGAGGCAAAAAGAAAATTCTCTTGTATGATATTATTGAAAACCTGCAAATGACAGTACAGTCGTTGAGCAGTACAAAACTTAAATATTGCAAGAAACAGCGGAAACATTTCTGGACAAACAAAAAAATTTTTTTCGCCTTTATCAAGTTTTTCGGTCTGTTTCTGACGTTTATACTCTGATTCGAGGAGTGTCAGACGAAAAAAGCTTTTAAGTATGTTCAAAAATGTTTCCGCTGTTCTTGCAATATTAAATGACAGTAGCTACCTTGCTGACATTTTACCCAATCCCTCTCTCTACATTCATTCTTCTGCCTACTGTCCTTCCTGGCTTACCCTGGGTAGTACTGAATAAGAAAAGTGGGAGGTATGTACTCCTAATGTTTATTAACTTTCCATGGATTGCGTTGATTTAACAATGCTTAGAAGTAACAAGTTGATTGTAGGTTAATTCAGCCCGGGGGGGGTACTTCATTGTTCAGGAGACTAGACGTGCCGCCCAATTTTTCCAAACCCACCCATGTCTGCCGATAAATTCTGTTTGTCGTGGTACCCATGTATAGAAAAGGCAACGAATTTTTTACCCATTTGTACCAATATCTCAAATGTTAATGCATGTCTAAAATGTTATATAAATTTTGCTACCCATGTGTAGAGATCGTTTACGAAAAACCAACCCATGTGTAGGGAAATTGGCGCTGAAAAAGTTACCCATTTGGGCGGCACGTCTAGTATATTGAACAATGGAAGTACCCCCCCCCCCGGGGAATTCAGTTTTATTGTCAGTAGTACGATGATTTGCTTTGTAGGGCCATCATGGTAGGGCTACGTATTTAGCGTTTCAAAGCAGATGTATTGCGTAAGGTAAAGGGGAACGTGCGGAACGTGGAGCGTATTCCAGTCATTGCAAGGATTTATCAGAACTTTAATTGTAATTTTAATGGTGTGTTTAGATGTAGTAATATATGAGACAAAAAAAGTGGAAACCATTATTTTCTCTGGGTGTCCTTTTTTCTAATGCAGATTGTTGATTTTTGGTCTAGTGCTTTTCTTAGTCTTCGAAATAACACGTGCTTTTCTCTTGAAGCCCTAATCCATATGCCATCTTCCACAACATATCAAACTTTGAAGCGTACAATAAAGGCCTAACCCATATACACGAATTTTTTTATAAGAAACTAAAAAACTGATCCAGTATACTGAAAGTTTCTTAGAATTTTCAAATTTTGAGTACTGAAAGTTTCTTAAGAGTTTCTTGAATATCCGTATTGGCAACATAGTTATTCGATCTGGATGATGTTCCGAACCCATTTATCGATCGTATTTGAATGCATATGGGGTTTCCTGTTTGTCTGCTTGTCACAGAAATGCGTTATTGCAGACGAAACACGGGAGTTAAAAGAACATTTTTTACTGTCTGAGGTGAAAAGTTTCCTACATAAAAAAATTCCAGTACTGGATTTTCTTATATTTTTGGCCATTCGAGAGTCTGGGTTTCTGAACTGTTACCATAATGTTGCTCCGTGTATTTTTTACGTTTTGGAGTATATTTTTTACAGTTTTTCTCGAGATATAGGGCATCACGTAGAAGGTGGAATTCTAGAACTGGGTCAAAAAAACATTTTTCAGAGTCTTCAGCATCGTACGGATTTAAGCCAAGTACCCCCTTCGGGGGGGGGGGGCACGCTACAGAAAATTATTCTAATTCACATGAAAAATTAATCCACCAACCTTTAGGTCCTCTGGTGTCACCATGACAACAAACTTTATGGCTCGGTCATTACCGAAAAGATCATAGGCCCAGCCTCGCATTGACCGCATACATTTCACAGCGGCGATGCCATTGTTTGCAATTAATACCTAAAAATGAAGCTGATAATTATTAGCATTCAATTAAATCGATGTTGTTGTTGTTCGCTAGAGTAGTTTGAGCGTCCAGTAATTCACTTCAATAGCGATAACTGCGACTCAAGTCTAGAGAACACCAATGATCAGTGAGTGAAAAATCCATTGGAACATATACACCCTTTTTTATAAGAAACCGACTATAAGAAACTATACATGCCTGTTTCTAAGAGTCAAGAAACTCTTCTAAATGGATTTAAGACGCAAGAAATACACTAAGAAACTACTTCCGGTTGAAAATGCAGCATTCTATTCAACTGATGTGCTTTGTGTAATGTTACGTAAAAAACACCAAGAACTATAATACTCAGGTCAATTCCAGAAAATTTTCCATATTTTGACTGTTGGGAACAAGATATTCCACATTAAACCCTTATTTCAAGGAATTTTCGCAACTTCGATTTGTAAGTTAAGAAACTCTGCGAGAAACTTTTACTATATCAATTAAGCTCAAAGTTTAGAAAGCGCACAGCACGCTTTTTTTATCAAGAACCGCTTTATAAGGAACCACTTTATAAAGAACCTACATGTAGAAGGTCCGAAAATTTAAAGAACTTATACTACTAAAGAGAATTTTACTAAGGAACTTTTCATTGATGAATGCTTTTAACACTGCAAATAATCAAGAATTAGAAAGCTGATTCCATTCATTTGCAGTCGAAAATCACATAAATCGTGCGTTACACATTATCAAATGTTTCCTTGAGTAGCCTCGAGATTTGCTTACACGCAAGTGTCTCTCTGTTATTGTATGACACTGACTGAATGAGCAGTTAAAATTAAGAAACTACACTCTTTTTTATAAGAAACTAAGATTTTTTTTCAGTACTCAAAGTTTCTTAGCTTCTGGAAAATTTTGGTACTGAAAGTTTCTTAGCAGTTTCTTAGGGATCAAAATTTTCTTAGTGCCAGAACAGGCAATTGACACTAAGATTTTACAAATAGAAGAAGCAATACAATTCACGTATACATCAGCTGTTCTTTTGTAAAAATAGACACTTATGGTGTAACAGAAGTTCGTTTTTTGATGCTATAATGTATTTCTAATTCTAAAGATTGTTGAGACCTGCAAGTTTCTTATCATTTTGTGTCGAGTACTGAAAGTTTCTGAACCAATATTGATCTCAGTACTGAGTTTCTTATAAACGGGTTTTTTATAAAAAAAAGAGTGTATTAAGGAATTTTTTGAACTACAACTGTCTCAAAGAGGTCCAAAAATTAAGGAACTTTCAGAACAGGCGTTGAGGTAGGTTCCTTATAAAAAAAACCTTTTTTATGGCTCAGAGCATTGTTTCTATTGAAAAAACAACGATTGCAGCCATAGTTTGATAAATAAATTCCGGTGGCTTTTGGCAAACAAAGAATTCATTTGGATATTTTGACGATATTCTAAATCTCTCAACTGATTAGGTTTTACCGTACAAAACGTCTGGATTTTAACCTAAGTCGGAGCCTGACTTATTGGTCTTTCTTCGAAGTAATCAAGCCAGAAGACATTCAGCGATAGCACATGTTTTGATTACCCTATTTAGAAACATTTCATCATGAAGCACAACAAATATGGCAAAATCACGCTATAAGAAACTGTTACAAAATAATGAGGGAATTAATATATTTTGCTACATTTTTTTCAATAAGCAACTGAACTTCGGTCCAGCCCTCAAGAGCTGCTTTACAAATCTAGTATTTCACTCCTCACAGAATGACTGGTACGCCCTAAAACCTTATTTTGGCTCTTTTCTGGCCTTCAATGTTATTGACAAGTTTGCAAAGATGTACTGTATAAAGAAAGCGATTTCACCAAACATTTTAATCAAAATCTCAGCCCTAGTTGCTTATTGACCAGTTGCTTATTAAAAAAATAAGTGTATTTGTCTCAAACAAGCAAACTACTGTGTGCGTTCCTGGGTGCCCTTTTCTGCCTCTTCTTTTTCTCGATACTTCCGTCTCTGAGAGATCGAAAGCCCGTTTCTTTTAACAACTCTCGGGAAAATCGGAGACTTTGCAGGACCAAAACTCTCCTGACTCCAGAGCTGGAAAGATTTCGCAGTCTTCGAAAGATTTCGGAGAGATTCTCGCTTTCAAATCAACTTCTCTAAAGTCTTCTTTTTTTCAAGGAAGTGCGTTTTAGGTCGGGAATCGGGAGGGCCCCGTCTATACGGATAAGTACGTTTTCAAAAGATTTCACTCTGGAAATCGTTTTCAAAAGTTTGTGCTTTCAGTGGCAGTTTTACGGTGTCGTGTAGACGGGACGTGAAAAAGCAAAAAAAAAATCATTGCGTTTTCATATGAAAACGTATCCGTATAGACGGGGTCTTTATTTGAACACCAGTGGAAATTAGACGCGTTGCAAATTGCAAAAAGTAAAACTTCTGATTAGTACTTGCAGCGCTTATTAAAATTTGTGAGTTATTATAAGAAGAGCGACAGGAATATATTTGGGCAGAGAGTTTAAAACATACCTATTCTTGTGATAGTAAAAATTTAAATACTTGCTAACCTTTTCCACAGGCCTGTTTCCTCCAAATTTCCTCACAAATTCAGCGGGTGAAGCAACCTTCAAAGGAAGAGAAATGTCTTTTGATTCATTAGGCATTTTCCAGGTATTTTCCAGGCATTGATAGGAAACTGGAAAAATACAGAGCTAAAACTGGCTGCACTGTGACTGTCAGTGTATTCTCGTTTAATTTTCATAAAAAGCACAGCATTACATACACACTTTTCAAAATTTTAGCCAATTCCGAAAAAGCTGAATGGGCATGAAGATTTTTTCTGAAAGGTTAAGCTGATTTTGAATGACATGTCCTGACGACTTAAAGGATTGAAAATGCAACATTGTCACAAGGGTCAGTAAATGGGCCATTCAGAAGGGCTCTCTCCAATGCAAGTAAAAATTGCAAAGAAAAAGAACAATGGTGAAATCAATGTATGAACACTCTAGCGATTCAAAACTTAAGTTCTTGTTTCTTCCAGAGTCAATTTAATTTTTCAAGGTTTTTTTTTAATGCTATTCTTGGGCATTCTACGAGGAAAAACCCAGCCTAGCTGGATCTGCTAGTGCTAGATGGTGAGGTCCCAAATATCACTTTCAGTTCTTTTTGAGCACAGTACTTTTTTAGATGGCAGCATAGTACTTCACAGGTCTGGCTGCACGATTATATGAATAAAAAACCAATAAATGAAATGAAAAGTCTTTTTTGAAACTGCAGTATGTTCTTATGAGACATACAAGGGTTGCTATTAGTTATGTGTTTGATAGTAATCGTTCTGCGAATACTTCCCTAACTGATTTGCATAAACCTGGATTATTTCTCAGTGATTTGTATCAGCCGTTGCAAGCAGAATTATTCGAGGAACACCAGAAAATGGTGCGAGTATGCCATACCATTATATGACCTGAGCAAATTTCTTCCTAAATCTTCTCTCATATGATCTTAACCCAGAAAATGTTCTTATTGTGATCGAATGCATCTGCAGCTTTGACCTAGGGGCAGTACCACAAGCAAAAACTGGGACTGCATTCATAAAAAGGAGCAGCATAAAGTGCCTTAGACTTGCTTTACTTGCAAGTAGAAAAATTACTGAATATGCGACACCACATATCAGGGGATCTTAGAGGCTTTAGCTCTAAAATTCAACCAAAGTACTTCCAACAATTTTTACCCACTTTCTGAATGTAGCTGTCATAATGTTTTTTCATTCTGGTCAAAATCTTTGACTGAGTCTTTGATAATCCTCCTAGATACATTTTAGAAATTATCACAGTTTGGACAATGCCATGGCAGATTACGTGGTTTCAAGCGAATTCTCATCTCCTTATTCATGCAACTTCAAAAACATCTTTCTAACCACAAGAAGTGATAAAGCATGGAAAGTTATGCAATTTGCCAGTAAGATGCTTGCTGATTGGGGTCATCAATACTCCGCATGTGAGAGCATGTCACCTCATACATTTCATTTTACTGAGAATTCTTTGCAGAATGACTAGGAAGAAACTTTTACCCCTAAGGCTAGGTGAAGACTAATCTACGTACAGTATTGTGCATGATTGCCTTAAGGATCATCCATGCTGTCTTACGCAAGTGAAGTTCACAGAGTGAACCATTGTCAGATAATTCTTTGTTTCCCAATGTAAGAATAGTGACAGCAGGGATACTACAGAGTGTGTGAGTGGTGAACCAAGATATCTTTGTATGATTGATGAGGGGGGTGAACGGGGGTATTAAAATACACATTACGCCTACTTTTGAGAAACAAATACGAAATCTGCATGAGATCGTACCACGCAGTCATTTTACTCTGCATGGGACAAAAAGGATCCGAATATCCATTTGAAAAGATAGTCCTAAGTCCAAAATATGTCTTAGAATATAGAAAAATATGCCATCTGCCAAGAAACTAAGATACGAAAATCTGTTCAGTAAAACTAATGAATACAAAATCCACTTTCCTGTAATAAACAAAATACACCAATCCACCAAGCCTTTCAGCACCCCCCCCCCCCTCCATGGATGTACAGTACCACACCAGTGCACCTATTGTTTATTGTCAGTTTTGTGCTGAAAGGATATAATTTTTCTCCAATGGCACACCCAAGATCCAATCAAAATGGCAAACACTCTGCAGCCGGGAATACTTGGTTTTAGTTGCCTTAACTTCAATTAGGCTATGCTTAATCTTTTTTTTGGTTTTTGCCTCCGTAAGATGAAAGTGCCAATACATCTGACCCATCCAAGACCTTTGGGCACAGCAAAATATATGAAAAAGTTTTAGTTTTATTTGAGTATCTTTGTTAATTTTTTTAAACCAGAAGCTTCAACATTTCAACAGACAAAACACAAACAGAATTCATATTTGACCACACCTTCCAGTAGTGGTCATCATAAGAGGATGACCACTCTGAAGATGACTATTGGAGGAAGGTGTCATCGCATATGAAATTTAACAGGCTTATTGGAATGAAGATTGAAGCTTCTGGTTGTCTTATTTGTCTTTCCAAACTTACATTGCATTCATTTGGACTCTGATTTTTTTCAAGTTTCATCTGCAAACCTTCATAATCTGCTTCTTCCTGTTCTTCAGTTGTGCTAGATGAATCTGCACCTTTATCCATCGCGTGCCGGTGCAGAACTCTGATATCTAGTCTATCTAGTTTTGTCTCCTCACCAAATAAACTGCATTGCTCTAAAAAATAGCAACGCTGTAGCAATGTCCGAAGGACGCTGATGATGATGATAATAACGATGAAGATGATGATAATAATGACGAAGATGACGAAGAAGAAGACAAAAATGATAAGAATGATGATTATGTTCATGGCTATGACGATGATGATGATGATGATGATAATGATGATGATGATAATGATGATGATGATACGTGGTCATGTTGAAGAGGACAATGATGATCACCGTCTTCAACATGATCATCATCGTCTTCAACACGATCATCATCTTCTTAAACAATGATGATCATTTTGAAGACGATGACTGGTGATGGTGATGATGATGATGATGATGATGATGATGATGGTGATCCATAATGATGATAATGCGAATGATGACATTGATGATCAGATGAACCTTTCCTGGAAGAATCCCAAAACTTTGAATCGAAAATCGAAATTCTGTAGTTACGTATACTGTACTAATCAATTCGAACTCATCGGCTAAACTGTGTATGTAACAAATGAGTCCGTTCAGTGCACCGAAGCCTGTAATCTTCGTTTCAAATGATGAATTAAATTCTAGAACCTTCAAAAGCTATCATAAGAATTCGCATACTATGCAGATGACTATATTCGATCATTAGTAGCACTTAGAAGAATTGATTGCCAACTTTGAGTCATTCATTTTCAGATGATTCTCGAAGCCGCAAACTGTTTTGCAAAAAAATTCTTCTGTTTAACTTGGCCACAATTTCTACTGCGCCACAATCTCCTCCTCTCTTCAGCACGAAAATATCTTATACCTGAGACGACTTCTAGAAACTTCTGACAATAACAACCCAATCAAATTGTATGAAAATATTTCAAAACAAAAAATCAAATCAAATTAGATTCGAGCAACATTTTGCAATATTGTAGTCAAACCTTTTTTTCTAAGCTCGACCGAGCCGGCTTTTTTTGCGAGAAAATCATGGTGTCAAATTTTTAGTTTCGAAAATCTTGATGTTAGAATGTTCCTGCATAGTGGATCGAACTCACAACCCTTAGCCCAAAAATCAAGCGCATTATTCCACTGCGCTACACTAACAGTTTATACTAATTGATGTTTTTGGCAAGCAATTGCATTTGGTTAATTATGCCAACTAACGACAACACTTAACGGCGATTTCAAAGTTTAATTCCTATCATTTGTGGTTTATCTTTTGTTACGTTTTGGCAGCAAAAAGCGTCTATGTACCTATCTATGTACCTACCTATTTTCTATGTATACATGCGTTCCACGACACCGTTTTAATATGTCCTTCGGACATAAGAATTATTGATGTGAGATGACATTGAAAGGTTGAAAGAAGAAAACAAGAGAGTGACGGACCGGATGGCCTAAGCCTAAGCCAGGCTAGGTACCCTACCTGCTATTGTTAAGCCGATTACCCTACTTGATGTAAATGCCATCGAACGCACATTAACGCACTGGGATGAACGTATTATGTATTATTAGACACTGAGATTGTATGGTCGAAAATGGTGTTCAAAACGCAAACACAATAAACTGACTGTGCCAGTGGAAGAACTCTATTTCATTTGGGGCTTTTGGAATCAGTCCATTTCAAAACCAAAAAAGCTGGTTTTCTGCAGAAAGACTTTCTTCTCTTGGATTCTTCAACTAATTCTTTCTGACAGCTGCTTTCAATCTACGTCTTCATATATACTCTGCTATAGTTACTTGTTTCAGTCTGCTCTATCTGATGACTGAATTCAGGATTGTCAGATAAAAAAGCTTTTTTTAAGTATGCCCAAATATGTCTCTGCTTTTCTGTGCAATCCTGCAGTTTTGTTCCACTAAAAGAATATCTACTTTAGGTATAGAACTGTTCTTAGTCTGAACTCTATCCATCGGACCTTCCTAGCATGGGCAACCCTTAATGGAAACAAAGTTCCAGCTAGTAGAGCTCCTAGGGTCACTTTCCACCTGTTTTTTCAGCAGCTGATTGTAACGAGAAAAATACTGAGCCAAGCATTTGGCAGCAAAATAACCTAGCATTTCTACTGAGGAGGGCTTTCTATTATGACCAAAGGCTCTGAGAAGCAAATTAAGACTGTTGTCATTTTGCAATAGAATACTGGGCTGTCTTGTCAATTCAGATGTTATTTTGAATTGACTGGAACTGATGTCAGATTGAAAATTTCTGCCTTGTGAACAATACATATCAATAGCTTTAAAAGATTCAAAAAAAGTTTTCCCGTTTAATTTTCTGTCTATAAAAAAGTGGTTCAACAATAACCGTTGCCAGGCACAATCATCTATAAGATACAATATCACCTTTTCATTAAATGCTTTGCATGCAAGAGAAAGGGACTTAATGTCACTGAAACTTAGAAAACTTAACACTCTGTTTTAAACTTTTCTGTCTGCAGAGAGCAGAAAACTTGTCATGTTATTATCATGGTCATTGGAAGAAGAATCACAACTTATAGAATTAATCTGAAAACTGAGTTCCCTCTTGTATACTGTCAACTGATCTCTGTAATTATCAAGAGATTGTTTAAGTTTATAATTATAATGATACCAGTTTGTCCAATGCTGACTACAAATATTGGCTTTAGAGCAGTCACCAATGTTTTCTAGTCTAAAATATGTTATCATGAGCATTGTACTTTCCCAATCCCATGAATTATGTCCACCACCTCTTATTTTCTTCTTAGCAAAGATTTCAATTTAATATTAGCAAAACGGTTGGGAATAATGCATATACTTTCTGCCTGCTTCTCAACAATGCTTGATGTGCATTTAATGATATTTTCAATATGCAAGTCAGTCTCATCATAAAATTGTGCATTGTCTGAGCTGTTTCCTGTTTTATGAAAAAGTGGAGAAACTCCAGGAGAAGGAAAGAGCACATTGCCTGGCTTTGCAGAGACTGGAGTTGAAACTTTACTCTTTTTTAGAACAGCACCTTTAGGAAGATTTAAAGGAACAGAAGAAGAGGAAGATTAATAACAACCAAGTCCCTCAATATCTATCTGAAATGTTTCACTCAAACTCAAAAATTCATGGGCATAACACGAGACAAAAGCATCATTTACATGTACCTATGTTCACAACAGCAAGCCATCACAGAACATTCTTGTTTCAAGCCACTGCCGAATACAATATCTTACCATCAAGAGTGCAGCAAGTAGGCCCTTAAATGCTATTACCTCTACCACAGAAAACCAAACAACACTGATCCGACTAAACTCCAAACAAAATCGTTCACCAGTTTTAAAGAAAATCCTACGTCCATGGCCTAAACTCACACCACAACAAGTGAAGCTTGCAAGCGGCTATCTTTAAAACCCGGATCTTTAAAACCCGGAATGAGGAATCGGAATCGGAATCGGAACCGGAATCGGAATCGGAACCGGAATCGGAATCGGAATGGCTATCGGAATTATGTTAAAACCCGGAACGAGGAATCGGAATCAGGACTGCAATCGGAATCGTCATCGATAAATGTAATTAATTTATTACGTTGATTTGTAGGCTTTCTGAAAGATCTTAAGTAGGGACAAATGACAAAGTTGAACCAGAAAATAGATTGCCCAGATGTTTGTGTAATAGAAATTGATTATTTTCATCACAGATTTTTAAAAAAATATCCGAAAGCAAAGCATGTCTTCCCTCCTCAATCGACTCAACTCAATTTTAATTAGGAGCTTTTGAATTCTGATAAACGAAGGTAACAGAAATCAACGAAAGAAAACAGCATTGGCAATAGGAATTCAGAAAAAAGATGCAAAACGTCCAGAAATGTATTAGAAACAAAACTTTTACAAAAAATATTTTTTGAATAACTTTCCTAAGCAATATAGACAACAAAACAGTTGAGAATATCTAACTAGATAATATAGACAACAAAACAAGCTTTTAGTATTAAGAGTAATAAAAAAATGATATATGCATTGAATGTTAATTTCAAGATTGAAATGGCAACCAGCCAAATTCACGACTGAGCGCATCAAGATGCTCTCTGCATAAGAGGGGAAGGAATTCTTTGGCTACCTTCAGATCGTTGGCGGAGAAGTTTCCATATCGTGCAAGTATGCATGCAAGTTTCATGTGAAAGTGCAAATTTTGTGGATAATCCGTGCAGGTTTTTTGTCCTGTTACCCTGTCTCTGTACTCACGTACATCCTTGCAAACAAGAACAAGATCGTGTGAGGGTCCAGAAGGTGGATAAGGGATTCCTCCTCCGCAACCATAACATCTTGAAACAGTTGTTCCATGCACCCATTTCAGCGTGAAATTCTTTGTTGTGGGTACATAACAAGGGCGCTGCTCTGGGTTTACCCCATGTAAACCAAATGGAAAGAGAGAGGGCTGCAATGGTGAAAAACTGTTGATCGATGGGCGGACAAGTCCTTGGTTTGATTGCTGTTGCTGGCATCTCTTTAGTTTTCGTGGGAATCTTGTAAAAATCCTTTTGTTTAAAAAGGAGTACGCTTTTTCGAGGAGTGAAATACCCTTTGGTTAAGAATTTTGTAGACTTTTGAATTATTGCCCTATCCAATTTTACAGAAACACAAGGGTCAAATTACAATTGCTCAGATTATAATCTTTCTTTGATAGGTATATCCTCTAATTTCCTTTCAGTTTTATTCATTGACATTAATTACATTGTCGTCTGAGCTATATGCAACTGGAGAGGTTATGTAACATAATTCAATTTCATTTATGTTCAGAAAACTTTCGCCCTTTCAAACTGGAAATTACTAACCTGTGTTCTCGTTTCTGAAGCCCAAATGTCAAGTAATTGGAAATTTCAATTAGGAAACGGCTTAAATGTTCTGAAGATGAGCAATATGAAATAATGTTACATAACCTCTCCAGATGCATGCTCAGTCAAGAATGCAATTAATGTCAATGAGCAAACATAAAAAGAAACAAGATGATATAATTATTAAGATTGTAATCTGCCTTTTGCCCGCCCATAACTTTAAACAAAGAGTGCATTGGGAAAACTGAGCAGATGTTGTTCGCCCCTCACTCAGTGCCATGTCGGGAAAGGCGATGTATGCTGAAAATTCTCTCCCGAAGCCTAAACCCAGACCTACGTACAATCTTCCAGAATGTTCTTTGGAGAATGTGAAGTTTCTTGGCAGTATTGGCCAAGAGACAGAGTACAGAGACAGGGTAACAGGACAAAAAACCTGCACGGATTATCCCCAAAATGTGCACTTTCACATGAAACTTGCATGCATACTTGCACGATATGGAAACTTCTCCGCCAACGATCTGAAGGTAGCCAAAGAATTCCTTCCCCTCTTATGCAGAGAGCATCTTGATGCGCTCAGTCGTGAATTTGGCTGGTTGCCATTTCAATCTTGAAATTAACAATCAATGCATATATCATTTTTTTTATTACTCTCAAAACTAAAAGCTTGTTTTGTTGTCTATATTATCTAGTTAGATATTCTCAACTGTTTTGTTGTCTATATTGCTTAGGAAAGTTATTCAAAAAAAATATTTTTTTGTAGAAGTTTTGTTTCTAATACATTTCTGGACGTTTTGCATCTTTTTTCTGAATTCCTATTGCCAATGCTGTTTTCTTTCGTTGATTTCTGTTACCTTCGTTTATCAGAATTCAAAAGCTCCTAATTAAAATTGAGTTGAGTCGATTGAGGAGGGAAGACATGCTTTGCTTTCGGATATTTTTTTAAAAATCTGTGATGAAAATAATCAATTTCTATTACACAAACATCTGGGCAATCTATTTTCTGGTTCAACTTTGTCATTTGTTCCTACTTAAGATCTTTCAGAAAGCCTACAAATCAACGTAATAAATTAATTACATTTATCGATGACGATTCCAATTGCAATCCCGATTCCGATTCCTCGTTCCGGGTTCTTAACATAGCCATTCCGATTCCGATTCCGATTCCGGTTCCGATTCCGGTTCCGATTCCGATTCCGGTTCCGATTCCGATTCCTCATTCCGGGTTTTAAAGATAGCCCCCTGCATCAATTTTCAGTGTCACAGAGAAAAGCTTTTGCATTTCAATGGGATCGAGTTTATGTGCAAGACATTGTTCTCAATTATTCTATTTTCGTGATGCAATATAGATATTCAAAGCATTCCGACTTGAGTTAGCCTTTGTTGTACGAGCCTGTACAAACCCCCCGTCGAAAACGCTACAAGTGTTGGCAAGACTTTTTATTTACATTAATGAGATAATTGCGACATGTCCGCCCGGCGGCTGGGCTTTCATCTGCTGTCTACATTCTTATTTGAAAGAAGATACCAAAAGGCAGGGTTTTCTTGATACTCAAAAAGACGTTTATTTCGAAAATATTTATACAAAGTTTTCTGTTATTTCAATTCAGAAGACCAAGAGAAAGATTTTGGTATAAATTTTGTCAAGATATGTCCCTTAATTTTCGATTTCCAGCTGACCATTCCATTCCACTCCAGCATTCCATGTTTTACAGATTTTTCATCCAAAAACTCGCGTCTGGAAGTTGTCTGGGTTCAATTGTTTTGATCGCGATGGTAATTTCATGAAAATGTTTGCATATTTTAGCAATATTATGAGTTAAATAGGTTCAGAAGACTACGAGGAGCATTTTGATGTATTTTTTATTGCAAAACATCCTAAAATAAGCGTACTCCATATCACTCCACTCCACTCCACTCCACTCCACCATTCCACTCCATAATTCCACACTCCATGTTTTACAGATAGCCCTGCTGTGGTGGTAACTTTTGCGTACTTTGGTGGTGTTTTTATGTCCGAAGGACATATTAAGGGGGTGTCGTGGAACGCATGTATGCATAGAAAATAGATAGATAGGTAGGCAGGCATATAGACGCTTTTTCGTGCCAAAACGTAACAAAAGATAAACCACAAATAATAGGAATTAAACTTTGAAATCGCCGTTAAGTGTTGTCGTTAGTGGGCATAATTAACAAAATGCAATTGCTTGCCAAAAACATCAATTAGTATCAACTGTTAGTGTAGCGCAGTGGAATAATGCGCTTGTTTCTGGCGCTAAGGATTGCGAGCTCGATCCACGATGCAGGAAACTGAAAATTTGACACCAAGATTTTCTGGCAAAAAAGCCGGCTCGGTCGGGCTTCAAAAAAAGGTTTGACTACAATATTGCAAAATGTTGCTCAAATCTAATTTGATTTTATTTTTTATTTTGAAATATTTTCATACAATTTTGATTGGGTTGTTTTTTCTCAGAGGTTTCTAGAAGTCCTCTTACATGTAAGATATTCGTGTGAAGAGAGGAGGAGATTGTGGCGCAATAGAAATTGTTGCCAAGTTAGAAAGAAGAATTTTATTCAAAACAGTTTGCGGCTTCGAGAATTATCTGAAAATAAATGGTTCAAAATTGGCAATCAATTCTTCAAAGTGCTACTAATTATCGAATATAGTCATCTGCATAGTATGCGAATTCTTATAATAGCTTTTGGAGGTTCTAGAATGAAATTCATCATTTGAAGCGAAGATTACAGGTTTCGGTGCACTGAAGGGAGTTATTTGTTACATTCTTCCAGGAAAGATTGATCTGATCACATTGTCAACAATCGCATCATCATCATAATGGATCAATATCATCATCACCATCATCATCACAATCACCAATCATTGTCTTCAACATGATCATCATCGTTGAAGAAGATGATGATCATGTTGAAGACGATGATCATCATGTTGCAGACGATGATCATCATTTTCGTCTTCGACGTGATCATCATCATCGTTGTCGTCGTCGTCGAGCATCATATTCATCATCATGAACAACGTCGTTAGCATGATCATTATTGTCATTATCATCCTCTTCAAAGTCGTCATCATCTTCAAAATCATCAGCATCATCATCATCATCATCATCATCATCATCATCATCATCATCATCATCATCATCATCATCATCATCATCATCATCATCATCATCATTACCAACATAATTATCATTCTCATCATCGTTGTCTTCTTCTTCATCATCTTCGTCATTATTAACATCATCTTCATCATTATTATTATCATCATCAGCGTCCTTCGGACATTGCTACAGCGTTGCTATTTTTTGCGTACTGTGGTGGTGTTTTTTGCATATCTACTGTGATGGATAAGCACAACTGTGGTGGGTTATGCTTGATGTGGTGGTGTTTCTTGCGTACTGTGGTGGTAAGCACTACTGTGGTGGGTTATTATGCTTGATGTGGTGGTGTTTTTTTGCGTGCTGTGGCCTGTGGAGCGAAACAATCAGAGCGATGATGTGTTGCGACATTACATGACAATGGATGCGATGATGCGATAGCGATGAAATGCGATGACAACGACAAAATCCCTCATTCTCGTTTCCAAATGCTTTGTGAGGCCAGACATTTAATTTGAAAAAATTTAATGGCGGCCAGCTGAATTAGAGTTGCAGGGTAAGCAAGTGCTCCAAAAACAGCAAAATTACAGTCAAAATAACCATGGATAGAGGAAAAACATTGAAATTAAAGATTCGAGAAATGAACCCACACATTGTTTGCAGATTATGTGCAGGATATTTTGTCGATGCAACTACAATAGCGGAATGTTTGCACACATTTTGCAAGACGTGCATCGTAAAATATTTACAAACCAGCAAATACTGCCCAACATGTAATACTAAAGTACATGAAACACATCCTTTAGGTAATATTCAGTTGGACAGAACTATGCAAGATATTGTTAAATGTTTTGTACCTAAATTGCCGGAGATTGAAGAAAAGCGAAGGGTGGAATTCTACGAAAGTCGAGGCCTGCAGATAGGCCACCACGAGGGCGAGATTCCGGAAGGTGGAAAAAAAGACAAAGCAAACGACAGAAACTATGACTTTTCAAAATACAAACCCTCATATCGTGATGATGAGCAGATATCCCTCTGTGTCGAGAAAGACAGTAATCAGAAGGAATTAGAAGGTTTTGAGGTTCCATCATTACAGAGAAAGTATTTAAGATGTTCTGTGCGAGCAAAATGTGGACATCTTATGAAGTTAATCAATAAATTAATAATGCCCCCAAGTGAACTCCGATTAGAAATTGTCTGTAATGAAAATGTTGTGCCAAGTGACAAAACTATGAAGTTTATTTGGTTAGCATACTGGGAACAGCAGCAACAACCAGTTACTCTTTCTTACAGATTTGTCAACGATTGATAGCATCATCCGATCTTTCTTTGTTATAGATTGTGTTGAATTTTTCGATCAAAACTTGTAATATTCTTAAATTTTTTTAACATCTTTGTAACAGTTAGTTTATCTTGCTCTAGATAACTTTAACTCGTATAAACAGAACAGGAAAATGCATTCAAAAACCTTACTTGATTTCTCTTTCCGATTTTTCATTCTCCACCCTAAAAACGTCAAGATTAAAGATTTTCTGAAAGTTCTCGCTCCTTGCTTCAGAAGGAAAAACTTCCAGATACATTTTTTTCGGGAGATTGAAAGTGAAACCAGTTGTCCTAATAATGTATAGCCGTATGCGCTACTTAAGCAGCGAGCTGATTAGACTACGTTGAAAGTCGTCGCTCGTTTTCAGGTGCTATGCCATTTTTATTCCACCATACACCCAATATTTCTTCGAATAACCACCCTCCCTCGAATAAGCGCCCCCCTTTAAGCTGCCCATCAGGTTGGTCCCAGATACTTTGCATGTGCAAACTCTTGAGGGTGAATCAAGAGACACGTTTTGTCAGTTGCTGCAAAAACCTGTTTTCCGTCAGAACGCTTAGTTTACTTATAAATTTTCAAAAACTGCTCCTCTTATTTTCAAACGGATTTCAAAATAAGCGCTCCGGGCACTTGGAAGCAACAAAGCAAGCACGTCACCAATCCTACTCGGGACACGAATAAGGAATTCTTGCAGTGGAAGATCAGCACAGCAATAGAGCGATGGAAATAGGGCAAAGCAGCAGGAGCAGTAGTAATTAATCTAGGGCCAGCAAACAGGGAAACATTTAGCAATCTTTCAGAAGATTATGGGGCAATTGCACAAAACTGTGTACTTAAACAAAACGATATTTTCAAGGAACAAAATGACTGCTAAAAGAGTTTAAACCTGAGTGCGGAGTCCAGGAAAGTATCCAATCTTCTTCCAGACAAAAATACTGCCAGCTTCCAGCTGCCAAACCTTCCTAAATTAGCAATGAAGAACGGCTGTTACTTGAGTGTGACATAAGACTATATTTTGTTCTAGCTGACCTTCCTCTGGTCAATGACCGTGTGACCGAAACTTTTTCTTCACTGTGAGTGCAGTTCTTATAAGTTCTTATTTTAGGTATAAAGGAATTATATGCACAAAGCATAGATCAAGAAAAAAAACCAAGTTGTCGCAAATCACATCAACAAAAATAATACTAATAATATCAAATAATTTACCAGTTAAACCAATAAATAAACAAAAATCAGAAAAAGTAAAAGTTCCCATAATATATCCCCTCAGATTATGTTATCAAGGCATATGATATAAAAATATAAGTTTGTAATTGTTAATATGTTTTTAGAGTTCACGCAGACAACTTATCTTTGATGTGATTCTCGAGTTTCACAGCATCTTCGGAAAATTTACGAATACCTTCGGCAAGTTTCTCGGTCGCCATCGCATCTTCGTTCATCAACCATCGGAAAGATTTCTCGTCGAGAGTGATTTTCTCGATATCTTTCTTTTGTGCTGCAATTAAAAGACAGACGATAAGATTATTTAACGAGATAGCTCTACCACACATCTAGACTTATTACATGAGTCGTAGTTATCGCTATTGAGTCTGTGCTGGACACTCAAACTACCACTCTGAGCAAACAACTGTATGGTTGTTGTTGTTGTTGTTGTTGCTGTTTACGAAGAGTGGGGGCTCAGGTAATAAGTCTACGACACATCCTCTCTCCAAGTACCTTCTCATTAGCATTCTCCCCCTGTTAAAAAGCATCCACTAAGCACCTTCTCTCAATAAAGCAGTAAATCTCTATTAAGAGCCCCATACTTTTTATTCTCTCTTCTTTTTAAGCACCCTCTCCCAATTAAGAACCCTCACTTTGTTAACCCTCTGTCTCTATTAAACACCCTCTCCTTACAAATAACTCTCCCCTGTTAACAAGTATCCTCTAAACACCTCTCATTTAAACACACTCTTTTTATTTAAGCACCCTCTCCCTATTAAGCACCCTCTCCCTATTAAGCATCCTCTCTTTGTTAAGCACCCTCTGTCTATTTAGCTCTCTCCTTTTATTACAAATCCTCTCCATTAAGGCCCTGTCTTGCAAGCAAATACGTGATATAAGCAAATCCAATGCAAAATTTACAATAATATATCTGAAAACTTGTTATTTCTTTATACTAAGAACTAACGACAATGAAAAAATGTAGTGTTTTTTTAGGTTAAAACTTTCTTTTGTGGAACTGACGCTAAAACATCTATCCTGTCTTGTCTATAACATGCAAATCTTATCTCCTGTAATATATGATTTTGACTAGCATGAAACAAAGAATCCCTTTGGCTTTAACAAAAACCTCATTTTCAAGCCCTTCTCTATAAATATACACGTTTTTTAATAAGCAACCGCTCAGTAAGCAGCTAGGGCAGCAGCTAGGGTGTTAGGAAATTGCTTGTTTTGCATGTTGAAGTTCTTTAGCTAATGTTTTTCCACTTACTGTCTCCCAAAAGTCATGTTGTAGGCCTAACAGATGTCAATTTTGACACGCGAAGTCAGGGTTGATTAGTAGGTACAAAAAATGTTAAGCATTGTTTAAGCAATTTTGAGGGCTGGACGAAAGTCAAGTTGCTTATTAAAAAAAAAGTGTACCGTCCTCAACGACTCCCCAACGTTGAATAAGGTTGTCGAGGTTTAAAGGGTTGCTTTCCTCGTACGAGAAATTTTAGGCTTCAAAACTAGAAAATACAAACATTCGCTTACCGGCATCAACGTCAAGCATTTTCGGTACGTTATTCGTCGACTTTGTCAGTTCATCTAGCAATTTTGGCCTAAAAGAGAGGAGAAGACATCGAGAGAACATTACATTCGGCGTGACATTGTATTCGACGTGTCTCCTAGGGTGCCTAAAAATGCGAATGACAAGCAAGCAACATGTTCCCCGAATCATCCGCGTGTCGCGGCGACAAGAAATGTTTCTATTGTCTCCCAGAAACATTTGCCTGTCTCTTGCTGCAACTTTGTCGTGCGCTACAAAGTTTCCGAGGTGGCAAAACTGGGAGAAATCTAGGGGGCATATGTCTGCTCGACTAGCCAGGCCTTAATGCTATGGCTAAACTTGTATTCATTAAACCAAATATTTTTTAAATGCTGGTATAAACAAATGATTAATGCACAACTTACGAAATTGTCAGATTATCGCAGCCAGCCAGTGCAAGGATTTGACCAGTATTTCTAAAAGATGCTCCCATAACGATAGTCTTGTAGCCAAATTTCTTGTAATAATTGTAAATAGCTGTAACACTTTTGACCCCTGAAAATAACGATATCGCAAACGTGAAATTTTATTTTTCGCCTACTTTGAAATAACAATTTTCTCATTCTGCCCTTATTGTGTTACTTTATCTTAACTATCAATTTTTGAATATTTTTACCACTGCAAACAATCAAGAATTAGGAAGCTGGTTCTATTTATTTGCAGTCAAAAATCACATAGATTGTTCAAAACACATGCACCTAAAGGTCTTTGGGTAGCTTCCAGTTTTGCTTACATACAAGTCTCTCTTTATAACAGACAAAGCATTAAATACGCAGTTAAAATAAATTAACTATAAAGGAACTTTTGATACCTAAATTTAATGAAAAGAGGTCCAAAAAAGGAAATTTAGGAACTAGACCTTGAGCTAGGCTCTTTATAAAAAAAAGCTTGTAGGTAGAAAACATTTGGCTATAATTCAGTTGAGCAATTCATACCTGGATCCTCTGTTGGCTCGAAGGTCTTCTGGCCTGTGTTTTTACATACCAATCAAATATACGTCCAACAAATGGTGAAATCAGATTGACACCAGCTTCAGCACAAGCTACTGCCTGCAACAAACGAAATTCTACGTAACAAAAAGGGGACATAGGACATAATCGTCAGGAACGTCAATCTTGACGCAGATGATTTCAGTCCTATTGCAGTTTAGCGTTCCATGGTATCTATATTGCTATGTATTTTATTGAAATTACCTATTTTCCAGCCCGGGGGGTACTTCATTGTTCAAATGACTAGACGTGCCGCCCAGTTTTTCCAAACCCACCCATGTCTACCGATAAATTCTGTTTCTCGTGGTACCCATGTATAGAAAAAGCATCGAAATTTTTTACCCATTTGTACCAATATCTCAAATGTTTGAACCCAATTTAACGCCTGAGCAACTCTAAATGCGTCGACAAGTCATTTGCGCTGAAAACTAAAACGCACTTCTTATCAGGCTTTTCAAAGCAATGTCTAAATTCTATACATATTTTACTACCCATGTGTAGAGATTCTTTACGAAAAATCAACCCATATGTAGGGAAATTGGCGCTGAAAAAGTTACCCATTTGGGGGCACATCTAGTATAACGAACAATGGAAGTACCCCCCACCCGTTTTCCAGACAACGGTGGCCGAAAGAAGTCAGACACTGGACTATTCAGATATTGCGACTACATGAAAAAGTTGTTCAGTAGATCCACAGGCTGCTTGTGATGACCCATCTTGTGATTCAAAGATAGAGACAATATGTTTTGTTTAAGTAAAGTAGAATAAATCTAAAATTGACTTATAGCATCAGTCTGCAAATCATTTGGTTTCTCTGCAAACACCTTGATTTCATGAATTAGATGCCTATCTAGTATGATATTTCGAGAGTGGACAATAAGTTTGAGTCGCGTGGTATATCCTGTGAAAGAGTGAGCCCTTTTCATTTAATGCCCCACCACTGAAAATTGCTTAATATGCCTTCCAATGTATGGTAAAACTAAATCGAGGGAAGATATGATGGTATCTAAAATTTGGAATATAAGAAACGGAGAACAATGAACTACTGCATGCATCGAATTGGTGACGGAATGAAGAAAGGTTTCCCTTTCACACTCTTCGGTTCTTATATAACAATCGAAGACATGTCATCCAATCCATCAATGTTATTCTGTCGTGTCCAACAACGATAAGCAAGATTACTTCTGTCAGTTCGACCATGATCACATCACATTTGATTCATGTACTTTGAGTCTAGTTGAAGTATTTCTTTTCGATTGTCCTACTCAAGATTTCGAATAATCTCTAAAAGGTATGTTGTATACCACATTATTTTCTTGAGCGTTAACCTTGGCAGTTGGTCTTGCAGGTGACTTCTAAACGTTCGCTATTACCGTTCAAACTATTTATCAACTAAGTTTGATTATTAACAAGGAAGTTTGATTATTAACAAACCTGTGCAAATGAAAACAGTAGAGTCAAATTGCAATGGATTCCATGCTTCTCTTCAAGAACTCTAAAGAGAGAAAATGATTCAGCAGATAAGCACTTCTTCAAATGCTCCAAAAAACGACATGCAATTGTAAAACCCTTGATAACATACGATAATAAACGGATCAACGATAATAAAGATAATACGATACGATAATTAAGTTGATCGATAGATAAAGTGGATAACTCGGTAATCATTCTTTCTTCATTGTTTCAACTCCTTTTCAACTCAAGAAGCGCAAATAGGATGCAGGTTTCAAGGGGCAACTCTCTGTATCCCTCTAAACTACTGCTTGAAAACTCAGACAGGGGTGGCGACCCTGCTTGATAAGCTCTGTAAGCTTGATTGAAAATTAATTGAAACATAGTCATTTGAAACATCTCTCTTATGACTATGATTGAAAATAAAAACTTTTTATCAGTAATGGTTTTTCTTAAATATGCCTTCTTATAGGTTTATCTCAAAAATAAATGTTACTTGGTAACTATCATACTTGGCTGCTTGTATTCCTTCCCAAGTTGAGCTCAATTTGATCAGGACTCTATCTTTACTGATTCCAGCTTCTTCATACAAAGCAATGAATTTCTTTGCTTTTTCAATTGATCCATTCACATCAAACGAAAGCCTGAAAATAAATGGGTATATGGAGTAGCTAGACATTGACACTGGAGAGACAAAATTACATGGTCAAGGAAAATTAGGACATGCTTTTAAGAACAAATAACGGGCAAATTAGCAAGCCGTACCCTGTAACACTTAAACATTAGATTTTGCCTATATACCTATCTTGGTGATGATTTTGGGAGCTATTGCCCCATGTACCGCAACATAAATTACATAAATAAATTACATGTTTTACATAAATTTTTCACCAAAAACACACTGCTCCCTGTTGTATCGTTCTAGAAGTGTTTGTAACATAGTTTGTATTGTATGAATGTACCATAGTTAGTAAATTAGAAAAAAGAATTTGTATACCAGGTATAAAATGAAAACATCATGGTTTTTCTAACATACCTTGCATCAACTTCAGTGGACACTCTGCCTGGAACAACTTTCAGAATCTCCAAGCCAAATGAAACAAACTGCAAGAAATTCAATGAAATAAAAAATTGAAATTGTCTCTGCCAAAATCAGATAGTTTTGGTTTCACATAACAATGTAATAAACATGAAAGATGTAAGCTGAATGAAGATATTACCAGTTTATCCATTGCTGCTGTCACCTTCTCATTAAGGTTACTTTTCCGGAAAGAGAAAATAACAACAATGAGCTACTTCTACAACTATAATTTTCCTAAAAACCTCACATAAATACAAAAAAGCATGCAGACATCAAACAGTAAGCGACCATGTCCATTGAATGTCTAAAAAAATTGAATATTTTAGACAGTTTTCCTTGTCTAACAAGACAACAAGAAGGTCTAATTTAGATGCATGGAAAATTCGAGCAGGGTCTAAAATAATTTCACCCATTTAAGACCCTGTGAGAGTTAGATGAAGTTAGATGCAGTCAGACATTTTTAGACCATTGTGGTAAATATCCCCATTTGTCAAAGAAGCAAACTCGTAAGCCTAAATTCCCCTTGACGCATTGAGGGGGTGCTTTATATGTTTGTTATAAAAAAATCTTTTTTCCCTTTCCGCATGTCATCATTACAAAACAGGTTGAAATGGAGATTCTTAAAACTGTCAAAGAATTTCTCCCATCTAAAAATAAGACACTCAATGGATACAGACCCTAAGGGTTGATTATCTAATAAACATCCTGGGGGAGGCACTCGACCTAAATTTGGCAAGAGATGAACCATCCAAGCTCTACAAACATGCCCATTCCTCATACCACAACTACAAAAATGTGTCCCAATCCTATACCAAATTTTTGAAAATGTACAACCCATCTTATAACTAACCCAACATATGAAGGTGAAGGTGAAATGGTGTTTCAGCCAGTAGCCAGGATCTCAGTAATAGGTTAACTAATCAAGACCTCGACCCTGGCTGTGACGTTACCATGGCAGGGCTCAAACCCTGACCACACTGACTGAGCTCCTGACCATTCCAGTCAACTGAATTATACCACCTTGCCACAGAACCTTATATGCATAATATGCTCCTCCCCAGGGGTAAACATTGTGAAGAATTTCTTCGCACCACATACCTGCCATTTTCATTTCCGTACTTTATGGCATCATCTACAATATGCTGGTACTGTGGCAGCTTGCTAGCAGCAAGGATAAGTGAAGGGTTTGTAGTAGCATCTGTTGGCTTGAATTGTGAGATCGCTAAAGAAAAGATACATTTGGGCTCAGTTTGTTGGCAAATTGAGCAGAGTCGAATAGAGATCCCAAGGTAAGGATCAAAGGGGTCAGGTTCAGGATGCTTTTTAGCATTCTGAAACATAGGGATACAAAGAATACATTTGCTAACAAACTGGGTGTTGCATCCATTTCAAACATTTGCCAGCAATGCCCTTACAAACCAAAATACTCAGATGACAAAACACCTCATGCAATGGTGTTTTTCAATGGTGTCACACTTTGCATGAACTGCATCTTCCTGCATCTATTCCCAGGGGGTACTTAACCCTGAAATGTACAGTTACAGTATATGCCTCAAAGTTTAACAATTCAGTCCGGCTTTGAAGGTATTGTTTGGCACAATCAGCAACTAAGTTTTATGATTCACAGTAGTATGCATTCACAGATCAAATGTAAAGGAAATTTGATTCATAACTCACTTTCAAGGTATATTGGGCATAAATTAGACCTAGTTGTAGGGAATTTTTGAAGAAAATCCCACCCATATGAGGGGCACATACCTGTCAACATACAGAAGGGAGCTATTCCCCTGGGTCATACCCCCTTTTGCAAAGGCTTGCTGGATATTCTAACAAAATTTCTAAGAAAGTACCTTGGAAATCACCAGTGTCTGCAACAACTGTTGTGTACTGTTTCAACTGCTCAAGAGAATTCGCCATGTTGGTGGTATGAACTACCTAAAACGAAAACAGGAAAAACAAGCTACAGTACTAGGAATGCATGTTTTTAATGTTAGAGGCTATAGGCAATCAACTCTGGGTTCAAGAAAAGTCCTCTTGAAGCTGGGGAGGTGCTGGTCAGCTAGTTTTCCACCATATTGCCAGCACAGGGAAATTTGTATGCCCAGAGTTGCATTCAAGAAAATAATATGCCAAAGCTCTTTATTTCTCTGGCATGCAAATACAGTGTACGCTCGTCGGGAAGAATCTCAGATTGAGGGCCAGACTGGAATATGTGCACACATATTTAAGGCTGATGTTCTCAAAACAATAGTGGCATAGTTCTCTATTGTTTTCCCCAAAATAGAGCACAGAAGATCTTTAGTATGCACAACCAAGTTATCACGCAGCTTTTTGGAGGGGGGCAAACAATTGAGATGTATTTGACGAAATACCAACGATTTCATTACATTATAACTTTTTTCATATGTAAGGTTGGTACCTGGCCTAAGGTACCGAAACGCATGCAGTCAGGCTCATATCGCATGAGCACAAAGTCGTATTTGGCCTATATGAATGATTTTACCAGCCGCCCCATTTTTAAATGCCAGACGCGTTTCGTTTTTATTGGAGCTCATCAGTGACGTGTGATTATTACTTGTGCTTCTCACGCAATAAACCCCGGTTTGATTCTCACACATGTCACTGATGAGCTCCAATAAGAGCAAAACGCATCTGGCATTTGAGAATGGGGCGGCTGGTGAAATTATTCATACCTTTTTTCAAAATTATTGGGGGCTCCGACTGAGGCCCCAGCCCTCCCACTATCAATTAGACCCTCAAGCAATGCTTCGGAGTGGTATAGGATATTTCCAAAAACACCCTGCTGGCACTCTGGGTGGTACTGGCAAATGCAGAATTGGCTATTGGCAGAGTCACAAAAAGGAACATCAGTTTCAATTCAAGAAACTATATACTCAGCAGCAGCCTTAGTGCAAAACTGTGCTTGTATCCAACCGTTTTCTAACTTACCTAAAAGTACTCTTTTACAATTTCTTTTCTGTTCTGAATGTTGATGAGTTGGACAACTCTCTTGCAGCACACTGAGCCTTTATGCCAATCTTCACTTCCCCTGCCAACTGACTGTCCACGCTGGAGATTCGATTTGCGCATGCTCAGTTCCACCTTTAGAAAGAACCAACACAACAACAACAAGGAAAGTTTGCATTGTTGTTTTCATTTCAGTTCAGCCATTCACAAATTCATTTCTTCAAGCAAAAGAAGCATTTCAGACAGGTAGAAGAAGACGAAATAAGACAGTAAACAAGATAAAGTAATATATAATTTAAAGCAAACATGCTGTCAGCTAGAAAGGACTCAAATTCAAATCCCGGCGCAGACATAAACTTGGCAGATGAAGTCGACTTTATAAGCAAAGATGTTCAGTTTGCAGTTGAATACATTTCAATGTCGAAAAAACTCCCCGAAACTGATGGACGAATCTATATAAATATACAAACAAAGGAAAACGATAAATTCTGTGTTGAGCTGTCCAAGGCAGGGTTTGCGGTAAGAAATTATTCTTTTAATGCAGACCATTGCTATCATCAGTAATCAGTATTAAACAGACAGAAAGTCAAAACGCAAATGTCTTTCTTTCAATTCACCGAGCAATTCATCGTTACAACTTCGCGTGCGAGCAAGAAGACACGAAATGCGGAACTTCTAAGATTTGTTCTCGCAAGGCCGAACCTTTATGTCACGCCAGTTGTTTTCAAACAATAGTCTATTGTTTTTCTTTTGTTTTGAGATTGCCCATTGCGGGGGGGGGGGCTGAGCAATTTTTTCTTTGCAATTATGCTCTGCCTTTCAAAGGCATGGCTGGTAATTACTGTATTGCAAGTTGAACCATTGTGAACTCTTTGATGGCATCAACATACTATCATTTTATTATTCATTCCAAGCAGGGGGGACCAGGTTCCCCTTTCCCACTTTTGATGGCCCTGAAGAATCTAGGGTACCGTAATGCATTGATTAAGATACCTTGTTTATTGAATTTCAATTTTTTTGGCTTTTGAAGCATTGCAGTATTCATTCTAGAATGCTAGGTAGAAGGCACAAACCACAGGTGGTCCACATCAGCTGTATGCAAATGAGGTCCCTATCAACTTTATAGCCCCCCCCCCAATTTTCTTCCCCCAGGTGAAGGTGGTGAAGGTGAAATGGTGCTTTAGCACCAGTCGCTAGGATCTCAGTGGTAGGTTAACTAATCGAGACCTCGACCCTGGCTGTGACGCTACCGTGGCTGAGCTCGAACCCTGACCACACTGAGCTTCTGACACCACGAGTCAGCTTGATTACACCACAACACCAGAGCACATAAAAAACTATCAAAAACTTTTTCAAGTTGATTCTTCTTACATATCTGACTTGAAATCTTTTATCTGTACAGGTTGTTGGCTCTGATTTTGACCATAAAAAAGATGATGAAGAACAACAAACTGGAAAAACCTACGAAACCATTTATTCCTTACTTTCTGACATAAGTTTAAGCTATCGCAGTACATTTAGTGCAGAACTGTCAAGGAAATTGTCATTATTGAACAATGATACCAATGCCATGGAAAGTAATTAGAAATGTTCTTGACTGATGTTTTTAACTATAATACCCCTTTCTTTTGGTTGATTTTAGAATTTGCTGTTGACTAATCAAGTAATTTGTTTTGTAAATGTTAGAAAACGATTAGGAACATCCTAGGGTAGTGACTAAGGACCAAGCCGAACAATCAAACATTGTTTGTCAAACATTTAAGAGTTGTTTGGTCATATCACAAACATTGCTTGACAATGACAAGCAGAATTCCCCTAGCAATATTTTTGAATAAAAATCAAAACATTTTATTCTTGTATCAAGCAAGAAATGTTTGACAAGCAAATTTCAAATGTTTGACAGACAATGTTTGATTCTTTTGTGAGCCAAAAGTCAAAACATTTGTTTTAATCCTCATTCCAATTTCGGTCATCTGTGTTGCTTTGAAATGAAAAACAGATGAAAGGAAAGTACAAGAAATGAGAGAATACAACTTGCTAAATTGTTTATTAATAAACATTTTTTAACAATTTTATCAAATTCACCTACTTTATCATACAAAACATTGCAGCATTACAATAATAAAATTATTATTATTATGTCAATTAAACTATAAATAAATACCAATTCACTATTTCAGCACTTGAGAATAATGTTTTTAATTATATTTCATTTCTGCTGGTGATTCATAAACAATTTATTAACAATTAGTTCAACACTGTTTTTATTTGAATATTTAAAAGCACTTTGGTTGTATCTATCAAAACAGTTAATTTATCTATGCCTTTTTTAACACTCCAATCAGGTATTCGTTAGTATTCATGCACCATGAAGCCTGGAAAACCAGTGTTGTAAACTGCATGCGCAATAAGTATCTACGCCAAACGGGGCCAAGCAAATGTCATTGTGAAACTGGCTTTTTCGGATTAGATGCTGTATGTCATCACACAAGTGTTGCAACTGTGGTATAGAGTCCACATTTATGCCAATCTTAATTGCAATCCAACGTCTTCGTTTTTGCTCATTTTAAGCATATATAATCAACTGTGCCACTGGCTTTGGCAGGTTACAAAGGGTGTAGTTACTGTGGCTCATAAGTATTTACGGCAACCGTAAATCAGAATTGCCATTCAATCTTCTTCTTCTTTTCTCTGCGGGTCTAAGCATATGCCACTACGCAGTTGGCTTTTGTTTGCTTACGAAGAAAGTGCGCCAATGCCGTAACAGAGGTCCAAAAGCATTTACGCCAGTCGTAAATGACAGCCATGACCAACGGATAAGGTCGGATTTATGCGAAATTCTGTTCTTCATCTTTACCCATTTTCGGTCTGAGCATATGCCACTGCGCTATTGGTCTCTGAATCACGAACCATATGTGCGACACGATAATGCCGTAAATTAGGTGCGAAAGCAGTTACGCCAGTCGTAAATGACGACCATAATATAATTGATACGGCAGATGTAAAAGTTATTCTTCTTCATCTTTACTCATTTTGGGTCTAAGCATATGCCACTGCGCCATTGGTCTTTTTGGATTACGAAGCATATCACGCCAGTGTCGTAACTGCGGTCCATACGTATTTACGCCAATCGTAACTTGTCCAATTAGATCTGCTTTGCCAATGAGATCGTAATCCATAACAAGAAACTGCAAAGCGGATAGCTCGATTTTATCAGGAGGAACTTTGAAAACAAACTGTTCATTGTAGTATGGACTGAGTGTCTGTTTTTTGACTGTCGATTTTTTCTTTTGGACTTTCTTTCCCTCTTGTATGAGTATGATGCGAACGTAGGGATCTAAGGTTGCAAGGAAAACAAGGATTGGAAATTTTCTAAAAGCACAATTAAGCCTTGGCTCACATTGGGGCTGGACTTGCCTTCGTCCCTATCATTGAACTATAGACTCTATCGGTCAGGGAATCGAGCCTCAGGTTCTTCAAGCCACGGTCTTTCCACTTGTGATTGCAGATATCTCGGCAGAGATAACAATCTTGAGCATATTGTTAACACAAATATGCCTCTCTACCCATGAATGGGTACATGGTCGGTAGTGATGACCGCCGTGTATGGCTGAGCCCTGCTTTATGCTATGTGCATCCAGTCCAAGGGTGAATTATAAAATTGACCGAGTAGTCCTAGGCTAGACTCAAAAACGGCAACTTTTAACTTTAACTTTACTTCACTTTACCTCCCTTGACAGTGCTCACCGTATATAAGCACGACAAAATCCCGACAAATTGCTTCAGGAAAGTAGACTGATTACCTGAGTCCCATTTATCGCTTATGCGACCGAGGCTAGCACTAAAAGGAGATCGCTCAAGCCGTAGTTTGAGCGTCCATCAATTCAATTCAACAGCGAAACTACGACTCAGGTAATCAGTCTATCAGGAAAGCTTAGTAAGTCAGCAAGGGTTGATCGCCCCTGCCCTCTTTATCTACGCTGCTGCGCTGTCCGCAATAAATGGAAATATTAACTTGTCATTCACGAATTATATCATGTCATTCATGATTACCTGAAACTCCACCGGGATCAGTGCTTCTCAGATTTTTACATTCCAGAAGATACACAAGTAGCTTCTTGGTAGTTGGAATATATCGTAACGAAATACAGATGTCGCCATAATCAGATATTGATTGCTTGAACTTCTGCAAATATAAATGAAAACATTGATGAGTTCATGTTATAACTGTTAGGAAGTTTTCCGTTAAAACCAAAACGGATAAAGTGTGAAACTTTATAACGGCTTGGGCATTATTTTTAAGGTAAAGGTAAAGGTCATGGCTTTTATATAGCGCCGTTATCTATCACTGGACATATTCAGCAGCGCTTTACAACCATTTTAGCCCCTTACCTCAGGCAATTTTTTTTCATTTTCTATTTTTTTTGCTATACTTCCTGGGGAGTATATATCGACTCGCTTGCTTACACCTTGGTGCGGTGTCACAGAGAGCAAGCTTTTTACACCTTGTAAATTTGATTCCCTAGCCTGGATTTGAACCACAGACCTTGAGCCTAAATGGCGCAAGTGCTAACCACTACGCTACGCATGCTCTCGTTTTAGAATATGAGGGGAATCTTATGTATCTTATCTTCCATCGCCGACTGATAAACAAGACCGTCAAAAGAAAATTCAGTGAACTTAAAGATAAGCCAGACGATCGAATATTATTGGTCCTATATCTGAGATTTGATGATTGATTAGTTATTCCAAGGAACACGAGAACATGCCAAATGTATCCAGGAACAAGGGAACATGTTAAAAATTAAACGGGAACGAGGAAACATCGGGAAACAGGGATGAGTTTAAATCCTCCCTATCAGTCCGCTCGACTGTCAATCTGAAAAATATGCCTAAAAACTCCAGGGGACAAAAGGGCTTACTCAAAGGAACAACGGAACATGTAACCTCCTAAACGACCCTCAGATTTGCTTTTCAAGCAATATTTGAACGCTTGACTCCTTGCTCAGATGATCTAACATTACAATGTATGACTCGTTGCAAAGATTATCAAAATTGCAATGTTTGACTCCTTACCCAAATGATCAAACATTGCAATGTTTGACTCCTTGCTCAGATTATCAAACATTGCAATGTTTGACTCCTTACCCAAATGATCAAACATTGCAATGTTTGACTCCTTGCTCAGATTATCAAACATTGCAATGTTTGATAATCTTGGCAACGAGTCAAGCATTGCAATGTTAGATCATCTGAGCAAGGAGTCAAGCATTGCAATGTTTGATCGTTTGGACAAGGATTCAAACATTCCAACGTTTTATCGTTTGGACAAGGATTCAAACATTGCAATGTTTCATCATTTAAGCAGGGAGTAAAACATTACAATGCTTCATCATCTGGGCAAGGCCGAAAGAATACAACAGAAAAAACACATACCCCGGTTAAGCCATCAAATCCAGGTACAAGAATTCTCCATTCTTTCTCAAGTGGTATGGAAAGATTGACATCAATTAGAGGCAGAATTAGTTCACCTAAAACATCATGAGCTGCAAACGTATCGAAATCCAACGCTTGAATCTGAAGTCGTCGGTTTGTAATCTCATTGTGAGGAATGTTTTTGAATACAAATGTTTGATTGTAGACGGGATCTAAAGTATCATCCAATACCTAAAAGAAGAACATCAACGTTTACACGCTAGCGAATCTATAATCACTACTGTGGTGGATAATCACTACTGTGGTGGTACTGTCTGCGTACTGTGGTGGTAGTTTCTGCGCACTGTGGTGGATAATCACTACTGTGGTGGGTTATTATGCTTGATGTGGTGGTAGTCTTGGCGTACTGTGGTGGATAATCACTACTTGTGGTGGGTTATTATGCTTGATGTGGTGGTAGTCTTGGCTTACTGTGGTGGATAATCACTACTGTGGTGAAGTTATTATGCTTGATGTGGTGGTATTTATGGCACTGTGGTGGATTTTGTGGTTTTTTCTTGCTTGATCTATAGAGTTTTGCTATGATTTCGTATTCACCACAAAAAGCATTATAACCCACCAAAAGTAGTGATTATCCACCACACTACGCAAAAACTACCACCACAACAAGCATAATAACCCACCACAAGTAGTGATTATCCACCACAGTAGGCAAAAACTACCACCACAACAAGCATAATAACCCACCACAAGTAGTGATTATCTACCACAGTACGCAAAAAATACCACCACATCAAGCATAATAACCCACCACAAGTAGTGATTATCCACCCCAGTAAGCAGAAACTACCACCACATCAAGCATGATAACCCATCACAGTGGTGATTATCCACCACAGTACGCAGAAACTACCACCACAACAAGCATAATAACCCACCACAAGTAGTGATTATCTACCACAGTACGCAAAAAATACCACCACATCAAGCATAATAACCCACCACAAGTAGTGATTATCCACCCCAGTAAGCAGAAACTACCACCACATCAAGCATGATAACCCATCACAGTGGTGATTATCCACCACAGTAGTGATTATAGATGCGCTAGCGTGGTTTAGTAGGATTTGAGGAAGATCCTCGAAGATCCTCGTTTTGTTTTCTTCTTTGCCAGTTGAATTCCAAACCGAGCACGAACGAAACCTGCGTACAAAGGTTTGGAATTCCTGATCAAACATAAGCTACGTTTTAGGAGCTACGAGGTTCTTTTTTGATCTGTCTTGGTTTCAATAAGCCTCAAAAATCAACTTACGACTTTTAAACAGGGTTTTTTTCTTGAAGAAAACTGGCTCAAAGGCCAGAAAGGCTAACCTCAGTTCTATTTCAAATTTCGACCAAATCCACAATGCTGATTTCACATCCGAGATTGGCCAAAAAAATTGACGGGTAGTTGAATTTTTAGTTTGAGCCGCTTCAAAATTTTTCGTGGAAAATGTGAGTCAATTAACAGCATTAGTTGATGCCAGTGATGCCTTTATGCTGGAGGATGTGTTAAATCTGGATGTGTAAACTATTAAGTTACCTAGGGGGGGGGGGTAACTTAATAGTTTTGGGGGTTACATGGACGTGCCATTATTTAGGGGTCCCTTTTTCTGAAAAGTGCGGAGTTATCGATATCGTTGTTAGAAGTATGTGCGGAAATATGGGTATCATTTGAGGAAACATGCTGAATTATGGGCACTAATCTGGAGAAATGTTGAAGAATTAAGCTTAGCATTTACAAAATGCGCAGTTCGAACTGATAACTCTTTGGACTATCAGCAAGGTTGCCCTTTCAACATTTCTTGCTTTTCATCAGATGATTTTGTTATCTGAAAATGTTCTTTGCGTTGCGGAATATTGGGCATAACATTCATCATGTTTGCGGAATTATGGGTCATAATTTTTCAAACGTGGGTGGAATTATGGGTCCAAATTTTGACTGAAATGGCACATCCCCGTCCAAAACTAGGCTTAGATACCCTCCCCCACCCCGAGGACTATAGTCTATAACCACAAACAGAGGTTACCAACAACAAAACCATGATTACCTAAGACAGACAAGAGATACTCTACAGCTTACCAGTGTTTCAAATCTCTTTTTGGTATCAGGCAAAAGCATCACTCGAATGTATGGGTCTGAAGCACCTTCTTCATCAGCCGATGGCAGATCACTGGCTTCAAATATTGTTACGGTTAATGATTGGTCATCATAATCATATTTCATGCTAAACTTCACACGACCTGAAAGATAATGCTTGCGACAATTAGTTAGGGAATAAACCACGGCCACACGCGCGACTTGATGTTAAATACGGCGACAGAGCATGTTAAAAATTGTGGAAAACTAAAAGCTGCATGTGAATCCATAGCCTCTGCGTCACAAACCATAACAAGGGAAGTTAATTACCTTGTTATGGTCTGTGACGAAGGGGTTTGATTTTGAACAAAATATTCTGCGACCTGACGAAACATGGTCGTAGAACATTCATTTGTTAGAGTCTTTTGCGACACGTTTTGGCTTCTCGCAAACAATGTCGCGGCGTGTAGCCGGTTTTTTCGCACCGGTAACGCAAAACATCGCATTGCTTCGCGCGTTTTTCTGAAAATTATCTAGGACCCATTCTTCTTTCCGCACAAGTCGATTGTTGCAGCACTTTGCCACAACAATTATGTCACAGCTGTTTGAGCATCCAGCATAGACTCAATAGTGATAAACAAATTCAGGTAATAAGTCTATAAAAACTCTATTGACTAGCCTTACCAAGAACAGTGCCTTCCATTTCTTCTTCATCAAAAAATCCAACAACACTATAATCCATTTCATCAACAGATGGCTGTGATTTTTCATGATCAGGAACTTCTTTTAATTCAATTGTTCCAATATCAAAACTTTCTTCTTCAATATCGCTCTCGTCATCTTTTTCTGTTTTCTTGTTACAAGAGGACAATTTGCAGCAGCAGTAACAACAACAGATCAAAGTGATCAAAAGAATAGCACCAGCGATGCTTAATGTAGCAACAGGGGGAACTGTAAAAAGAATAAAAACAATAAAATACATTTCTGTGATCTACCGTAGATACCCTATTATCCAATGCATGATGTAAAAGCCCTTTATCAATTGTTTAGGACTGTTTCTTATGTTGTTTACACTGAGAAGAGTCAGACAATAAAATCTTTTTGAGTATGTCCAAGGATGTTTCTGCTTTATCTCACAATTTTGAAATTTTGTTCTACTCAAGGACTTCAATGTATCAGTAATATATTTTATATTTCTTATATTTTAGCACATTTTTTTAATTAACTTTCAGAAACAGTACAGGGAGAATATTTTCCAACAAGGGTCTGATCTAAAGCACTTACTTGGAAGCTTTTCCAAAAGTTTCCAAAACTTTTTAAATATGAAAGAACAATATTGTCTTCTTTGGCAGCCAATATAATTGCCTTACTGGTTAGATTGTTGCACGGTTTCTGGTGAACTCTTTCAGCAAGTCTTGAGGAAAGTGATCTTGAAAAAACAAAAATGATGAAAGCCTTAAATCTCTTGATTTTTCTTTCTTTTTTTCTTTAATTGATTTTTCTTTTGGTTAAACTATAGCCTTATTAAGGCTAATTCATACCAAGAAACTAATAAAAACTTAACCAACAACCTTTAAAATAGCAAAATGTAACTAACCAATTAATTAATTAAACAAACATAATTATTATTTTGAGATTGATGAGAGTATAAAAATCAGCAAGAGAAATGTTTTTTTGGATCAATGTTTGCTTCCTTTGTTTTGAAAAAATGATTGTTTTGGCTTTTGCATAGTATGCATTTTATAAACATTTTGGACATTTTGAGACTTTTATTTTTTATTTTTTAATTTTCATATGATGTTTAATATGTAATATTATTTTAAGAAATTTTTAAAATATTATCTTGTTTAGGTTATTTTAACTTCAAATTATACAGTCCAGTGTGCATTCCATGTAGCCTACGCCGGAGATCTCCGGCCTGAAGTCTGAAACTCTATCAGCCTACTGGTGTGAATCTTTCAAAAAAACAAAAGCATAGATTATTATTTTAATTATAAAACAATAGATCTATTGTTTCCTTCGGCGTGAAGTCCAATTTGGTCGGCGTATTCTCTGGCGTGGGGGTAGCACGGAAGGCACCCTGGTATACAGTAAGTTATATCTTAGAAAATGCAAATGCAAAGAAAGAGCCTAATCCGAAAGATTAAAAAAAATTGTTTTGTCTTTTCTGATCTCTATAAAAAGTCTTGAAGTGTGCCTGACAATGTTTCCATTCTTTATCAAAATCTTAATGATGTTAGGATATACAAACAAACTGGGTAAAGAGACAAGTTTACTCACAAATTATTGATATTTTGATGCATCTTATCCCATTTTAGCCTCAAATTTCATAAATTGTAGATAACCAAAATGAGCAATTCCATTTTGTATAGTCAGGACATGCTTTTTTATCTAAGGCATCATGAAGTTACACTGAAGTTACACCAATCTCAGACATCTTTGAGTTTCTATATCTTTTCTTGGCTCAGCATATCCTTTCCAGATCGGCATACTGTTGAAAGATATCGTTCAGTCTTGTTCCTTTCTCGAGCAATCAAATGTTTCTAAAATGACATCATCATCATCATTCATTTCAACACCACCACCACCACACCAACAAACCAAGCAAAAACAGAATGAAAATGGCATACCTTGTTGATTATCTCTTTCTTGAAGGATGGGTCAACGGGAAATTTGTGTTGAATCAAGAATAGGGCATGTAAACTCGAGCTTTCGAAGGGTAGCCAGAGTTTCTCGAAGAAATTCAAAACATTCATTGTTGACTAGGCCCAAATAGCCTCAGTTTCGATCAAAGTTTTTTGTTATGCTCCTTCGCAGCTTGCTCTCAGTTGCTCCACCACCAAATTCAGCGTGCATCACCAGTCAGCAACCGCCGACTGCCTTGAACTTGAACATCGTTCGTAGGTCTTTTTAAAAGACGTTAGGCTACTCTGAAATTGTAGGTGGCCTAATTCTATGCCATCTTGCAACGGGTTTACCGGGCGTTCTCCTCATCTGTGTCCAGTGCTTAAGCTGTGCTCCAGTTCCCAGGCTTCCAACAAGTAGCTCACCAATGGGCTCTCCCTTTTCTCCCTTGTCATAATCACAAACCAAAAAAAATAGAGATGTTTCTTCTATCTTTTCAAAATCGACTTCAAAAAGGAAAGATTCGTTGTAAGATGGATTCAATGTTCGGATTTTAACCGTCGTTTTTCTTTTCTTGACTTTCTTGCCTTCTTGGACCAGCCAAAATTTCACATATGGATCTGTAAGGCAGAGAAAATCAAACTTATGTTCGAAAGGAACCAACATGTTGAAAATAAAAAAATTTAAGTACTATTCATAAAAAGTCTTTTAGCAGTATAAAATTACAACATTTTAACAAACAGCGGAATCATTTTTGGACATGACATCAGAAACAGACTGAAACAATTGAAATGTTTGAAACAATTGACATACATAGGAGGATACCCAGATGCGGATTGAAAAGTACCAATCAGAAAGTAGCGCAGCGCTATATCCCGCAAGCTGGTTGGTGTTCAAAACAAAATCGGACTGAGCACTTCGGGACGACCAAAAGGATTAAATGAAGAATCCTCAAGCACTAGAGAGTGATTCTTATACCTTATACCGATTCCGCCGCTCATAGCCCCGATGATGTGGGTTTAGAACTGTACTCATCTACTCAACTTTGACCGTTGGTTCGCTGCACGGTTAGTTTCTTGATACGCACTCCGACTTTCAAGATCAAAAAGGTTGTTGGTTGTGATGAATCAAAATGAAGTTCTACGTTGTTGAAGATTTTCTATCGAGGTGAAATTGTTTAGGCCTTTTTAGCGTAAATAACAACGATCTCACAAATAGAATACTGATGGTAGCTACATTGACCCTGACTGATGCTAAGAGATGATCATGATGATAGGAGGTAAGGTAGAGTTGTTGAGGAGCAGCAGACACCCATAAATCTGTTTTCATATACATAACAATATGTAGATTTTTCATGAAGGTGAAGGTTATTTGGAAATGGTATAAGCATATTAATATAAGGATCTCACCTAAGTAGATAAACTGATGGTACATCGACCCTGACTGTGATGCTAAGAAATGATTATGATAATGACGATGATGATGATTTGATGATGATGTGATAATGACGATGATGATGACAATGTGATGATGACGATGATGATAGTGATGATGATAATGATGACCAAGATAACGATATTGATGATGATGGTGATGATGATGATGATGATGATGTGATGATGACGATGATGATGACGATGATGATAATGATGACGAAGATAACGATATTAATGATGATGATGATGATGATGATGATGATGATGATGATGATGATGATGATGGTGATGATGATGATGATAAAAATGATGATAATGATGACGAAGATAACGATTGATAATAATGATATTGATGATGATGCTGATGATGATGATGATGATGGTGATGATGTTGATGATGGTGATGATGCTTCTTTGGGTTGGGCTCGCAAAGAGGTTCTGTAGAGTCATTGAGAAAATAAACCGTCAGTATATTCAGAAACATAGCTAACATTTCCTTACCAGAATATCCATCCTCGTCTGTACTTTTCAAATCTTTGCAAGCCAGAATGAAAACAGCTAGTAGTTGTGGGTTTGGAGCGTATGCCAAAGATATGCAAATGTGTCCTAGTTTTGGATCACCTTTCTTCATCTGCAACAAATATGAAAAAATTCTTAGTAAACTGAACAAAGATTATGTTGAAAATCGCAGAATAGAGGTGAAGCCGTTTTACTCGCTTTCACTTGAAGCTCAAACATAACTATTACACACTTTTTTTTATAAGAATACAGTCTATAAGAATATTCAGGCTCAAAATTGCTGAAATTTAAGAATTATTTAAGAATAATCTGAGGCTCAAGTTTGACGAGGATCATTTTTATTTCTCTGCGTTTTTTACACTGCACAATAAGTGTGATTGTCAGGCAACTGTATTTGTTTTGAAATGCATACATCCTGTCTGACTCTTTGATACAGTAACTCTTTTTATTAATAAAATAACAAATGACAAAGATTTGACTTATTTCTCTTGATCTTCAGGCCAATTTACAACATTGATGATTAAGAATAATTTAAGAAAATTTTCAGGCTCAAAATCGAATAAGCTTAAGAATAATCGAGGCTCGGCAAAAAATAAGGTATTCTTATAAAAAAAAAGTGTGTATATCCCATAGCACCAAGAAATCATCTCTAAAAGTTTCTTACCCCTTTAGTTTCCATTTTGAATTCAGGTTGAAGTATCCTCCATTCGTCGATAGGCTTTGTGAAGTCAAGGTCGATGATTGGTACTTTAGCTTCGCCAAGCATATCATGGCCCGAGAATCGATCATAATCGAACACTTTCAAATGGAGATAGCTGCTTGTAAGTTGTGCATATGTGATGTGCTTGAAGTTGAATGTCTGATCAAAAACAGGATTCACAGTCTTTGTTTTCACCTAGGAGATTGAAAATAATCAAGGAGATGACATATAGAGAAAGAAGGTACAAAGATCCATCGACAAAGTGATATTAACAGAGAGCATAATGAAGAGGAAGAGAAGACAGAAAGTTTAACGCAAAACATAGAGAAGAAGTGCAGCCATAGATACCCGAACAGAACAGAAGGAGAGACAAAAAGGACAAGAGGATAGTCAAGCTATAAGGGCAAAAAATAAACAGAAAGTAAAAGCAGAGACGCCAGGATAAGGTATGACGAAACAACAGAAGAGAAAGCAAGATCTTTGTTTCACTTATGGGGTTTTGGAATCTGCCTAAATCAAAACCAAAAGACAAGTGTTCTGTGAAGACAGAAAGAGTTATTTTTTCACTTGGACTCGTCCATTAATTCTATTGATCTTCCCGCTGTAACCGACAAGCTGATTGGTGTTTAAAACAGCTTCACCTTCTGATTGGTGCATTTCGATCAGCATCTGGGTATAAATCTGCCTTTATCAATGTTTTCGGTCTGTTTCTGATGTTTATACTCTGAGGAGTGTCAGACGAAAAAAGCTTTTAAGTATGCCCGAAAATGTTTCCGCTGTTTATCGCAATATTGAAATTTCGTACTGCCCAAAGACTATTTAAAAAGAAGAGAGCAAAACCAGGAAGAGGGAAGTGAGAGGAAAACAAATAGATACGAGCGTTTTAGAGACAGGTAAGATACTCAAGATGCTCAGTTCTATTCAATGCATAGCAATCATTTTTGTCTTCATGTTTTTGCACAATAAGAGCAGACCTACCTTCGTCTTGAATTCTTTTCGTCCAGCTGGTACAATAGCACATTTAGCATATGGATCAGAGAAACCAGACAGATCTGCTGCGGGGATATCAGATGCTTGTATAACCGTTACAGTTGCTATTTTCTCATCAGAATTGAATGACATTGAAAAACGAATACGGGCTAAAAGAGAAAGACTTTTCATGACAAAAAAAACAAAATATGTATAGGTGCTGAAGAAGGCTCAACATAGCCAAAACACAAAAACTTGGAGATGACTTGGAGAGTTACTCGGTGATTTAATTAAGCCCTCTTGCTCAAAGGAAACGTCCTTGGCTCTCTGGTCATGCAGTCCAGGTTCGAATCCAATCTATTGTGGTATTCCACTTGTGCAAAAATAAAAAACTATGAACATATACACATAAATACAAACAAACGTTATCAAAAACAGTTCTGTTTCATATAAATCATTCCGGTAAAATTTAAATTTTTCTAAATCGCAAGATATCAATCTTTCGATGCAAAAATCGTATAAAGCACCCAAAAATTAGTCTAGGTGCAAAGTTTTTTTCATCTCAGCGCGTGAATTATCAATTCTACGAGCGTCCAAAGTTTACGATTTTATAAGGGCTTTGACCGTGTGGGGTAAAAATTTTCACCAAGTTCATTTTTTGCGGTCAAAGCCTTTATGAAATCTGGAACTTTGAATACTTATAAAATTAAGAACACAAGCTCTAGGACAGTGAAACTTTGTACCTAGACTAAGTTTTTGGCTGCTTTATAAGATTTCCATATCAAAATCTCGATATCATTTTAATGCTGTCTGACGTCATACCGAAATGATCTAAAGATATAGTGCAAGTTTGAGCAGATAGGCACAGACAGCCGTGAGACGAGGACGAGGAAAGGGAACTAAATACACGTTTTTTTTATAAGAAACCTAGCTCGGGGCCTGGTCCAATTCTAGTTCTAAAAGTTTCTTAACAGTTTCTTTGTGAATTGAAATACATTGCAGTAAAACGACAAAAAACCATCTGTGAGATACACGGAAACCAGTACTGCTTACAGATGCGAGAAATCGCACAGAATTAGCCACGCTGGTGCGAGAAATTGCACGGAAATGCTTTAGAACTAACTACTACCTCCACAAATGTGAATCAGTATGTTGGAAAACGGACGCAAAAATTTCTACAGTTTCTTAAACTTCTTCCTCCTAGTTCTAAAAGTTGCTTGACTTTTTGGGTGTCTAGTTCTAGGTTTCTTATAAACCGGTTTCTTATAAAAAAAACCGTGTAAGAAGATAAACATACCCAGTTGTATATCCTTTCCTGTTTGTTTTTCAGATGCTTCGACATTGTAGTCAACTTCATCAGTCCTTGGTTGAATTCTCTCATAATAATCAGGTCCAAATAGCTGATTTTTCATCAAATTCATTTTAGTTTTAGCTTTCTTTTTCTCTTCTTTTTTGCGACAACAATACCGACAGCAACAGCAGCAACAAGCTGCTATTATCAGCAAAAGCACAGATCCAGCGATTGCTAAGCTGGCAGTTGGAGGTACTAAAATAAACACAAAGCGTTATTAATGTCCCACTTGTATGGTACTTTTATTTTGGACACAAGAGTATTCATTATTTGCTATTTCTGTTTGCAAATTTCTGTTGCTATTTCTTATACATGTCCTTATTCAAATAGATCATTTTGGTATGACGTCAGACAGCATTAAAATTTTTCAAAATCACATGATATCGAGTTTCTGATATGAAAATCTTACAAAGCAGCCAAAACTTAGTCTAGGGACAAGTTTCACTGTCCTAGCACTTGGGTACTTAATTTTATGATTATTCAAAGTTCCCAATTTTGACCGCAAAAAATTAACTTGGTGAAACTTCTTACCCCACACGGTCAAAGCCCTTATAAAATTGTGAACTTTGAATGCTCGTAAAATCGATTATACAAGCACTGAGATACCAAAACTTTGCACCTAGACTAATTTTTGGGTGCTTTATACGATTTTCGCATCGAAAAATTGATATCTTGCGATTTCGAAAAAATTTTTTTCTACCGAAATGATCAATAGGAGAGCATGCACGCTTTTGGTGGGTATTAGGGTAAAAATTCTTGCACATTAAGAGATTTGAAAATCTTTTCCCAATTTCCATATCTTTAATAAATCTCCTGTATTACTTTGTATAACTGCTAGTTGATCCATTTGGACCAATATTTCTTTATATAGTTTTATGTTGAAATTTTTCATGGGTTAACTGTTCTTGTTTACTAATTCATCCCAAAGATGAGGTGCTCAGATGGATAAATAGCCTTTTCAGAGGGTCTAGAAGCCAAAATGCTGTCACCCAATGAAATTGGGCTATAGTTTTAGTAAATGTTTATCTTCCCCCTAAAAGTTTACAAACATTGAAAGGCTGTTTATAAAACTTGACTCTGCTAGGCAAATATGATATCAAATTGACTCTAGTTAGAAAGCTCAAATGAGAATATCAATAACAAACTAAAAAATTGTGGTGATTTTCTTACTTGGTAGTGTCTTTAGAAATGCCCACACAATATTAGCATACTTGATGATGAACTTTACGAATTCATTATTCTTGATTCCTCCAAGCTTTCCTGTCGATGAACCAGTGATATTCTTTGTAACATTTGATCTTTCAAGAACATAATGGGTTGACTCGTTGAATTGTTTCAAGTATACCATGGTTTGCCTGTTACAATTTCTCTGTATACCTGTTACAAAATAACAGAACTATAATGATAATAATAATGATAATAATGACTTTATTTAAGTGTCAAGGTATTTAGCATTTCAACTAATTGGGGACACTGTCAGTTATTACCCCAGAAATTTGGGTACTCATTTACTGACCTCGGAAGGATGGACAGCTGAGTTGACTGTAGGCTTGTGGAAATTGGTCCCGACGAGATTCGAACCCATGACCTTACGATCGTGAGACGAGTGCCTTGACCACTCGGCCACACCACTCTAATAAATAAATCAGTCAATTTTTTCTGTCTGCAGCATGCAGTGCTGTGAACAAAAGGAAAACTGATAAGATTAAGGCCTCTTTGAACATACAAACTAGGGGACACCCACTCAGTCCCCCCTCTTCTATAATTTTGAACATAAGCCTTTTGTCCCCTTTCTCTCAACAAAAATAAAATGCCCATCCAGTCAAGGTGCTTCAAATGAGGTCCTGGGTAAGATCTATTGTTTTTGGGCCAAGATGTTTTGGAGGAACATTGTGCTGCAGTTTGGCAACTTCTAGTGACAAGCACAAGGACTCTGATGTTCAAACATAGGATATAAATTAGGAGATTCTGAAATACATATCCAATCACTGTATTTTGCGCATTGTTCAAAACATTATGAACAGAAGCAAAAATGCAGTGATTTTCTATTGAAATGAACTTCTTTAGATGACCATATCTCAGTCAATGTTTGACATATTTAACTGATTTTTGCACCAATAAGCATTATTTTTGACGCTCTTTCGCAAAATGATGAGCAAATTTCGAAATTCTAAAAATAGATTTTTGATGACGTCACAGTTGGGTAGTCTATATCACACATAATACCTTGAAATTATACGTACCTATGAACCAAACTATTGATTCCTTCTTTCTGCCTACAAAATAAACGAGAAGTTATTAATAAACCATAATTTTTATTTTTATTTTCAAAACTGACAGGGAAAGAGGACACTGCAAACACACACAAAGGCAAAAACACGACAAATGACACGGGCCTAACAAAGTTAGAAGGTGAGTTTAGGCTCAAAACCAAAACGGTCACAAGAATTTCAATAAAACAAACATCAGACATTATTTATCAGATAAAATCATCATTAGATACCTTGCTTTAAAACAAACCTGGTTTACAATATTTTCAGCGTTTATTTTTACAAATTTCTTCAAGTTTAAGCTCAATCTCGCAAAGCCTGCCTCTGTCTGCTGCCAAACCTGCACATGATCTCATGATTTTAAAAATTTGGCGCGTTGAATTGAATGTGCACGTGATACCGTGAGAAAATCTCCATAACAACGATTGGTATAAATCGTAGCTAAAAATTTTCCATTGAAAATTTCATGAAACTTTTGCGAAACATTAATTCACTTATACAGGTTAGGATAGGACAGGCTTTTTAATTGCAAAAGTTTGGTTTTTGATTAAATACAGTTTAAAAATTAAAACATTTAAAATCTAAGCTAAGAATTACAACGAAAAATTAAAACCATATCCACGCGGGGGGTGTCTTGATTGTTTGTAGTTAAAAAACATTAGAATCAGGTAAGATCTAAAATTATTTGTAAGAAATTAATTTGTGATAAATACCTAATGAATTTTCCTACACAGCAAAACCCTGCTATAGGTATGTCATGATGTAAAAGTTTTAGTAGCTAAAAAATTTAGCTTAGGGTTTATTTAGCTTCTGGTAAAGTAACTATATGTATTTTTATGGTATTTTTTCCGTATTAAAATACAATAAAACTTGGCCAATGGTCAATTGAGTTTTAGCTAATAAACTAAAGATAAAAGTTTTAGTTCAAAATAAATTCATTAGCGATTTGAGTCCATTATAAGTTTCTAACTCTAGTACGAAATTAACTCTCCATGGCGTTCAAAGTTGTAAGTTTTCTTTGCGTTTTAACGGCATTACAATTTAAGGGTATGTTACCCCTATCTGGGGTTTCTTCTGATGTGACGTCACTGTTCTTCTTTGGCAAAATTGGCATTGGAGTTTTGCAATTGTCTCTCACTGTAGAATTTCGCGCGCTTTTCGTCACGACAGTGTTAGCCAAACTTGGGACATTCTCCTTCTCAGAAACGAATATTTTAGGAAGAAGGTTCAGCGAAGACGTTGGAATTTTGATCATGTGAACAATGTTATCTTTCTTTGGCAAGTTTTGTAGAGTTGAAGACTGCAGAGCTCTTAGTTGTTGTGACTGCTTGTTAGAAGAAGGCCGGGTTGCAGTTGCTGAATTTACAAAATATGTATTTGACAATGCCTGAGTCTGCAATTGTATGCAATTTTGTTTTAGACCAAGCATAAAGCGTGCTTTAGTTGACTCGGCATCATTGCTTGAAGAGGCATCCTCGATGCAAGATTTCAACGTACCATTGGCAGAGCTAGATGTATTAGATGCAAGTTTTCTAGAAATAGAGGCTGGAATGCACCCATTTTGAACAGTAAACGGCGAAACGTTACGCTTTGGTGAAATTGGGTCCGTTTGAACACCAACTGAAATCTTCTGTACAAAATTATTTGACGTTTTTCCAACGTATACGTGCCCAGGAGACAAAACAGGAGTACTGCTCAATATATGCAAATTGTCTCTGCTCATGTACTGAGACTTTCCACTGCTTTCTAACAATGCTAATGATTTCTCACTTGGTACAACGAAATCTTGTTTCGAACCAATGTTTCTTTGATTGGATAGTGGATCTAATGATTCTTTGATTCCTTGTGATACCGAATCATGATTGCATGAGGGATTAACTGATTCTATGTTTCGAGATTTCTTTGCTGTAGGTTCATCAGTTGCCATTCGATTCATCAAACAACATCTTGAACTTTTATCCATGATTTCAGAAATATTTTCATCTTTCATGCAAGAAACTTCATCTTGTTGAGAAGCAGTCAGGAGGTCTAAGATTCGTTTGAAAAGTTAAGGAAAAAAGACCCCTACGAGAAATAGTCCTACCGAATTAGTTATTAGGTCCAAATGATCAAAATTATAAAACAAAAATTTCAGAAAACGACTTTCTTGTGCTGTGGCGTCGTGGCCTAATCCAGCTGGCTTGTGGTGTCAGAGGCTCAATGATGTGGGGGTTCGAGCCCCAGCTACGGTAGCGTCATAGCCAGGGCCAAGAGGTCTCGTTAGTTAACCTACTATACTGACATCCTAGAGAATGGCGCTAAGTACACCATTTCACCTTCACTCGAACACAAGCTAAGTCGAACTGATTTTACATTCCCATTGAACCTTGTTTTCATATAAAAAATCTCGAACAATTTCCTTGGTCCCTTAAAGGTTCGTGTTACCGAGAGTTAACTCCAGTTCTAAACACATACAAAACAATACATTGATAAACTTAAGCAACATTTTGAAAGGATATCATCTGTTTTATGAAGCTTGTGTGGAAATTTTTCTTGAAGTTTTCGGAGTTCTTCTCGAAACTCCCGCTCTCCAGGGCTCACAAGATCATCTAAGAAATTAAAAGATATATATATATCAAAAGACAGACAATCGTGATAAGAAAAGCAGGTAGGAGATAGATAGCCATTCTGACAACAGAATCTTCGGACATCATCAGCGTACGGGGTCACCAAATTTGTAGAAAACTCCAAAACTTGAATGACTCAACATGAATGAACTTCTAACCCTGAGTCTAATTCTGCCATACGGCAACGCTTACTTGACAGCCAAGACTGTGCAGAAAATTACAGCAAGAATTGCTCTCAAACAGAGGCAGAGCACGATAATTATTTCGCTGAAGTGATTTAGAGTCTGTCAGACAGAGTTCTTTTGTTCACTTTGAGCCTTCGATTAATTCCACTGGTCTTCCCACTGCATCCTGCAAGCTGATTGGTGTTGAAAGTGGAGGAACGATGGAAAAATTTGTTATATATGTTAGTTAGTTTTACAAACCATCATGTTCTTGAAAAAAGTTATACTAAGTTTTTCAATTTCACCCAAGCATAGTTCTATAAAGTTGCCTCGAGTTCCGAAAAGGTAACCTTTACAAAAGACCTATGGTAACAAAACTACTTACATGGTATCCCAACACTCTTTGCTGGCGATAGGGCATCATTGCAAACATCTTTAGCTATACAATCTGCTGCAGTCTGAGCTTCGCTTTCAATAGCGTCGTATCCTTCGTTAAAATTTGAGCTACAAAGTGATTCCATTGATCCAGCCAAAGAGCCATTCATATTGCTGCTGATTATCATCTCTGCGCTGGATCTCTTCCGGCTTATTGTTGCAGCAGATTTCGTCCTTGGAAGCTTGATTTTCTTTGGTACTAACTGATTGGCTGACATCGAGCGAGCACCAAGTTTTCTTATTGACTTTGATCCTATTTGAGAGAATAGATTACTATCATAATTTTGAGCTATTAAGTTATCAACTATTGCCTTGAAATTTTACGAGGATAAGCAATTACTATTGGTAAAAATGCCAAGGGTTGTATTCAGTGCATCGAGTGGAAGGTAAGAGACGTTGAAGGTGCTGTGGCGTCGTGGTGTAACCCAGCTGACTAGTGGTGTCAGAAGCTCAGTGTGGTCAGGGTTCGAGCCCAGCCATGGTAGCGTCACAGCCAGGGTCGAGGTCTCGATTAGTTAACCTACTACTGAGATCCTAGCGACTGGCGCTAAAACACCATATCACCTTCACCTTCACCTTCGACACTTCGAGTTCATATGAAAAGTTACTTTCCAAAGCTGGCGAATGCAATATGAGGATAAGCCAAATAGATTTGTTATTCTAATAAAAAACTTACCAAGTTTGAAATCTGCAAGAGCAGTAGGCTGGCAAAAAAGTGAGTGTTTCGTTGGAGCATATGAATCAGAACCACTCAGAGTTTTTTCTAACGTTACTAAGGAAGAAAAACAATTATAACCATCAATAAATGTTTTAATCTTGAAGTCACAAAGTGTGCATGTCAGCAAATCTGATAATATGACTCCCCAATAGGACGCTTATTGTCAGGACATTTTTTTCAAAGGAACCTTCAGGGATGTAAATCAACGAGTATACATCAATTTATACACGCAGTTTTTTTATAAGCAACCGCTTATAAGCAACCAAGATGTAGAAGACCTAATACTTGAAGCAACGTATAGTACCACAGTAAAAAACCTAAGCAACATTTTACATTTTAAATAATTTGTATCACTGCAAGCAACCGAGGATTGAAAAACATAGAAGCTATTTCCATTCATTTGCCGTTTAATCATTACGTGAAGCATTTCATTGAGGGGTTTTCGTTTTACTTTCAATACAAAGTCTCTATATGGTGAACAATTAAATGGTACTTCTTGACTGATGTTATTTGTAGTATTTCTTTGCTGTATATACTGGGTGTTTTTAGCGTGATGTTACATAAAAAGCTCAAAGCTATAGCAGAACTCCAAATTTGATGTTTTTCTAGCCTCTTTACTTTTCTTAGGGCAAAAATATACAGTTAAAATTAAGCAACTAATAAGCAACTTTTGCTACTAAAAGTTGGCCATAAAAGATCCAAAAATAAGCAACTTTTTTAACTAGGCTCTAGCGAAGTTGCTTATAAAAAAACTGCGTGTAGTGGATCTATTCCAGTTTTGGTAATAATCTCTGATGATGTCATCTATCACTGCTCGATTACATCGAAAACCGTCTATATCATTTTAATTACGCGAGTAAGCAGATTTTTACGCCATAGCCTTGCCTATTTACTACATATTTACGAAACTATTGGCTTTTTCTCATGACTATACACTTTTAAACCATGGACAAAGGATAAATACTTGCTACATTAGAAGTTTTTTGATGATGATAGATTTGGTTTACCTGTGTCTGGCTGCAGGGTTTTCAGATCAATACCAATCCATTTGAAAGCAGTTTTCCGCGATCCCGAGAATACGACTGTCTTTTCGATTAGCTGCATGCTCGTAAGAATGTTGGCAATGTCGTATAGACGCCTGACTTTTGCTAAAATAATAATTAAAAAATATTAAGATGAGAGGAAACTAGAGTGTATAAATTGTGTTACATTTCAAAAGATACATGTCATCGATATTTGTCATGAATGGCGAACACAAGGATAGATTTTTCCACAAGTGGCATACCACAGTTGATGGGATTTGAATGGACTGCACGATTAGAGAGCCAACAATGATTCCACTGAGCTAAAGAGCTCAATGAAATCGCCGAGTAACTCTCCAGCCCAAAGCTCTCCTCCCGTTTTGACTTTTTTGTGTTTCGGCTACGTTAAGCCTTCTTCAGCAGCATACATATATATACTTGTTTGCCATGAATGACGAACACAAGGATAGATTTTTCCGCAAGTGGCATACCAAAATTGATGGGATTTGAAGACTGCATGACCAGAGAGCCAACAACGATTCCACTGAGCTAAAGAGCTCAATGAAATCGTCCAGTAACCTTATGAGTCATACAGCCCAAGGCTCTCCTCCCGTTTGACCTTTGTGTTTCGGCTATGTTGAGCCCTCTTCAGCACCATAACTATTTATGAATGTTTTCATGAATGGAAATACAACTCTTCCACAAGTGGCATACCTTGATTGATGGGATTTGAACCTAAGATTGCATTAGTTGTGTAAAGATACGATAGAACCAACGCTAGCCAGTAGGAACTGTTAACTTATGTTGACATGCCAACAACTATTCAGAACTCATAGGATAGAGTTTACTGCTGTCGCAAGTGCGCTCATGTCGACTTCGACTGACGGGAATCAGAGGTCGAATAATCTTTCTGGAACTATGCGCCGACTTATGGGAGACAAAATGGAACCAGATGCCAACTGTTTGCCAGAGCGCCGATGTCGACGGGTCAGTTTCGATGAATAAGTTCCAAAAGATCGCCGATAGGGAATCGACAACTACTCCTGACTGTCCGCATAAGCCTGGCTTTAATTAACAGAATCAAGTATTAAATGTTAAACTGAAAAAGTAAGGGGAGCAATCAAATAAATAAATTACTAACTTTTGTTTTTGCCAAGTGGATCTTCCGTCACTTCGATTACTTCCCTTGCCGCCTTTTCTAATGCCACAGTTTGGTCCTGAAGAAATTTAACAAATTTGTATCAATGAAATCCAAATACGAGGGGTGTAAATGGAGGTAGTCAGCATGCTTCACGGAGAATTGAAATCGATTTTCACGAAGAACGTATAGTTTGGCTTTGGCACTTCACATTTCACGCTTGATACTTGTTCACGTTTCATGAATTGTTTTTGTTTTCTTTCAAGTTTCCACACTTTAAAACACCTCTTGTCAAGTAACACGAATATACTCCATCCCGCTTGAAATAACGGCAATGTTGTTCAGATTTCTCAGTTAGCATAATAATAAAAATCCTAAAAAATTATATCATTTAACTAACCTTCGATACGATGAAAAGCATGAGCAACTTCTGGCAAAATATACCCAGTGATTTATTTTTTCGTTTTTGGACTCTTCTTCTAAAAATGAGATCACAATAATCATATAGATTAATGCATGGTTACGTATATTAACTAAGAAATAAAATAAAAGACTTGCTCTAAGATGAAAAATTGCCACTCATCATTGTGATGTCACAATCTGACAGGAGCATTCGCACAAAAGGTAATTGCAAATAATAATTCTTTACGGACCTTTTCTGTACGTTGAAGCAAAGTTCCAATCATTTTCATCTTGTTCTGAAACCATGATGCCATTACGAAGCCAAACTTGTGGTACTTTCTGCAAAAATAACATTGGCATAAGGAGCAAGTGAAAAATGCAGACTTTACAGACTTTTCAAAACTGGCATGAAATTTTGCTCTAAAACCCAGCAAACCAAAAGAAAGATGGATGAATGCCAAACAGCAAGGGGATGAAAGTGAAAACATGCATTGTAACACCCTTTGAAAAGTATTTTCCCTTCTGCCAAAGTTTAAAATGGACCTAATTTATACCCTCATAATTACTTTGCCTAGTAAGAAAACAAAGGCATGGCTTAATAAAGAGAAAGAAAGTGGGCTAGTGCGTACAACATGGCTGATAACTTGTATAAGCACAATTTGAATAAGCACAAGATGTGGAATATTTTTCTTTTACTTAAGATTAATAAATGTTTATCCATCAAATAAATAAAACCTAAAGTAATGAGGCAATTACGCTGCAAAGTGACGAGATGATGAAGCAAAAAAGACGGATTTTTGCTTCGTCTTCTTGTTGCTTTGCAGCGTTACTGCCTCATTACTTTACTTTAGTTCATTCGCCGCAAGAATCAAAAGATCCGACAGGACAGCCTGCAGTTCGTGGCCTTTTCTCTTTATCAATCAAATAAAACATACTCTACTTACAATTTGAGTTTGATGTTCAGTTAAATCTTCTAAGTTACCATCGGTGTTGTAAATTTTATGGGCTAAGGCCTGCAAACAATTAATGACAATTAATAATTATCCATAAATCACAGTCGGTATAGTCAATTCACCTAGCCTTCGTCTGTTTCATAAACATGTGGCTAGACTGCTGAATTGCTGAAAGACTGACAATTATTAGAAACGAAATGAAAAGGAAATGGGGTTCTAACAAACCAAGAACCTAAAAAAGTCAGAGCATAAGTCAATCATCATCAGAGAAGGGTTCAGGCACTCATTGCACTAGGCCATCCTACCCAATCACTCGGAATGCAGAACTTTCTGAGTGATGAACAGAATATATAGATGTTAATAAATACGTAGCTGTAGCAAGACACAAGACACTATAAAAAATTCACCAATAACGGTAAACGGTTATAAACCTGGTTGGGCTGTGACCCCAACCTTGCAATACTGAAGTCTTTAATCATAAACAGAAAATAAGGGTACATGAGTGTGATGTACCTTTGGCAGGTCATACTTTTCCTCCTCTGTTTCAATAAATATATAATGATCTATTAACAAAACATTTAGGAAATTAATTAATTCCTAACCTTAAGTTTGCACAGTGTTGGGATAAGTCTTTTAGATCCATGCCACATATAAGTATTTTTTCCTTTCTTTGTTACATATTCCAAGCTTTCAAGTACATTTACTATATCATAAATTCTTCTTCGTTCTACCTCTGGATAAAAGAAAATAAGTTGTCAATATTACCAAAGAACTGAGCACAAAGATAGGTGGTCTAGTTTTAAGATGGACTCAACATATAACAGACAAAAGGTCTCAAGAAATTAGAGCAAAAATAAAGAGGAATCTTTCAACTTACGTAATTCTTTAGCAACTTCATGTAGATTAATTTCTTGTCCTTCTACATTGTCAGGATATCTTTGCAAGAACCTAAAATGTATTTTCCAGTTAGAAAGATTCCTTACATATTTACGGCTTCTAGACACATTACAGCAAACTTTGTAGTGCTCATATACCCAGATTGTTTGAATCTTATCTAGACTGCTTTTCTCAAACCTACAAGCAGATTAGTTGTCCACAGATCCCAAATAAGTTTGTGGGTTTAGTCCTTCCTAGTCTGAGGGTACAAGCTGTATGACTGTGAAACGGCACTGCCCACATTAATTGTTAACAACTTAGATCCTCTACTTGTTGTAAGACAAATTGTCAAGAAACTTTTACCAAAGAAAGCAGGTTATTCATACAGTCATTCCTGGTGTCAGAATTCATAGACATTGAGATATTGAGAGGGGGACAAGAGGGCAAAGAAAGGTGCCCCCTTTTCTGGACCAAACTGCCCCTTAAGCATGAGTACCAACTTGTAAGTGTTTTTTTATGTCAGAAGGCCCCTTTCCAGCTGCTATGAGGTGCTTCTCCAACATTTTGCTGATTTGTGACAATATATTTTGGTTGGGTGTCACATCAAGTACCCTTTTTTAATTACCTACTTTTAAGGAGTTTCCAAAATTGATTCCAAAATACGAAAATATAAAAGAAAAATCCTGTGAATTACTTTTGGCATAGAAGACCCAAAGATTTAAATTTTCTACTTCCACCAGCCCCATAATCAAACTGCATATCAATGTCATCATTTTCACAGTTATTCTCTTTATCCTCTAATGAATCAGAAACAGTACTACAACTATCCTCTTGAAAATCATCATCATTTTGGAAAAGATCCTCTTCTCCTTTCCTTGAATTTTTCCAGCAACACTAAAAGCTGCTGAGACAAGCATTTTTAAATTTGCAGTTGGGGTTAGTGGGTCATCCATGCTAGCAGGTGTGAATTTCTTTGGTGTAACTGGAAGACTAATTGACTGTTTTTGACTTTTGCTGTTTTGTGTTAGTGAAGATATTTTTTGATCTTTGCATTTCAATGAAGTATTGTTTTTTACTTCAGTATGTTCACAATTTCCATTGTTATCAGTCTTTGAAAGCAATTTCTTGTTTGTTTCCTCTGATCCTTCTGTCTCAGGGGAATGTTTCTTGGAACCTCCTCAGTATCTTGATGTTCATTATTCATTATCACTTTATCTTGGAATTCTGAGCTGACCATTGTTGCTGCAAAAATTACACCAAAAAATTAAGCGTTCATACTCTTGGGTCATACACATTTTTTGAAAATTTAATAAACAAGGGGCCCTAATAAGGTCCGGGGGGGGGGAAAAGCTCAAAGTTAATAAATGGGTGGGGGTATTTATTTGGCACCTAAGAGTAAATTGTAGAGTTTGCTAATAATTGCAAGGTACTGAGCAACGATGAGCAACTTGCTGCTCAGATGCACAGTGCATGCGCGCCCACTGCCAACCGGCAAGTACTAAAATTTGTCATTTTGTGCACACATTATGTTCCAAGCTGGGGTACCATCTTGCAGGCGCCGTTTTATACAGGAAAAAATTGAACATATTACCTTTTTATACAGTGAATAAATATTAAATCACTAAGCTTTGCTTAGCGTTAACAAGAAAGAGAGGATGTTCTGATCAGTATTTCACTTTCGCGCCAGTTTTGGCCTAGGCCAAAATCAATTTTCATCAACTTGAAGCCCTTTAATTAGGGCGCCAAAACATTTAATATTCTTACTGGAATATGAGTTTACATTTCAAAATTATAACCTTATTCTGTGAATTTTCTTATAATTTTCATAATCATGTGATGAACAAACTTTATGACACTTTAACAGTGCAAAATGAACGCCAGACTGAACGTCCCCGTTGTTGGTCTCAAACCAGAGCAGGGAGGGCCTAGGCTAGCCGGGCAATTTCTACGGCCTTTCTCTGCTGCCTTTTACGATGCAATGAAAAATTTGATAATCTTAAATCAATTAACGAAAAACTAGATGAAAATTATATTATAAACTTGTTAAGCTTACTAAAAGTTTTCAATTATTACTCGAAATACTTACCTCCCTCAGAAACGTCCACCGTCGCCGCCATCAGATCTTGAAATTGAAAACGTTAGCGATCAAATTTGGCGCGTTGTCTGTTCTTTGTCTGACTGGGCTGGACTTAAATTGACCAATCAAAATGGAGTATTAGGGTCACATGTCAACAGGGATTTTCCAAGCGGGAAAATTTTGGCGCAAAATCTTCACAGGGCAGATAGGGCAGAACCCAAATAGTCAGAAAACAAATTTTTGCGATTTTTTAGCAAATTGGGTTTGCAGACTTTTTGTGCTAAAAGGAAGTGCTTTATTGAAGTTTAGCAAAAATTAGGACATAAATTTTATTAGATAGTAAAGGAATACCGAAAGTAACAAAATGTATCAGCAAGTTAAGTTTTTGTCGGACAGTTTCGGTAAATTTTCGGTAAATTTTCGGTAGGGTTCATTTGAAACTTTCTTATAAAAAACGTGTATTTCACAAGTTTCCTGCCTGCAGTTTACGCTCAAATAAAAAAGACAGCATTATTTTTTGAGAAGTTGTATTATCTCGTATCTATAATGTAACAAAACAAAATTATCCATATAGTAAGGCAGAAACACCGCGGCGCAAGACACAAAAGACAACTAGGTTTTTTAGTTTGCTAATATTTCGCCCTGCCAAGCAGGGCTTCTTCAGAGTATGATCGAATACAAAATGTTTAACAGTATATACAGGCAATTATTTTGAATTATGGTTGGTGAGATCTGATTGGTGGTATGTTTGATGCTTCGCAGTGGCAAGGTGTGGGATGAAGATGTGCATGTTTTGGTAATGAGGATATAAATAATCATAATAATCATAATGGTGAAATGTTAATAAAATGGATAATTATAAAATATTGTTATGTTAAGGAGAAAAAAATTGTTAATATCCTAATTATTATAATAGTTATAAGTGTAAAGATAGTGAGGTAGTGGAAAGACAGGCGGCAAAGAGGACAAGGTTAGAATGGGTTAGCGGTCAGTGGTCCTGTTAAGTCCGTGAGGTGCCAGAGTGTTAGCTAGGCCAATGAAGTACTGTTCTTTGGCTCTTCTAACACTCTCTCGTTTGTTGTGTAGTTGTAGTATCGGTAAAATTTGTAGATCGTCAACTGTGTGTTCGGGTTTACAGAAGTGATCTGCAACCCCGGATTTGTCATGTTTTTTGTTGATAATGTCCCTACGGTGCTCGTTGAGTCGGTCTCGTAGTCGTCTTCCTGTCTGTCCGATGTACTGGCAGTTATTGTCCCTGTTCTGTAGGCACCGCAGGCATTGTATAACGTAAATTACGTTAGTTGAGTTGCAGTCCAGTCGCTGTTTGATGTTAAATGTTTTGTCTGTGTTAGTGAATGTAACAGTTGTTGCCCCGTCCAGTATGTGTGTACATGTGTTGCAGTGGCGTTTAGACGAGCACTTGTGTACGCCCTGGGAATCGTTGGTGACGTCATTTTTTATTTTAGCACGTACCAGATGATCCCTAAGGCTTTTCGTCCTTCTGTAGCTTAGTACCGGTGGTTGGGGGAAAGCTTCTTTGCAGTCGTCAGAGTTCTGTAGTATGCTGTAGTGTTTAGTAAGTATTTGACCCAATTGAGGTAACCCTGGGTGGTAGGTTACCACAAAAGGAGTCCTGTTGTTCTGTCGCTTGTTCTTAGTCTTTAAGCTGTCTTGTCTTGTGATCAGAGAAGCTTTCCGTATTTCGTTACGTACATGTTTACGTCTGTAGCCTCTGTTCGTAAGGTATGTAAGCAGTTCAGTTGTTCGTTTACTAAAGGTCGTGTTATCTGAACAGATGCGTCGTAGGCGTAAAGCGAGACTGTATGGTATGGAATTTTTTGTGTGTTTGGGATGGGCAGAAGAGTGGAGAAGATATTGATGGGTGTCAGTAGGTTTGATGTAGAGGTCTGTGGAAATGCTGTGGTCTGTGTTGAGTGTGATAGTGACATCTAGGAAATGGGTTGAGGTGGAGGAGATGTCGCTAGTGAATTTGATAGTGGGATGAATGTTGTTGAGATTGTCAATAAAGTCCGTAAGTCTGTCTTGTCCGTGCGTCCAAATCAAAAAAATATCGTCAATGTAGCGCCACCAGACAAGGGGTTTGAATGGTGCGCTGTCAAGGGCCCTAGTTTCAAGAGCCCCCATAAACAGATTTGCATATGGGGGTGCCATTCTAGTGCCCATAGCCGTTCCGTGTTTCTGTAAGAAAAAGTGTCCGTCATTATCAACAAAAAACATGACAAATCCGGGGTTGCAGATCACTTCTGTAAACCCGAACACACAGTTGACGATCTACAAATTTTACCGATACTACAACTACACAACAAACGAGAGAGTGTTAGAAGAGCCAAAGAACAGTACTTCATTGGCCTAGCTAACACTCTGGCACCTCACGGACTTAACAGGACCACTGACCGCTAACCCATTCTAACCTTGTCCTCTTTGCCGCCTGTCTTTCCACTACCTCACTATCTTTACACTTATAACTATTATAATAATTAGGATATTAACAATTTTTTTCTCCTTAACATAACAATATTTTATAATTATCCATTTTATTAACATTTCACCATTATGATTATTATGATTATTTATATCCTCATTACCAAAACATGCACATCTTCATCCCACACCTTGCCACTGCGAAGCATCAAACATACCACCAATCAGATCTCACCAACCATAATTCAAAATAATTGCCTGTATATACTGTTAAACATTTTGTATTCGATCATACTCTGAAGAAGCCCTGCTTGGCAGGGCGAAATATTAGCAAACTAAAAAACCTAGTTGTCTTTTGTGTCTTGCGCCGCGGTGTTTCTGCCTTACTATATTTATTCAACTCTTCGCCGCAAGAAGCTCTCTAGCTGAAAGCAAGCAGTAAGCTAAGTGGTCTTTTCTTCTTTTTTCTGTAAAATTATCCATACAGCATTTGTTAGCGAATTCGTTATGTACAAAAAAATTCAAAAAATTAAGTTAAAACATTTTTAATTCAGCAAGTCAATGCTTACTGCATCTGCTGGAATAAAAGAATTCCACCTATGCCTTGATGGCATAAAAATTGCCTATGCCATGCCTGTGCCTTGATGGCATAAAAATTGCCTATGCGGCATGCGCATGCCTTAATGACATAAAAATTGCCTATGCCATGCCTGTGCCTTGATGGCATAAAAATTGCCTATGCTATTCCTGGCCATGCCTGTACCTTGATGGTATTAAAATTGCCCATGCCATGCGTATGCCTCGATGGCATAAAAATTGCCTATGCCATGCCTGTGCCTTGATGGCATAAAAATTACCTATGCTATTCCTGGCCATGCCTGTACCTTGATGGTATTAAAATTGGCTATGCCATGCCTATGCCTTGATACCATAGAAATTCCTTATACCTATGCCTATGCCTTGATGGCATAAAGATTGCCTATGCCATGCCTGTGCCTTGATGGCATAAAAATTACCTATGCTATTCCTGGCCATGCCTGTATCTTGATGGTATCAAAATTGGCTATGCCATGCCTATGCCTTGATGACTTAAAGATTGCCTATGCCATGCCTATGCCTGGATGCCATAGAAATTCCTTATACCTATGCCTATGCCTTGATGGCATAAAGATTGCCTATGTCATGCCTATGCCTTGATGGCATAAAAATTGCCTATGCTGTGCCTGTGCCTATGCCTTGATGGCATACAAATTTTTGCTAGTCGGCAAAAAAGTACGTTATGTACACGTATTCCAAAAACCTAAAGAATTCGTCAAGTGAAGATTTCTTGATAACTTTCAATTTGCTCTGGCCAAATGATCCAACACGATTTTTCAAACAATCGAAAATTGCTTGTAAAGCAAAAATGTTTGCCACGTCAGAAAGCCGTTGAAGAAAGTCCATTGGCCATCTCCCGTTGAAATTTCAACTCAGACAAGATATTAAAAATCAAGACTTATTTTTTTCTTATAAGAACGAACTTTATAAGAAAGACCAGGCTGAAATTTGGATCAGAGTTTTTTGCTATCTCTAAAACAATTTGAGATAAACACAAGAAAGGTTCACCAGCGTGAAGCCCTTGCCTGAAAACGCATTTTAAACATGTCTCTGAGAAGGGTAGGGGTTATAAATTGGTGAGAAATCACTTTAAAAGTAAGAAACAGGCAGGCTGAAATCGAAGCCAAGTGTTCTTATGAGAAAAAAAGCGTGCATAACATGGGGAAACTTTTAAGTAACATGACCAATAACCGGTGCAAAGAACCAGCAAAAGACTACCTATAAACCGTGGCGGCAATTGAAAATCATTCCTTCAATAGGAGCTAAGGAGCTACCCCTCTCGCTAGAGTTCTACCTGTGAACTTTAAAGCTCTACACTACATATTGTGACAACAAATGTACATGCATATAGTCAAAGCTATTTATTAAACACAATATTCAATTAGATCTTTTATTCAGGACTTAGCTTAAAATTTGGTAATGCTGGATTTTTTGACGACATAAATTGTTTTATTGGTTTTGTTCCACTAGTTGATTTAGGTACCTTGACTCTGCTTGATAACTTCTTTGTTCCAGAGGGTTTGATAAACCTGCTTTGCCCACCTAGTCCGTTGTATCCTTTCTGAACTGCCGGGAATGCTGAGGATGATTTCGTGTGAGTGGTCGGCTTCAGTACGTTGTTATTTCTCTTAGAGTCTGCTAATGGGGCTTTGCCTGAGTGTTCCGTGACGCTTGTTGTGTTCACATATTTTAGGCCAATCCTGAAAAATTAAGATATTTAAAAAATAGAAAAATGGCCGTAAGAGTAAAAGTATTTTGAGAGGAGTCCATAGGGGAGTCTTGAATATCTTTCGAACGCCGTGCGCAGCTAGAAATATCGAACCTCTAATGAGTTATCCTACTTTTAACTGCAATGCTAACCAACGATAAACGAACGATAACAACTGATAACTGAACGATAACTAACCTAAAGAGGGCAGAGCAGAGGGCGTATCTCGCCCTTTTACTGCTCATGAAGCAGATTTGAATCACGTGATGCTTCGCACCTCTGCTTAGCACCTATTAACTTCCTGTTAACCTTATGTCGTCTTATTTGGCTTAATAATTGTGCCAACATTTTTACTGGTGATTTAACTTACGTAATAACTTCACAAGAATTTCTAAGCAAGCAGCCTTCCTTGACCATATACCCAAGAACCTCGGGGGAGGGTATCGTTATAGTTTTGAGGTACGGGGACGTCTAATAATTTAGGGGCACCTTTTTCCTGAAAAATGTGGGATTATCAGTACCATTTTTCGAAGTAAATGCGGATTTATCGGTATCATTTAAGGAAACATGTGGATTGTGGAATAACGGGTACTATAATGGAGAAATTTTCAAGAATCGTTTGGAGCTTAGCATTTACAAAATGAATGTCCAGTGAGAACTGATGTTTCACCTAAAACATTATGTGCTTATTATCAAATGATTTTGTTGGGTTTTTGGGTGTACAAATGTTCTTTGCCTTGTGGAATTATGAGCATAGTGTTAATCATGCTGTCGCAATCATGGATCACAATTTTTATCAGGCTTGCGGAATTAGGGTCACCATTTTTCAGACATTCGCGTAATTATGGGTCCAAATTTTGATCTAAAATGGCATGCGCGTGTCCAAAACACGGCCTCCTCCGTTTCTTCCATTTTCGGCTAACTTTTCTTTTACAAGGATCAGAAGATGAGACTATATGGGCAAGTATAGGCTACCTCCGAGCAAAACGCTAAGAATATTTGTAAAAACCAAAGAAAAATACTCTATCTCAATAGTCCATGAACAGTGAGAAAGTTACTATTATACGGTTTTTAGTGTTCGTTGTTGCCCCCACTTTCGCTTATTCCCAAAAACCTGGCTCGTATAGGTTTGTAAAAGGACATCGCTGTCGGAAAATAGTGGGAGGAAATATAAAATCCTTAAACTCATACTTACTCAGAAGCTAAATCCTTGAGGTCCTCGTTTTCGAAATCATCAAAGAGAGGCGGTGAAATATGCTCATTTTCATTCAGTTCAGCAAAGGTGTTATTTTCAGTTTCATCTGATGAAGAGATTCGTGGTTTTTTAAATGCCATTGGTGCAGGGCTAAGACAGAAAATTCAGAATATGAGAGTCCATTGCTTCAAGATATCATGCTGAAAAGTGTATATTATGGAGAAATATATCCTAGGGTTAGCCATTCCTGAAATCCCGTCTATTGTTGCATGCCACTTGTGGAAAAATCTATCCTAGTGTTTGCCATTCATGAAAGATATGTAGTACCAATATGTATGGCACAGAAGAAGGCTCAACGTAGCCGAAACACGAACCCAAATGGGAGAAGAACCCTGGGCTATGTGACTTGGAGAATTAATCGTTGATTTCATTAAGCTCTTTTGCTAAATGGAAACATCAACAGCTCTTTAATAATACAGTCCAGGTTTGAACCCCATCTACTGTTGTACAAAAGATCTATCTATTAGTGTTTGTAATTCATGAAAAAATGTATACCAACATGTATGGTACTGAAGAAGGCTAAATATAGCCACAACATAAAGCCAGAAAGGAGGACAGTCTTGGGCTGTACGACTTGGAGAGCTATTCGGCGATTTCATTCACTGAGTTCTATGGCTTAGTGGAGATGTCGTTGGCTCATACAGTCCAGATTCGATTCCCGGTACGCCACGTGTGGAAAAATCTAACCTAGTGTTTGTCATTCATGTGAAATGTTATTCATGGTAAGCTTTCCTCGAGGTAGATGAGTTACCTTTCTTGTAGAAGTCTCTTGATAGCACTTGCTCTTGGACTAGGAGACATGAAGGCTTGCTCCATTGCATGGACCTTCTTCTGTAGGTTCTAAAATTAAGTAGATTAGATTTTATATAGCAAATCGCAATATTTCAGCAAAATGTAAAAATATAGGTACTTAGACGCTTCATGGTTCATCCCCAAACATCTGGATTTTGCTTACCAAAGGACGAATTGCTGTCTCGTTTGGCGATGTCGAAAAATATCGCTCGTCAAATGTTTGTTTCTTGTGACAAACACAAAATGTTTTAGAGTCGAACATTTGTTGCTTGTAACAAGCAGAAAAAGCGTTTTGAAGCTTTTCAAAAACATGCCTAGTATTTCGGCTCGTCAAGCAATGTTTTGTGATGTTCTGGCCAAACCATCAAAGATTGTTTATAAAACATTTTAAATTTGCTTATAAAACAGATTGTTTTAACGTTTGGCCACGTCACAAAACAATGTCCGTCAAACATTGTTGCTTGTGTCAAACAAAAATGCTTTTGAACTTTTTCGAAAACATCACGCAACAAATTCTGCTTATCTTTGCTTGTCATGCAATGTTTTGTGAAATGGCCAAACGTTCAAACATTGCTTGATGAGCAAATTTGACACGAGCAAAACGATGAAACATTGTCAAACATTTGAGACTTTGCTTCACAAGGAGTGTTAGACAGTTTTGTCACGCCGCAAAACATTGCTTGACAATCATATTTCTTTCAGCAATGGTTTTGAAAAACTTCGAAAGCATTCTTCGCTTATATCAAGCAAAAGATGTTTGACGAGCAATGTTTACGGTCAAGCATTGATTGTTAAACAAATCCCAAATGTTTAAAAAACAATGCTTGATTGTTTGGTCAGGGCCTTATTGAAAGCAATGTAAGTCAGAAATGGAACTATTAATATTCTACCTGTCTTTCCTTTTCAATATGCTGTAAATCAGTTTCGGTTAATTTTAATTGATCGTGCATGGATTTCTTCTCAGCAGTTGATGCTTGAAGCTGAAAGATATTTCAAAACTTTTACTTCAAAATATGTCACACTGCATTTCATATCTACCGCATACAGATATACTTTATTACATGAAACTGCTTTACCTAAGGTGGACTTTATAAGGCCGCATTTAGATTGTGTCAAATTTAATTAATTTAATCCGGCATAAAAGCGACGTAAGAGCGACGTTGACTTTATGTGTAGTTAGCGTCGAACTTAATTCAAAGTGGAAATTGTTTGGGTTTTTACTTAAAAAGAGGCTCAAAAATGTGAATTTTAAATTAAAAATGGCTGCAGTAAATGCAGTAAATCGATTTTGATTAAATTCGACCAAAATGCGACCATATAAAGCAACGATACACTTATGTCGAACTTGTGAATTAAGTTCGGCAAATCCTGATGCACTTAATTCAAAGTGCAGCACTTAATAAAATTGCCACTTTATATGGGTGAATTTAGGTCGAACTTAATTCTTGCTTGAATTAAATTCGACACGACCTAAAAGCGGCCTTTCAAAGTTACCCTAAATGTGAATAGGCCAAGCTATAACGTCGTGCCAAAGTTGTGTCGTGCCCGTCATATTCTGGCATATGCCGCAAGCTCGAAACTTGGCACGACGTTTGATTAAAGATTACGTGCTACGCCTGCTAATAAGACGAGGGCTTGGGCTACTTAGGTCATTGAATGATTAGACGTCGTGTTACTCCATGACACGGTGTGATTTAACTGACGAACATACCTTCCTCCTCAGATCTTCAATTTCTTTCCTCTGTGTTTTTTTATCTTCATTTAATTTGTTTTTCGATGCTTTCAAAGTCTCGAACTCTCTAAAAACGTATTTTAAATTAAAAACGAATTCACGTTTTCGTTCAGTCATGTATTATCTAATTTACTTAATCCACCAAACCCTCAACTAGCCCTGAAGAGGTCCTAAAGCCTTGTTTCCAAAATACCACCAGCTGTTGCTGAGTGTCGATGGGTGTTGCAAGAGTATTGGTTTTTGCTTGCTGCCTTGAAAATGCTGTTTCTGTTACTATTTAGATTTATGAAAACCGGGTAACGAAAAAACATTTCCATGACAGTCAAAACTCTTTAGAAACGCGAGAACACTTTGGCACGCCTGATACGCAACCAAAAAGATCATTGGGTGATCATTTCATCAATTTAAGCCTGGGTAATCTATATCAAATTGCTAACGCAAATTAGCGGCGGGGGCAATTATACAGTCCACGCAGTCTGATTACTTATCTTCTTCAGTTTGACAGGCTTGAGATAGTGGCGTAACGCAGTTTAGACTACCTAAATTCAAAGACTAATGGCCCCAGACCAAAAGGGAAAAATTTTTCCCATTGTGTGCTTTTCGGCCAAACTATGCTAAAAGACTTGCTTAGGCCATCCCATAATCATTCATTAACCACGGGACATGTAATGTGCATTTTCAAGGTTCCAAAGGGCAAGTTGTCAAACATTTTCCCACTATTCCAAGCCCCCTTCCCCCGTCCCTGCATAAGGGCTCCATATTACCAAATTCATACGGGGCCCTAGCGTCTCCGTTCGCCACTACCTTGAAAACACTGAAATCTTGTCGAGCCTTGAGCCGACGGCCCGACAACCTCTCAAAACCAAGCAATCACTCTGTCAGTTAATCAATCAATCATTTAATCAAAACATAGCTCACTTACTTCTTGATGATTACAAACGAAGTAACAAGCTGACTGAGTGAATCAGGAGTATCATTGAATCGTTTCAACATAATCTCTATATCATGTCTCTCGCCACTGATCAGTTCTTTGACACTGTTGCATATAAAAGAAAGGAATTATTGAGCATCAAACTTGCTACTCGATATAGAAAGGCTAAAAAACAGCAAGTCAAGAGCCCTGACAAAAAGAGATCATTGTTCGATATGGAAAGGATCATGTTGGTCCCAGACACTCCTTTGATAGTGTACAATGGCTGCCGAAAGTGTTGGAACGCCTGTGCTGAAATTCTCTTCCATTGCCTGCTATTGCTTCACCCTCCCCCTCCTCTCCTTGGACAATGTTGTTAAACACTAAAATTTCCAGCATATTCTGGCCTCGCGCGATTGCTAAGAGAATCATCTATAGTCTCAACATTGTTTGAGGGGGAGGGGAGGGCTTAAGATCGTGAATATGCTAGATTTACCGAAAATTTCAGTGATTCACCCGAAAAATCTTGGGCGTTCCAACTACATTTGGCAGCCATTGTATGTCCAATTTCCTTCATGGGAGGAATCAAGGGACACCTTTTGCTAGTTGCTGCAAAACTTCGCTTTCGTCAGAATGTTATTTTATTCTTGAAATTTAAAATAATTGCTCCTCTTTGAGATGACGTCAATCAATATTACCTAGAATAGCTCTATTTTCTGCCACATTTAGAGTTGCCTCGGGTGTTTTAAACTGGGTCCATACAATTGAGATATTGGTACCAATGGGTAAGAAATGCTTTTGTTTTTTCTGTACATGGGTCTACACGAGAACAGAATTCATCGGTAGACATGGGTGGGTCTGGAAAACCAGGGCGGCACGTCTAATCCAGACCAGCTTCAACGAGAGCGTCCGGACAAACATATTCAGCATTTGAGAAAGATGCGGCCGGTAAAATTATCGAAAAAATATTGTTAGTGGCAATCCGGCAAGGCACCACGGATGCTTCATATAGAGGAAATAAGGTATGTGTAACATTGGAATAACGACTATCAAAATTTATTCTTTCAAGCAAAACATTTTCTTACAACTTACGTTACAAGGTTGTCTAAACTCTTCTGTAATCTTTCAGAAGCCATCTTGGCTTTCACCGCTTCCTCTTTGTGTTTCTCAAGAAATAAAAGCTGCCTCTAAAAAAAACAGAAGAAAACAATATTCAAACATAAGAGAAATTATTTGAAGGGCTTGCTATGACGTCAAACGTGAATATATTTTTGGACTAGAATGCAGTTTAGCGGGCACCTTTCACAGGGAGACAAGGCTACGGTTAGGATTTGGGGCAGGGATTAGGTTTAGCGTATGGGTTTTTTAGGGTTAGATTTAAGGCTAGGGTTAGAGTTGGGGTTAGTTTTAGGGTTTCGGAAGTATACGTCATCCGTTCGCATCATAGTGTATCTTGTTTGCAATTGTTTTTGTTGTATTTTTGAAGGTGTTCGCTAAGCTGCACATCTACCTATATTTGATTTCTTCTACTTGATTTTAATGCTACTTCCTTCTAATTAACGTCTAGCCTTAACAAACTCATCTCTCAAAATCTGTAAATGCATCATCTTTAAATACCAAAGTGGCAATAATTCCTGTAATCAATATTCAATGCCCCTCTCCAATTAACGTTCTAAGCGTTATGGAACAATTGCAAAAAAATGGGTGAAAAAATTGCAAATAAGATAATGGACAAACTCTATCAGGTTTTCTTTTTAACTTCAATACAATCCGTATCTGGATATAGTTCCACCTTTATTTTCAATTATTTATTTCTGTTTCTGACTTTTATACTCTTAGGAGTGTGGAGAAAAGAAGCTTTTTTGAACTATGTGCTCCAAGATGTTTCCGGTTTTTTTCCTTTTGATCCTTCAATGCAATCGAATGAATGCTTCTCTCGCTGATATGGTCATTTTTGTCTTAATTTCGGGAACAATTATTGTTAATGGATCCCCAAAAAAAATATTCCCTAAGCCTACTTCTCATATATCGCAGACCATCGGCGATCATGGCCTTACGCTGCTTGCGATTTATGAGAACATGAATTTTCAATGATCGGCGACCATCGGCGACCGTCGCCGATGAACCAAAGAAAGTTTGTTTCTTGCAATCATCAGCGACGGAATATCCATATGAGAACATCATCGGGGACCATAGGCGATCATTTCTTGGTCTTATAAAAAGAGGTTATTTGCTTTCTGGGTCACACTTGGTAGCACAGCCAAGCTGTATATGTGAACACTTCGTCAGCGACGATCGCAGAGGGTCGCCGACTGTCGGTGATCAGGTTTGCGACATCCGAGAACCAGGCTTAAGGGCCCAGAACTGTTCCGCTACGCCACTGGATATAGGGTTTGTTTTGAAAACCTAACAAAAAGTGTTGATTAATTGGCCCAAATTGCCTAAATGCGTTTCAGTTATAAGCGCAAACAAAACAAGCATGCATACCTTCAAAGCGTTGTTTACAGTATCTGACTGTACCAAGGCTTTTCTAACAGCATCAAGTTCTGATCGTGACAATTTTAATTCTTTTCTTGCCGCGTTTACTTTATCTTTCTTCTGTTTCAATTCCATATCTAAGAGAAAACGAAAAGATAATCAAAAGATGCAGGATATTGACACTGCGATATTGATAAGGAGCATGGAACATTATTGATACATATTAATAAATTTTAGACCTTTTCAACGAAAGTCTGCCAGGATTGATATGGTAGATTGAAGGCTTAATTCAATATTCGCTTTACTCTTGTTTTGTTTAGTTATATGTAGCAGTAGCAAAACAAGTAAAAAAATGACAAAATGAAAATAAAAAAAATAAAATAAAAATATCTATAGTTTTGAAAATGGATATGTGAAAGATTATTTGTATCTTAAAATTTTTGTGTTATTGATGAATCCTGTATTTCTTTTGTTTCATGTATTTCAAACTTTAATTTGCAGCCTAAACTAGATAAGCGTTGCTTCTTTTTAGGTCGCGTAGAATACCCATTTCTCTAGATTATTAGATTTCTTGTACTTTTAATAGATTTTTTGTATTCTACAAATAAAAATGATATGATGATGATGATATGATATGATTGACATTTCGCAAAACTTCACGATATTGAGATTTCGATGCTAAAATTATGTAAAGCATAAAAAACTTAGTCTACAATCTTGGACAAAATATTTGGAACAAGGCATTTTCTCCAAGGAAGTTGGCCTATTCTATTGATTTTCTACTTCCATAACTCCAATTCTTCCCCCCATTACCCCCAAAACAAAGTTGATATTAGAGCAAGACAACTTTTATACGAAACAGCATTGTAACGGGGGAGAAGGGGGAATCAATAGATAACAGCAGACTTTTTAGGCCGTTCCAATATATTTTGTCCAAGATTGTTTGGTGCAAGTTTCATTGCCCTAGCGTTTGTAATATTGATTTTATTAGCGTTCGAAGTTTTCAATTCTAAGGGCTTTGATTGTGAAAAATGGCTTGGGGTGAAACTTTTTACCCTGACTGGTCTTAGCCCTTATAAAATCGTGAACTTTGAACGTTCCTAAAATTGATATTACAAGCGCTAAGATAGTAAAATTTTGTCAAAATTTTTTAATTCGTTTGATACCTTTCTGAGTTATCTTTGTTTCCAAATCTTCTACTTTATTCTGTAACGAAAAATTGCAAGAATCACATCACGAAGAAAATGACCTACGTTGAACCTACCTTATCCTACCCTATAGCATAAGTCTAGAAGGAACATAGTCAAGAACATTTGAATTTCAACGTAATAAACATTTCTTGTTGAAAAATGAAAATCCTTTCTGCTTTGTTCTAAGAGTAAGCCAAACTCAGAAGTTTGTAGTCACAAATGTAGGTGTAAGCAAACCAACAAACAAACAAGGTACAAAGGAAAAGATAAGGAGTGTTTTGATGGAGAGAGTTCGGTCGGAATTTCCTCCGTTCAGTTCTATGATCGTTTCAAGACTTGTTAGAGATGAATCAACTGTTCTTTCCAATTTTCGCGTCAGCAAGGATTCCATGCTCAGTGGCAGCAAGCAAGCAAGCAAGCAAGCAATCTTTATTTGTAAATGCAGGTCAGCGGTTCTGGCAGCTATACTGCTGATGTGGACCTGCAGCTTGTGCCCAGACTGATATTCTAGAACGAATACCCTGGGTACTCATTTACCGACCTCGGAACGATGGACAGCTGACTTGACTGTAGGCTTGTGGAAAGTTGTCCCGACGAGATTCGAACCCACGACCTTGCGATCGTAAGCCGAACGCCTTGACCACTCGGTCACACCACCTCTTTACGTAACGTGAAGACTGGACATGTCCGATGCTGCAGATACAAGGAAGAACCTTTCGTAATTAATGATTATCACATTGGCTTGTCCAGCAGATTTAAATCAGGGCTATTTTCTGGCCAATAGTCTTCCACAATCTTTATGAAGTCAGGATCATTTTCTTTGAGGATTATTTCTTCAAGTTGAGCGTGTAGTAGGATACTGCTGATGCTCTATCTTGCTTCGTTAAGGCTTCGCCAAACGACTAGATTTTTCCCTCAATCTTTCTATCGACATCTGATTTCAAAATATGGCGAAAATCGAGCATGGATGGCAAATTGATACGATTTTTTGCTCGATTTTTTACTCGATTCTTCCAATCAACGTTGGCTTTTCTCTGCAACTCACCACGGAAAGTCATTCGAAAAGGTGGCCAAACGATTCGATTTTCAATCGACAACACCTTTTTCACTCGACTTTTTTGATCGAGATCAAACTTCACTCAACATCACTCGACGCAATTCGACTTGCTCGACAAGGTCACCAAACGAGTCGAATTTTAACTCGATATTTCTTGAGTGAATAATCGAGTCGCTTGGCCGAGGCACCTGCATTTGTGACCACAGGTTTCCGAGTTTGAATTACTCTGCATTTACTTTTTTGTACGAGCTACGTTTTTCTAGGCTGAAGTTTACGTGGTTTCAGTTTGGTAAGATTCTGCGACAGGAAAGATCTTTTATTGATTATTTAGTTTAGGGGTTAGCTTTTTTGGCCCATCCAATAAAAAATAGCCAGCAATCAGTCTGTGCAAGAAATGATTTGCAGCATAGAAACAGTTGCATTTAGCCAGACACCCAACAGTGGAGGGGCAAAGGGGGTAGTCAAGGAAAATTGGGGCATGGTTATAAGAATAAAACAGAGTATTACCTTGTGACACTTTAACATCAGACTTCCCTTACAAAAAAATCCTATCTTGGTGAAGATGGGGGTGGGGGCAACTGCCCCCATGCCCACCCTTGCTGCCCCACTACATAGAAGTGTAGATTCTTCCACTTATATTTTGTATTATTGAAGTTACCTTTAATTCAGCTGGGTCTGGTTCACCCTCTTCTTTGTCTGCTATGGTGAAATACAGTTTGATTGGGTTTGCATTGTGAAACTGTGCTCTGCATGTTGGACAATTTCTGGTGACCTTGTTCCACTGAGTTATGCTAGAAATAAAAAAGCATTTGTATGAATTCAAGCAAGATCAACAATTACCACATAGGATTGCTGTGGGTACCAAACCAACCAGCATCTCAAACTGGTATGGTATAGATGTAATGCTAAGTTATTACGGTACAGTTGAGGTTTATAGTCTATTACTAGAGGCCTCTCAAGCAGTTCTGTGTGATGCATTATTTGACCCTTTTCCTTGCGTGATTACCTGGGTAGCCTCTTATTAGCCTAGTTTGCTAATCTTGTTTGAATCTTTCACGATTGCAGCTAATCAACAGGGAGCCTTTGAAGTCACTCACTTGACTTTAAACTTTACTCCTGTTCTGGAGATGCATATAGCATATAGCAGGGTCAGGTGTAGCCACCCCTGGTGCTGATAATGACCCGCAAGATTTCTATTTATACACCTGGATTAGCATTGTGTTTTAAAACACATATCAGCTTGCTGGATACAGCAGAAGGATCAATAGAATCAATATTCCAGTTTAGCTTCACTTTCTAATTGGCGTATTTTGATCTGCATTGGGTAAAAATTCCACCTTATATCATTGTTTCGGTCTGTTTCTGGTGTTTACCCTCTGAGGAGTGTCAGACAAAAAAAGCTTCAAAGTATGTCAAAAATGTTTCCACTGTTTCTTGCAATATAACCATAAATGTTTAAATTTTTAAGCAAAACTTACCAAGCGCTGTGGAATGTATGCCCACCTGGATAATAGTCAGTTAAGAAAAGACAATTTTTACAGAGTGTCAACATACGAGTACAACAACTCATAATGATCACACACATTATCAGTGTGATTCCTACCATTACTGGTATTACTGATTTATATGTAGATGTTAGATAAGTACAGTACAACCTCTATGGATTACAGTTTCAGCTATTGTTTTACCACGAAGACTATTTTGCACTATGTTTCCTGGAGAACAGAAACTATTTTTGGGCAAAATGCCTGAGAATGTTCAGCAAAACGACCACTTTTAATCTGAAGAGTGTGGTGCATTCATGTGTGAGATAAACAATAAAACAATAGAAAAGAACAAAGGAAAAGCACTTCTGCATGGATTGAGATCTTGTCAAGAACTGCCATACTCTGCAGATTAAGGCCAGACTGGGTGAAAAGGATGTTTAGGGGGAATCAACCAGACTGGAATGTGTGTGTACTGGGCACCAAAGGCTATTGTTATTAAAACAAATGAGCATTGTTTTCACCGAAAATTGTGCACTGGAGTTCTTCGGGCCCACAGGAAAGTTCCCACAATGGGAAATCATTATGACACCCCATTATGCCCCCTAAGTCATCAACTTTTGCCCCGTCATGTGTTATGTCATCACTATTGTCATTGTTTTTTTTTTTTGAAAAGATACATGGACACCCAACAATGTCATCAGGAAGCAGGGCTATCCCTCGATATATCCCGATCGAAATTCCAACTCATTGAACTTCTTAGACCATTCTTTCTCTCAAAATTTGGGACCAAGTAGCCTCTATCTCATTATTTATATAGCCTCCCTCTCATACTATCTACATATATTGTTATAGCCACATGCAGACACACGCACACTGAGAGAGAGAGACCGACTATCTCTAAATTCTTGTGTTCTGTGTGTCCTGAGTGGCACACAGGTAGGTACACATATATACACACATGGAGAGTAAGAGAGTCGATGCTGATTCATGTGGTTCGTGTGTTTTGTGTGGCACATAGGTAGGCACACATATATACACACATGGGGAGTCAGAGGGTGGATGCTGATTCATGTGGTTCGTGTGTTTTGTGTGGCACATAGGTAGGCACACATATATACACACATGGAGAGTCAGAGGGTCGATGCTGATTCTTGTGGTTCGTGTGTTTTGTGTGGCACATTGGTAGGCACACATATATACACACATGGGGAGTCAGAGGGTCGATGCTGATTCTTGTGGTTCGTGTGTTTTGTGTGGCACATAGGTAGGCACACATATATACACACATGGAGAGTCAGAGGGTCGATGCTGATTCTTGTGGTTCGTGTGTTTTGTGTGGTAGGTAGGCACATATATACACACATGGAGAGTCAGAGGGTCGATGCTGATTCTTGTGGTTCGTGTGTTTTGTGTGGCACACATATATACACACATGGAGAGTCAGAGGGTCGGTGCTGATTCTTGTGGTTCGTGTGTTTTGTGTGGCACATAGGTAGGCACACATATATACACACATGGAGAGTCAGAGGGTCGGTGCTGATTCTTGTGGTTCGTGTGTTTTGTGTGGCACATTGGTAGGCACACATATATACACACATGGAGAGTCAGAGGGTCGGTGCTGATTCTTGTGGTTCGTGTGTTTTGTGTGGCACATAGGTAGGCACACATATATACACACATGGAGAGTCAGAGGGTCGATGCTGATTCTTGTGGTTCGTGTGTTTTGTGTGGCACATAGGTAGGCACACATATATACACACATGGAGAGTCAGAGGGTGGATGCTGATTCTTGTGGTTCGTGTGTTTTGTGTGGCACATAGGTAGGCACACATATATACACACATGGAGAGTCAGAGGGTCGATGCTGATTCTTGTGGTTCGTGTGTTTTGTGTGGCACATAGGTAGGCACACATATATACACACATGGGGAGTCAGAGGGTCGATGCTGATTCTTGTGGTTCGTGTGTTTTGTGTGGCACATAGGTAGGCACACATATATGGCACATTGGTACACATGGGGAGTCAGAGGGTGGATGCTGATTCATGTGGTTCGTGTGTTTTGTGTGGCACATGGTAGGCACACATATATACAAACATGGGGAGACATATAGCAATTTATTTTTTGGTAATTTTAATTTATTTAGAGTTTTGGGGGTTTTCTAGACTGCGGCCAGACTCCAACTGGTTAGTAGGGTTTTGGGAATTTGGCAAGTTTTTGTCCGGGTTTGCCAGTATTGATACATACTCTTCAAAGCCCTCTATGTGCACATTGGTTTTTTCTATTGTAATTTATTGTAATGTTGATTTGATATTTGCACCGTTCTTCAGTAAAATTAACTAAATTTATCCAGACAATATCTTAAAGGCAATTAATGCAATAGGAAAAGGCAATAAACAGTGTCATACATTGCGGATGCTGCTACATGATAGTCAGTGGCGTGGTGGCTCCACATCGGCCGGGGGGGCACAAGCCCTTTTTTGGCGCCCCATAGAAAAAAACGCCGTTTGTACAATTCAATTCGTGCTTTTGACAGTTCTTGAGAACCATGCCCGAAAGTGTCAATTAATTCACCATAATCAAGGGACCAGCAAATCTTCCGCTCAAATGTCATCAGTAGCAGGCCTTCTAATCGGTCTTGCACCATGGAGGATCGCATTCGAGATTTGACTCGTTTCAGGGTAGAAAAGGTGCGTTCAGCTGTTGAAGAGCTGACAGGAATGGCCACTGCGATAGCAAAGACTTTGCTCAAGACTGGGTACGCATCCAGCAAATGGTATTGCGGGTGACAAAGAAGCTGCAGAACATCAGAAAATAACGGCATCTTATTAATTTCTACTGCCTGGTAACTATCTGGCATGTCTTCAGGGTCTGCTTCGATTTCATTTTCAACTTCATCTGCTGTATCAAGATGTTGGCCCGTGTGTTTCCAAAGAGCTTTTGGCGCCCCTTTGAAGAGTTGGAGCGCCTTCGGCGCCCTCTGATTTTCCGTCGCTGGGGGGGCAAGTGCCCCCCCCCCCGGCCACCACGCCACTGATGATAGTACCTTAGAGTTTTCTGTGTTATGTTTCGAGTTGTTTCGTGTTTGGATTACAAACTTCCATTGAGAATTATATACATATGCATATATTCAACATATTCAGGCTGTTTCATTTCACAACTGGAATCAAAAAAACATTTCTAGAGAGCGGAATTTATACATAAAAAAAGTTACCGAAATAAAGGATATCTTGAAACTGCAAAAAAGGAAAAAATTATTTTCAAGATACCTTATCTTGTATATTATGTATATTATCGCATTTAAATGTCACGATTATTTATTTAATATGCTGTTTTTATAAAGAGAAATAAATGTGTGCATATTGAAAGTAGTGAAGATTAAAAGCAAATTTTGTTATATATAAGCATGTACGAGCTCGTATTGTGAGAGACAAGGTTTATCAAATGTCTGGTTGACAAAGTGAATTTCGTGGCGAGGTAGACCTAATTCAGTTTTCATTTCCTCAAGGAATGACCATTTCCTTTTCGGAAAAAGCCAATTGATTGCGAGTCAAAATTCTGTGCTTACCGATCTCCTTTCGTTTTTCATCGCTGTTACCCATGGCACGATAATTCTTATTAGCTAATATCGACATCTTGTTAATTTCATTTCTTACTTAAACTTGATATTTTTATGAGTAATTTCGTTAAGTTTGATTTGATGAAGCAGTAGTTAATGTTATGTTTTCTTGTATCTCAGCACTTTGCCGGACCGCGGTGACGGTTGTGGTACCTTCAAATCTGACCTATGCAAAGGCTTCATAACTTTTAACTTTAAAGCAATGTTGCATCATATTTTTAATCATATCCATATTATTCCTATTTCTATTTTTTCTGAACTGGGGAGGGGTTGGCTACATCAATCTTTCATATTGAATAATATTTTTAAGGAGGAAGGCTTTAAGGGTATCAAAACTGGCAAACTCGGACTAAATTTGGCAAAACCAAAATTATGTGCCAAAAATATTCCTAAATTATTCTCAATTTACAATGTTACCAAATGGCCCGAAGACCCGAAGATCAAGTGAAATAAGTCAACTCTTTGTCGTTTACCATTTTACGATAAAAAAACCTAATCCACAGTTAAGAATTACTATTTTAGCTCCGTCAATCTAATTAAACCATTGTAGTCCAATGTGTATTGTAAAACATATAAGGTGTGACAATCACATTTTGTGCCTTGAGAAATAAAAAATTAAAATTAAAAAATTAAATTAAATATAAAGCTTGAGCCTGGGATTATTCTTATAGACTGGTTAAAAAATTCACTCATTTTGACCAAAAATAAATTAAACCTGACCCTAAAATTGTAAAACCCGTGACTAGACAAATATCCTAAACCCGAAAACCCATACGTTTTTCGGAGGAAACCCTAAAACCCGATGCCATACATAAAATTAGCCATACCCGCTGAGAAAAATAAATGATAAGTTAAGGCTGCTGAGACTCTTTCACTTTTTCTAAAGTTATTTGGGGATGTTAAAGTTGATATTATAAAATGATCTGTGATTTTTTTGGTTTACTTGATTATCTGATTGGTTTCACCATAGTAACCAAACCCATAAAGCGCAGTTTTGCCTACTTTCCGTCCCAAATTTGCATACTGTTTTGCGCTCTAGATATGGTACAGTAGATGAAAATGCGATTTTCCAATTGCATGAATATTGGTCATCTTTCATCCAATATTTTCCCTCGAAATCCTCAAATATTAATTGAGAAAACATTTCAGTATATTTTATGGCGTCATGATGTCTTCATTGAAGTAAATTTTGAAAAAAGAACTTGATCAATCTTTATTTTCTTATAAAAGGACCCCACCATAGACCACCACTTTACACTGCAAAAACTTTATGGCTAACAATGCGGTCCAGAAAGCTTGCAAAATGTTCAGAAAGATCGCACAAAATGGAAGAAGCTCCATAGCTTCCACAACTCATACTAGAACAATAACCAAAATCTTAACGTGAACAGAAGTGTTACACAAAGCAAGGGTCATTCTTGAGACGTTACATCCAGTGGCGATTTCAAAGGGGCCCAGGGGCTCAGCCCCCGAAACACACTCGCATTGATTATGCTTTTGATGTGTCTAAACGTGCTTTACTTACAAAGTTATTAACGTACATTGTTTAGTAGTTGTTATTTTCCTTTTTCCTAGTACCTTTTCGAGTTGTGCTGATTCCTAAAGGCTGCAGTGCTAGCTCCTGTTTTCCGGGCATCCCTTAAACTAGATTCCGCTATCATTATGGTTAATTTGGACTTAACTAATCGCTTTCTACACAGTTTTGCTGTTTAAGCACTTCGTTATAATACTTTCATTGATTCAAATATGGTTGGGTTCACAAGAAACAACACCCTTCTTATGACGTCACCTCCGAAGCCCCTTGTTGAATATTTTAGAAATAACAACTGCTTATATCTCCTTAAAAGATAACGAAACTAATGTTTAAACAATCATAATTCGGGAATCCGAAGTTTAATTTTAATCAACAAGATTTTGCGCAGGCTAACCAAGAACCTAAAGTTATTAATCTAAAGTATGTTTCATTAAAACAACAAGGTTTTCAGTTTCAAGTTTCAAGTTTTCATTGCGCATTCACATCTCAGCTTAATTACAGCACACTGAATTTGAAACTCAATTAATGGGACACAATTAATATATTGGATATTTACAATTTCATTTTATTTTGACAAAGACACATAATCCTGGCTGAATGAAACAGAAATAACCCAGGAAGAGGACTTGCGAGCAAGAGCTTTGTGGCATTTTATACATGAATTTGATCAATCAAGTTGAAATAGTGATACACAAAAGCAGCATAAGAAAATACTTTTTCTGTAAATTTAAAGAATAAAAGAACGAAATATTAATTAAATCTTAATTGCTAATATGATTGATTTTAAATCCCTGTTTGTTTTTCGGTAACTTGTATGCCTGAGTATGTATCTAGTTCTACAAGAACCACAAGACTCTCCATGTGTGTATATATGTGTGCCTACCTATGTGCCACACAAAACACACGAACCACAAGAATCAGCACCGACCCTCTGACTCTCCATGTGTGTATATATGTGTGCCTACCTATGTGCCACACAAAACACACGAACCACATGAATCAGCATCCACCCTCTGACTCTCCATGTGTGTATATATGTGTGCCTACCTATGTGCCACACAAAACACACGAACCACAAGAATCAGCATCGACCCTCTGACTCTCCATGTGTGTATATATGTGTGCCTACCAATGTGCCACACAAAACACACGAACCACAAGAATCAGCACCGACCCTCTGACTCTCCATGTGTGTATATATGTGTGCCTACCTATGTGCCACACAAAACACACGAACCACAAGAATCAGCATCCACCCTCTGACTCTCCATGTGTGTATATATGTGTGCCTACCTATGTGCCACACAAAACACACGAACCACAAGAATCAGCACCGACCCTCTGACTCTCCATGTGTGTATATATGTGTGCCTACCTAGGTGCCACACAAAACACACGAACCACAAGAATCAGCATCGACCCTCTGACTCTCCATGTGTGTCTATATGTGTGCCTACCTATGTGCCACACAAAACACACGAACCACAAGAATCAGCATCCACCCTCTGACTCTCCATGTGTGTATATATGTGTGCCTACCTATGTGCCACACAAAACACACGAACCACATGAATCAGCATCCACCCTCTGACTCTCCATGTGTGTATATATGTGTGCCTACCTATGTGCCACACAAAACACACGAACCACATGAATCAGCATCGACCCTCTGACCCCCCATGTGTGAATATATGTGTACCTACATGTGTGCCACTCAGGACACACAAAACACAAGAATCAGCATCGACCCTCTGACCCCCATGTGTGAATATATGTGTACCTACATGTGTGCCACTCAGGACACACAGAACACAAGAATTAAGAGATAGTCGGTCTCCCTCTCTCAGTGTGCGTGTGTCTGCATATGGCTATGAGAGGGAGGCTATATAAATAATGAGATAGAGGCTACTTGGTCCCAAATTTTGAGAGAAAAATGGTCTAAATTTAGTTCAATGAGTTGGAATTTCGATCAGGATATATCGAGGGTAGCCAGGAAAAGTTGCGGTTCCGGTGACCCAAATCAGATAAAGCAACTACGTGAACCCCCAAAAAAATCAAAAACAGTAGTATGATGTTATAAAATCATTACATCATCAAATAGTTTTCAACTGTAAAGCCGCCCCCAACCCCTAATCTAAGATGACTTCCAGTGGGCTTGGAGAGGTTTAATTAGAAATTTAACCCACAAAATTTTTTCCCTGAGAGTGCTTTAGACCTTTTACATTTGTATGCTTCGTAAAATTGTTATCTTTTTAGGTTTTCTTTGGAAGAACAGAAGAAATTCGAAGATGCTCTGTTCAAGAAAGTATTCCACATCATGACATAATACACACACATGATTCAGGAAGAAGGCATGATGAGATCATTGCTTCAGCTCTTACTTTAGCCCTGCAAAGACAATTAGATCAAAGGAAAGAGACAGTTAAAAAGGATGGAAATGAAAAAGAAACCAGTCAAGTTGACTGCAGTTTACATCTACAACAGTTGAGACAGATTGATAAATTAAGAGAAGATAAAATATTATCTGATGAAGAATTCTCAGAGTTGAAAAGTATAATCATGGAAACTATTATTAATGAATTTCAAAATAAAAAGGATAAATGAAGACTTGAATAGTTTTTGATTAGGTTTTTGTATGTAAAGTAGCTATTTTTTCAAATTGTAGATTTTCAAAACGTTTTCATAAAATTTTTTAGATTTTAATTTACCTATTGTAGATATAAAATAGAACAGCTTTTATAAGAGAAACATGGTTGACGTTTGGGTCAATTTTCTTCCTATCCTAGGCTGCTTGAGTAAATTTACAAGCTGCACCTTTTGTATACTGAGCGAGTATTCGCATATAATATCTATTAACGAGGGAGGGGAAGATTCTTGAGAAAGTAGGTGCCTCAGGCGCCACTGATGAAGGTGACCCTGGGCGAGATGGCGGACGGTCATGTTACAGCACGCGTTCGCAAATCACCAGCTATTTAAAACTTTTGGGTTGGTTCCTAGAAGATTTCTACGCTTATTTTACTTTAATAATGTATTTCAGTTCAGTCTAATTCAATATTATTCAATACAATGGCTACTAAGGAAATTCCAGTTCGAGAGTTCATTCGAGAAATGATGGACGTTCAGGCCAAGGCCTACAGAACGGTTGTTGAAATGCTCGTAAACGATGTTAAAGCTGAGCTCAGATTATTGAAGAATGAAGTTAATGACATAAAGACAAGTCTTCAGTTTAGTCAAAAAGACGTTGATGAAATTAAAGAGAAGCTTACTGGCGTTGATGAAAAAATCGAAGCTCAGTCTGATTTAGTCGAAGGTGCTCTGGGTGATTTGGGAAAGGTTATTGAAAAAGCAGACGACCTAGAAAACCGGAGTCGTAGGAATAACATTAAAGTTTTCGGCATTCCCGAAGAGTCTTCCGAAGACTACGCTGCTTCAGAGGTGAAACTGAAAGCTGCAATTGCTGATAAATTAGGAATAAAGGATGAAATTGTCATTGAACGAGCCCACAGGGTAGGGCCTAAAGATGGAGGAAGAAAACACGTGATGGCACCAGAAGAAAAATCCGGATGAGCCAAGACCGATTGTAGCGAAGCTTCTAAACTGGAAGCAGAAAGATGCTATAATCCAAGCAGCAAGAAAGAGCCGGCCACATGGAGTTTCCTTCAGAGATGATTTCTCAGACAGAGTGTTGGCAAAAAGGGCATCACTCATTCCAGACATGTTAGCAGCCAGAAAAGAGGGGAAACAAGCATTCCTTGTGAGAGATCGATTGGTGATAAAGAAGCTGAGTAAACCACCCGACGATGCTGCAACTGCAAAACTGAATGATCAAGAAAGAATTTCTAGCAACATAAGTGACAATGAAGTTTTTATTAAAGAATGAACTTAAAGTAAGGCCTAAATTTTTTGTGTTTGTTTCAATTTTTCTTTTTTCTTTTTTCAGTTAGTTTCAAATAAAATCTTCCTTTTCGTCACAAGATTAAATAGCTATGGACAGCAGAATAGGTAATCCTAAATTCCCATGTGGGTTTGCCAAAAAATGTTACAAGAAATCAAAATCTATTCAATGCAGCAAATGTTGTTTTTGGATACATGCAAAATGCAACAATATTTCCAATGCAGAATTTGATAATCTTTCTAAGGAAATGGATAATGTACCTTGGTATTGTATAAATTGTGAAATCAATAAAAATGCATCAATATTTCCATTTGGCAACGAAGAAAATGAGGACTTCCTTAAGGTCTTTGATTTAAAATCACCGTGCTTTGCAGATTGCACGCCCACTTATGAAATTACTTCACATCTCACTAACTTGCCTAATTTAAGCGATTATGATATTGATGAGCAGATGCCTCAAACTCTTGATTCTCGTTATTTCACACTGCCAGAGCTTTCATCCTTGCACTATTCTTCATCAGATCTTTCTGTTCTGCACACTAATATACGAAGCCTTTCTTGCCATCATGAGGAATTGATAGCATTATGCAATCAACTTACTTTCCATCCTGATGTAATTGGTGTTTCTGAAATTTGGGATAGTGATAACCATCCCATTACAACTAATGTTGACATTCCAGGTTACACATTGTATAAGACTTCTTCTTCAAGCCAAAATGGTGGAGTTGGTTTATATATTAAATCATCACTTACAGCAATCCATAGGAATGACCTGAACATCTCTAACTCAGATTTTGAAACTGTTTGGGTAGAAATTGATAATAAAAAAAGTAAAAATATGCTATTCTGTTGTGTTTACAGACACCCTAGTACTGATATTGAAACTCTTACTGATCACTTTGAAAACATTTTTGCAAAGATATCTTTGAACAAACTGGTTTTTATAATGGGTGACTTTAATATCAACTTACTCAACTATGATTCTCACACACCAACAAATGACTTTATTAATTTTCTCTCTGTTAACAACTTCTTACCCTGCATTCATCATCCAAGTAGAGTCTCTGATCAATCTGAATCTGTGATTGACAATATTTTTACAAATGCAATAGGAGATCTAACTTGTGGTAATATCCTAACTCAAATTTCTGACCACTTCCCTCAATTTATGGTCATGAAAAATAGCAAAATTGTTTATAATGAAACTGTAAGTTTTAAACATGATTTTTCTAAGCTAAATGAGCAAAACTTTATTGAAGATTTCAACAATCTTGATCTATCATTTTTAGAATTCGATAATATGGATGTCAATGAAAAATTTGATAGGTTTTTGGAAGTACTTAGTTCTTTGTCAAGTAAACATGCACCAATAACTAAACGTAGTAAGAAAGAAATCAAGTTTAAAAATAAACCATGGATTAATTGTAAAATACAAAAAATGATGAAAATTAGAGACAAAATCTTACATAAGCTAAAGAAGAATAAATCTGCTAACAACCTTACTCTTTATAAAAAATTTAGGAATCGGGTTTCTAATGAAATCAAACAAAGTAAAGCAAGATATTACTATAACTATTTCCATGAGAATAATAATAACATGAAAAACTATGGTCTGGCATTAAAACAATAATCTCTCAAAAGTCTACTACCCTTCCACTATCAATAAAATTAAGGATGATTTTGGTAACATAACTTCTGATCCCTCTGATATGTCAAACATCTTCAATAATTTTTTTACTACTGTTGCAGATAAAATTACATCCAAAATTCCTAAAACACCAAAATCGCCTCTGGACTATTTAAAAAATAGAAATCCTGCTTCATTGTTTCTTTCCCCTGTAACCAGTGAGGAAATTTTGGACTTGATTAATCTGTTGGACTCTTCAAAATCAGTTGGTCCTAATAGTATTCCTATAAAAATGCTCAAAATAATTGGTTCCTCCATCTCCCCATGTCTTGCATCACTTGTTAATAAGTCATTTCAGGTTGGCATTTTTCCTAATAAATTGAAAGTAGCAAAAGTTATATCTTTATTTAAGAAAGGAGATCCAGAACTACCATCAAATTACAGGCCTATTTCTCTTCTCCCTATATTTAGTAAACTGTTTGAAAAACTAATGTATAAAAGACTTTATAGATTTCTTGAGGTCCATAATATTTTTTATTCTTTACAGTTTGGGTTTCAAGAAAATAGGTCCATTGATCATGCTCTCATTAGCATGACTGAATCAATTAGAAGCACATTGGATTGCAAAAAATTTGGATGCGGCGTTTTCATTGATTTACAAAAGGCATTTGATACTGTCAACCATCAAATATTATTGTCTAAGCTTGAACATTATGGTATCCGTGGTTGTGCTTTCGACTGGTTCAAATCTTACCTTTTCAAAGAAAACAATATGTGTCAATTAATGGACAAAATTCCAGCCTGCTTACAGTAAACTGTGGTGTCCCCAAGGATCAGTCTTGGGCCCATTACTCTTCTTGATATATATTAATGACCTACCTCTTGCTTCAACTAAATTAAAATTTTATCTATTTGCTGATGATACTAACATCTATCTTGAAGATGGAAATTTGACCCATTTAGTTAAAACTGTTAACAAGGAACTAAAATTTGTGATGAAATGGCTCAATGCCAACAAACTCTCACTGAACATTGAAAAAACAAATTTTATTTTATTTCATTCTATGTCAATTAAAGTTCCTTCTGACATTAATATTAAAATAGGCAAAAAACCAATTAATAGAGTGAAATTTATAAAGTTCTTGGGAGTACTTCTTGATGAGAATATTAGCTGGAAACATCATCTTAATCAACTGTCAAAAAAACTTGCCAGAATATGTGGAATGTTTTTTAAGATAAGGAACTTTGTGTCATTGAACACTTTGTTATGCTTGTATAACGCTTTATTTTTATCATTTTTGCAATATGGAATAACTGTTTGGGGGAGTACTTGCACAACGTATATTGATCCTATTTTCAAATTACAAAAAAAGGTTGTCAGGGCCATCTCATTTGAATCATCTAATTCGCATTCTTCTCCCATTTTCAAAGATCTAAAGATTCTTAAACTCTCTGATGTTTTCCATTTAAAACTCTTAACTTTTGTCTATGAATCAATTCACAAAATATCTCCTAGTTGCTTTCATAATTTCTTCTGCTTGAGTTCATATGTTCATCAATATTCTACCAGGCAAGCTAGTAGAGGCAATTTATACTTGAATCAAAAAAACACAGTTAGATATGGCTTAAACTCTTTAGGGTATCTTGGAGCAAAACTCTGGAATGAACTGCCAGATCATATCAGAAGTGCTAAAACTAAAAATATGTTCAAAACGAAACTGAAGTCACATTTGATAGAAATTTTAAAAAGTGATAAATATTTAAATAACATCCCACTCTTTGTTCATAATTGCTTTTGATCCGACCCAATATTAATATTAATTTCGAACTATTTCCATTTTTTCTAAATCTACAGATCCAATAGGGGGGCTCTCTTCTCGTTAGTTTATCTACTTAGAGAGTTCCTCCTTTAAGAAATTTCACACTCAATAGTTAAGATTCTTGATTTATTTATATTTTCTTTATTTAGATTCTTTAAAATATTCTGTAAATATTTCTGTTATAATTTAATATTGTACGTGTGAAATTTTAAATCAATGAAACTGACAACTGAAACTGCTTTAAACTGCAACTGAATATGTTAGATAGTTATTTCTATGTATTTTGTCATTTCTTGCCCTCCCGTTGTTTTCCAGTCACTATTTGACTTCTAAAATCAGTTAGCAGTTACCTTTAAGTAGCGGAATCTATTTCTAGACACATCTGATGGGGAATTATTGCTGTTTTCACCGCGAGCCTTCGTATGCGAGGTATCATTCGAACTTGAAAGACATTGAACCCGACCTTGAAAATGTCCTAGGCTCAATCCTTGAAATGGACCCGAGTCTTGCAGATCGGGAAGAAGGAGTGACGAAAATCAACGCCTGGATTGAAGAGAGTGCACCTGAGATTGCCATGTCTCCAGAACATTTGGAAATCAGTCGCTGGAAATGTATAAAATATTGGGAAGCCCAACATGTTACTGATGTTTATGGGGCCGATTATTCAATGCAAGGCACGAAACTAACAGGTTCCTGTGTACGTTTTTATTTTGAGAAAAGACAAAATGGTGAAATCCCAAGACTTGTGATTGAACATTGTGGCAGATCTGAGGTGCAGTTCAAGGATCGAATACGTCATTCTTGGCTTTATGGTTGTTCATCATCATGTCAACCAAACAGTTTGGTGAAATTTATCCGTAGCCGATTTCAAAAGCGCGACGATGATAATATCAGTAATTTATGTGCAACTTTCCCTGACTGTTGAAAAACTGGAAGTAATATCTGTCCTAATCTTGTTCAGAACTCAACTCACTGATCACTCAGTTTACTCTTAAGAAATGTGAATACAAAAGGAACTTTCCAGCGAAATGCTGAAAATACTGTATAAATCCTCAAATTAGCCCCCTGGGGGCTTCCTTATTTCTGATTAATTTGGAAGGGGCTTATTCGACAGGAGGCTTAAAAGGGGGGGGGGGCTTTTAAAGTTATTCACAAAATCATGATTTATCATCAATTATAATAATACAGTAATAAGGAATACCTCAACTCAAGTCTTGCACATCATAATGGCTGTGCTCAGTAATTTTACTGAAGAGGACTTCTTGAAGAAACCACAACTAAAAGAATACTTTTTTCTGTTATAACTCAATAAAGTACTTATAAGGTCTCAATTGGCTGAAATCAGCATGTCAGGGAGTTTGGGTAATATGAGGGGAGGCATTTTAATAATCAACAGGTCTAGGATGGGGGCAAATTTGAGGGGAAGAGTTATTTGAGGGGGGTCAATTTGAGGATTTACACTAAGGCTTTTTGATAATAAGATTTATAGTTTACAGTCTACATTTACATTAAAACTTAAGCACAATACGTCTTTGTAAAAAGTAGGGGAAATCATAGTCTATCCCTATTTTAGATAATAGTAAATATCATACAGTAATCAGCCTATTTAATACCATAATTCCCAGAGGGCACTTGACCAATTTTGGTAAGGGACATGCCTGCCCCACCCATTTTTAACCCGTCTGATTGCTAATAGGTGTACCTGACTTTTACACATATTGCTAAAGAAGATAAACCTCGTTTTTTTCAAATTTAAGAGAAATTATACCAAAATTTGATTTTCATTCCTTCAAACCAAAATCTTTGCATCGGACAGCATTCCTTATGCAAAAATTATGAATATTGAAATCCGTCAGGGTACTTTTCTAGTATTAAGCAAACATTGTACCCCCCCCCCCCGGGCCCCCAGTGTAAATAATGACTCATGCACCAAATCAAATCATTGCTTGTTTTACTATGTCTTCAGGGATAAAAATCTTAGTTAACAGCTATGTATGGGAGATTACCAGATGAGATAGTTAGGTAACAAAAGGGGTTAGATTGATCTCTAATAGGGGCATCCCCCTGTTTTCTAATTCAATCTTTTCCTTGATCATAAAAGCCCTGCTATAAAACTTGGCACTTTTCAAAATAAAATTTAAATAGAATTCTTTGTAACAGAAATTTTTCACTAATCAACAATGTAAAAAGTCTGAACTGAAAAATCTACCTTGGAAAATTTTGTAAAAATTCCCCTTTTTACCGAATTTATCATACGTGCATCTCTTGTTTATATTTTGTATTTCTTAAAATTGAAGCATAAACATATATAGTTTAATCGTCTAGATATCTATAATAGGCTTATTTGAACTTATAGTTAGTTATCATAGTCAAAGTTTCGACTTTCTTGATTTAGATATGTTAGGTCTCTGCTTCGGAAGAATTTTGTCTTATATTTAAAAGAATTTGATTAGATAATTATCAATTATAATTATTTCATATTTCTATCTGTTTCAGTAAAATATTAACGTTTTTCAACTATGCGTTTACGATCTTTAAAAATTATTTTTCTGATATTTTCGACGACCTTTACTGTAATGTTCATCTGTGCCCCTTACAAGAGGGGGGTGACAGCTTAATTATCAATGTACTGGTGTACCGGCTTTTTTGCAAGCGTACCGCCCAGTACCCGTAACAATGTACAGGTGTACCAGTTTTCAAGCATGTGCATGGTGTGGCTCTGACTTTTCAAGTGTACCATGTACCAGGTTGTATTTGTACCGTACCGGGTCGATTTTTAGCCTGTCGTACCATGTACCGGGTGCTTTGTACGGCGTACCGGAAAGCTTTCATTCCCCACTTATAAGTCTTAGTAGCGGGCGGTGGTTCACCGAAATTCGGGTCATTTTTAGAACCACCTTGGCAGCAGAGAGTTTCCACAGAACTGCCGAATTTTCGCAGTTTTTTGACAACTTCGTCAACTTTTCCAAAACCTGGCAGATCTGACCCCTCATCTTCTGATTTACCCCTCTATTGACGTTAGATTTATTTCAGCTACTTAAAGCAAAACAATTATTTCCAAATGTTAAATAACTAAAAGAAAAATCTCTGAAATAACATCAAAAGACAGCAGCGGGACGTCGTGGGAAAATGGGTACGTTAATGGGTTTTTAAGCTTGTATGTAAAGGGGCTGTAAAAAGGTAAACCTCGGAAAATCTGTCGATTCTTTAGACCTTGCCAATAAAATAAAATCTTTTATTTTAGCATTCCTAGACAGCTCATTTCTCTGCCCGTACGCCGATTACACTCCTTTTTTATAAGAACAATTTTATAAGAACACGAGCCTTGATTTTGTCCAGATTTTAAGAACAAAATAAGAACAAGCTGAGGCTGGGCCTTTTCATAAGCCCTTAGAATATCAACGAAATATGAAAGTACGACAGTCAGACAACGTAGAAAGCAAGCAAACAGTGAACTGGACAAGCATGCTATTACCACTAAAGACATTCACTGACAAAATCTAGATGTCTCAGTAACCAAGGAATTAAGAACAGATTAAGAGCATTTCAGGCTCAAAAAAGGCAAAAAATTAAAAACAGCCAGCCTCAATCGAAATTTCCTGGTTCTTATAAAAAAAGAGTGTATGCCTTTTAAACTCTCTTTTTGTAAAAAACTAAAAATTAAAGGGTTTAGTATCTTCTGTAATTTTCGACGACGAGCTCAAAACTTAAGTTGCTAGAATTGCAGCTACTTTTTATGTGAGGCCTCATTTACACGAGAGAAGCTGGATCGGCTCTGGTCCGATCGAGAGCCAGTTCTGGTTCTTTTGCAACGTGTTTACACGAGATAAACTGGATCGGCCTTGGTCCGATCGAGAGCCAGTTCTGGTTCATCTGCAATGTGTTTACACGAGATAAACTGGATCGGCTTTGGTCAGTTCTGGTTCTTTTGCAATGTGTTTACACGAGAGAAACTGGATCGGCTTTGGTCCGATCGAGAGCCAGTTCTGGTTCTTCTGCAACGTGTTTACGCGAGAAGAACCGGATCGGTTCCGATCCGATCCAGAAATACTTGACTACAATGTTTTCTAAGTTGATGCATGCGTTACCACCCTTCTTGCTACAAAACTGCTTAAAACTTCTACATTTTATCACGGCAGCATCTTGTCGGATGCTAAAGCAGAAAATTCGATTCTTCTTCGAAAAATGATGTCTTGTTGTAGGCTTTATTCATCCATCTTTTAGTCGCGTTTCGTATCCGTACCAGTTTGGATCCGCTTAAAAGCGTTCATACGGGATCCAAACAGAGCCGGAGACGAGCTTGCTCTACTTGAGAACAGATGCAGAACTGGCTCCAAACAAAGCCAGGAAAGGTTCAGATCTCGTATAAACGGAAGGCGTTTTTGAGCCAAAACTGTCTCTGCATCGGCCAAAACTGTCTCTGCGGGTTCATTATATTCAACCTTCTTTCCAAGATACCTCTGAAGAGAGATAAAAGAACAAGTTTAGACATGTCCTACTAAACTTCGCAATAATTTAAGTGCTAAGGAAGATCGAAATTTATAAATTACTAAATTGTTTATTGTAAAGTCACTGAATAAGCTATTCAAAGTCCTGATTGCTAAACACCCCAACTGCTCCGCATAATGGCAGCAAATTCAGCATCAGTTTCGGTCTGTATGCTCAGTCCTTCGTAAAAATCTATGAATTCCTACAGCAGAAAGGATGAACTTAAGTAACGGAACAGTCAAAAAAGGCTCCAGAGAAAGTGATGTTAAAACATTTAATTATCATGACTCGTATCTTTCCCAACTCTGAACCTGAACACGTGATTTCTAGACATGACTCATAACTCGTGACTTTCGCATGATTGATTTTTAAGTTTAAAATTAGTTATTGTTTTGTTGCTGCTTGGCTGTATACTTTTGATATTTTGATTATGAAGTTAACTCTGTTTCTTTACACGCGTTATATATATCTCTGAACTAATAATTTTAACAGGCCAAGAGGAGAGTGGTTTTAAAATTGAAAAACTTACAAGCAACAATTATCACACATGGAAATTCCAAATGAAGATGTGCTTAATAGCTAAAGATTTGTGGGGAATTGTCAGTGGAGACGAAACATTAAATGCTGAGGCTTCAGCTCAAGATCAACAAAAATTTCGAAAACGAGAAAACTTGGCGCTGGCTACAATCTGTCTGTCTGTGTCGACGGAAACTCAAATTTATGTTCGTTCAGCAAATAACGCAAAAGAAGCATGGTCAAGTTTAGCTCAACATTTTGAGAAAAAATCCCTAGCACACAAAATTTTCTATCGCAGAAAGCTGTATAATGCAAGAATGGAAAAGGGACTAGCATGATAAATCATGTTAATTATTTGAAAACATTGGCAGAGCATCTCGAAGCAGTGGGAGACCCGATCCAAGAGAAGGACTTGGTGATTATTTTGATAAGTAGTCTACCCGAAGAATACAGTCATTTAATAACTGCTCTTGAGACAATTGCTGAAGAAAGGCTAACATGGGATTACGTAAGGGATAGATTAATTCATGAACAAGAGAAATCACAGAAAGGAAGTGGAACAGCAGTTGAGCAACAAGACGCCTTGTTGACAGATAAAACACAAAGAAAATTCTCAAACCCAACAAAAGGAAAGTGTTTTTATTGTCAAAGATTTGGACACTTTGCAAAAAATTGCTATAAGAAAAAAGCTGATCAAAAGAAAGCAGCCAAACCTGAAGTAGGGCATACCGTAAAAACCAGACCCTAGGACGTGAGACCCCTGAGACCTTTAGGACCATTAAGTACTGACATCAAAAAGGACCGTTAACACCAGAGGGTATTCGCCTTCTAAGAACAATAGAAGATCGCAGTAGGCTGTCAGTCCGGGTTTTCTTAGTAGTGGTTCTTCCGCTATTTGGCTGCTTGCCTTCTCGTGCGTCTCTCAGTCAATACTTTTTATTTATTAATCTTTGTTGTTTGAATTGCTAACTGTCGGCCCAAGTAAAAACATTTCTTTTCAGTTTAATGCAATTTTTAAGCATCGATAGATGCCTTAAAACTAGATTCTGGGTTCTTGAGATATTATCAAGGTGTGCAGCTGTCGTAGCCGCTTTTCATTCAAATCCATAAGCTTACATATTGCATTGCGAGGCCAAACGAAGAATCACCCAACAAAGTCTTGTTTTGGTCTGGTTTGCTTTTGAGAAAATCCTAATTTTGAAACAAAAAATCTTGAAACAGTTTTTCGAAACTTGCTTTGTTCTTTTGTGAAAATTTCATAAATCTTGTCCATTTCTGCATTTTAAGAAATCGAACAGAGGGGCGATTCAGTCCTTGAAAATCTCGTACATCCTTGCTTGGAAAGCTATCGTTTTCACGGAAATCTTTGGAAATCCTGTTGTCTTAGTAAAAATCTTTTTGAAACGTGAAATATCCCTCGAATCGAACGACATTAATAACTAGATGTTCTTGATTTGACAAGTAAAAAAATGGAGCTTCTTGTGAAAGTCACTCGAAAGTCAATAGGTAGTACCCTCACCCTCAAGTTTTCTATTGGCTTTTTTCTCGCTGTACTGTCCACCAAAACATAACAAACCGCCTCAAATCCCTTCAAATCAAGCCAATTTTTGACATGTGCTCTGGCTCTAATCATGCTGTAATAAATAGAAGGCAACAGCAAATCTCTTCTCTTAAAACTTATTTTGTTTCGGTTGCTACATAACATTGTTTTAGCCAAACAAGAAATCCCAAGAAATGTCTTCGCTGCAATAAAGGCAAATAAAGGGAAATTGATATAAATTGAGACTGAAACACCTGGAAGCAGACAGCCAACAAGAGCGCTAAAATAACAGACATCTATCGAAACTAAAAATTGCATTAACCTGTAAAGAAATGTTTTTGTTGGGCCATAGCTCTAAGACAGTGAGGTATTCAATCAAACAACAAAAAATCAATAATTAAAAATATTGACTACTGAGAGACGTAAGAGAGGGCAGGCAGCCAACTAGCGGAAGTACCACTACAAAGAAAACCCGGACTGACAGCCTACTGCGATCTTCTATTGTTCTTAGAAGGCGAATACCCTCTGGTGTTAACGGTCCTTTTTTATGTCAGTACTTAATGGTCCTAAAGGTCTCAGGGGTCTCACGTCCTAGGGTCTGGTTTTTACGGTATGCCCTGAAGTAGCCAATGTCATTGAAGTTGAGAAAGCCCATGCAGAAGATAAAAACAATGGTGAAATTGCATTAACAATGGGTACAGAGCATTCAATGATGAAAGACTGGTGGATTGATTCTGGGGCATCCCAGCATATGACTTATGACAAACAGAGCATGATAAATTTCACAGAATTTGAAAAACCAATTCCAGTCAAACTTGCAGATAATAATTCCATATTTGCATATGGAAGAGGTGATATCGCCTTCCTGTTTTGAAGGCTCAAAGGAACACAAGCTTTTTCTGAAAGATGTGCTGTATGTGCCAAAAATCAGGAAGCAATTGTTATCACTGCCAACTATGACAAGTAGAAATGCTGAAGCACACTTTAAGGATGATGACTGTACAATAATTCTAAACGATAAAGAATATAAAATTGGTCATAAGGATGGAAAGCTTTTCAAGCTGAATACTGAAGTGATGAATTCTGCATTTATTGGATCATCTGAGGCCAATAAGGAGTCAATGAAATTGTGGCATGCTAGATATGGTCACCTTGGCTACAATAATCTCAAATTGTTATCAGAGAAGTCAATGGTTGATGGTTTGAAAATGAATACAAAGGAGAGCTTTGACAAAACCTGTGAAGGTTGTGCAGATGGAAAGCAACATAGAAAGCCATTCCCAAGAAAAGTGAACGAAGAGGGTCTGAATTGTTGGAAATAGTGCACACAGATGTTGGATGTGTCAATGTTGAATCACTTGCAGGATCCAAGTATTATGTTGTATTCGTTGATGATTTTTCAAGATTTACAATGGTGTATTTCATGAAGAAGAAGAGTGAGGTTCTAGAGAATTTCAAACAGTATGTTGCAGTTGCAGAAAATCTCACTGGTAAGAGAATCAAAATTCTTCGATCGGATAATGGGGGAGAATATACCTCAAAAGATTTCAAGCAATTCTGTGCTGATCATGGCATCAAGAGAGAGGAAACTATTCCTATGTCGCCGCAGCAAAATGGTGTGTCTGAGAGACTTAATCGTACTATCATGGAAGCTGCAAGGTCCATGCTGTACCATGCAGGTCTCAACTTGAGCTTTTGGGCTGAGGCTGTAAACACTGCAGTCTATCTTCGCAACAGATCACCTACTACAGCATTGGATGGATTAACGCCATATCAGTGTTGGTTTGGACATAAGCCTGATGTCCATAATTTAAGAGTTTTTGGGTGTAATGCCCATGTACATGTACCAGATGAGAAGCGATCCAAGCTAGACAAAAAAATCAATGAAATGTGTTTTTGTCGGATATCCGGGACACCAGTAAGGGTTACAAATTGTATAACCCTGAAAAAGCAAAAATGATGAGAAGTCGTGATGTGGAATTTATGGAAGAGGATTTCAGCTATTCTTCTTTGAATGCTGGTAAGTCAAATGACTATGATCATCTATTCGATTTTACTACCGTTGGTAACTTGGATCAGTCTGAAGATGAATTTCAAAATACTGTCGATCTGGATGATGTCGTAAACAACCCTGAAGTACGAAGATCAACAAGAGTGAGAAGCATACCGGAAAGACCTGGCATCATTACCGGTGAATGGTGGGTTAACGAAGACCTTGATTTTGCTAATACTGCTACTCTCGCAGATGAGGAAGAACCTAAAGATTTAGCCGAAGCTTTAAGCAGCAAATACTCTTTGCAGTGGAAAAAGGCTTTTGAGAGCGAATACGAATCACTAGCTAAAACAATACATGGGAGCTAGTTGATATGCCACCCGGCAAGAACTTGGTGGGATGTAAATGGATTTTAAAATCAAGCGAGATGAAAATGGAGAAATCAACCGTTTCAAAGCACGGTTAGTTGCACAAGGCTTTTCCCAAAGAGAAGGCCTGGATTTCAATGAAGTATTTGCCCCTGTGGCTAGATACAACTCTATCCGTGTTGTGCTCGCACTTGCCAATGCATTGAATCTTGAATTGCATCAAATGGACGTGCGAACTGCATTTTTAAACGGAACTCTGGATGAGGATATTTATATGGCTCAACCAGAGGGATGCATCAATGAAGACAAACCAGAAATGGTCTGCAAGTTAAAGAAAAGTCTTTACGGACTTAAGCAGGCAGCTCGATGCTGGAATTCAGAGATAGACACTTTTTTGAAGAATTCTAAGTTTAAACAAAGCACAGCTGATCCTTGCATTTATACCAAGATTGAAGACAGAGATAATGGTGAGTCATCATTTCTAATCTTAGCACTTTATGTTGATGACATTTTGCTGGCTTCAAATGACAATGAGCTGCTGAAAGCAGAGAAACAAAGATTATCTGAAAGATTCGAGATGGAAGATTTAGGAGAGGCAAAGTACTGCCTGGGAATGTCAATTCAGCGTGATCGAAAGAGTAAAACACTACGTGTAAGCCAGAAATCATATTTGGAGAATGTGCTGAAACGATTTGAAATGCATGAATGTAAGCCAGTTTCAACACCGCTTGAACCAGGACGTACCTACAAAAAACTTACAGATCAAGAAGAGACATTCAACGTCAAACAATACCAGGCTGCAATAGGATCGTTAAACTACGCAATGATCGCTACTCGACCAGATATAGCCGCTTCTGTCGGGATTTTAAGTCAATTTATGTGTAATCCATCCATAGATCACTGGCAAGGCGTGAAGAGAATCTTGCGTTACATCAAGGGCACAATTGATTGCAGTCTTACATTTAAAGCAGACTCATCAGATCTGACGCTTATTGGTTATGCAGATGCTGATTGGGCAAACGAAATAGAATCAAGGAAATCAACCTCAGGGTATTTATTCCAGTTTGCTGGATCTACAGTGTCTTGGAGAAGCCAAAGACAATCAGTCGTCGCATTGTCTACAACAGAGGCTGAGTACGTAAGCCTAAGTACAGCTGCTCAAGAAGCTATTTGGCTTCGTCGCTTGCTGCATGATTTGAATTTTGGTACGAAGGAACCGACAACGCTGTTCGAAGACAATCAAGGAGCTATCAGTCTCTCAAAGAATCAAACAAGTCACTCAAGAACAAAACATATTGACTTGAAATTCCACTTTATTCGTGAAGCCATTGAAAAGAAAGAGATAAAGCTTGAATACTGTCGTACAGATAAAATGATAGCAGATATACTAACCAAAGGAATACCAAAACAAAGATTCGAAGAATTGCGCGATTTGATGGGATGCAGACGAACTTAAGACATTACTTAATACCTACGAAAGATACTCGTCAAGTGGGAGTGTTAAAACATTTAATTATCATGACTCGTATCTTTCCCAACTCTGAACCTGAACACGTGATTTCTAGACATGACTCATAACTCGTGACTTTCGCATGATTGATTTTTAAGTTTAAAATTAGTTATTGTTTTGTTGCTGCTTGGCTGTATACTTTTGATATTTTGATTATGAAGTTAACTCTGTTTCTTTACACGCGTTATATATATCTCTGAACTAATAATTTTAACAAGTGAAGGAAAGTTAGATCTTGAGAAGAAATACTATATCTGTCTCAGTTGTCTTTTAATACACCTTTTCAACTTAGGGCATCGTTTTCAAAAAAATTGAAAATTGCCTAATAGAAACATTTCGACTTCAGATTCGAATTCAGCACCTTCATTTTAGTGTTGAGGCAAATTTTTACACCTCCACTCATTACAGTGTTGATTTTTGAGCGATTAAAAGTTTGAAAAGTTGTAAGGGATTTGACCGTGAAAATGACTGGGGGTGTAAAATTTCACCCCGAGCGATTTTTCACGGTTAAATCCTTTATAAATTTTCAAACTTTTAATCGCTTTAAAATCAACACCATAAGGACTAAAGGCGTAAAAAATTTCCCTCAACGCTAAAATGAAAGTGCTAAATCTGAATTTCGGGTCAAAATTTTTGTGTGAACAAATTTTCGTAAATTTTGAAAACGAGGCCCTTGGTTGAAAAGGTGTATAAGTACGTAACAAACTTACCGAGTAAGATACTTCTCCTTTCTTTTCGCTTGTTTCAAATGCCGAAACTAATTCGTCAATGATTTCTTTTTCTGATTTTTCGCCTAAAAAGCAATAAAGAATTTAGTCCTACAACGTAAGCTTATCTAAAGATCCCTAATATACAGAAATTTTGCTTTTGCCTCATTTGTATTCCGGATTTCCTCTATTAAGCATCCGGGCGCATATTTAAAAACCCGTCTTAAAGAGGGGCAATTACAGTTGACATCCGCTATCTCGAACTCTCAAGGGAAACTGGAATTAGATTCATCTATTGTATGCATGGGCAGCATATCACTTAGTTGCTGCCCATTCCCGCTCCGCTAGGCGAACTTATACATATTTCAAGCCTGTCTCTTTATCCAGTTCAGCAGAAAATTTGGCAAAGTTCGAGATAAACAGCAGGTTTTCCCCCATGGGAAATCGAAAATGGTTCGAGGCAGCGAATGTTCGAGATAACGGGGTTTGAGATAGCGGATGATTTCCCTATACAAACCTTATACCAAAGCAAGGGGAAATGGAAAATCGTTCGAGATAGCGGGCAGTCGAGATAGCGGATGTCAACTGAATTCGACAAGTTATTAATAACATAACGTTCTGATGAAAAAACGTTTCCCAGCAACTGGCAAAAGGGGCTTCTTGATCCCTCATATCAGCAGCTTACACATCACAGGACGGGACCAACCTGATGGGCAGTGTAATGATTTGATTTACAGTTATAATTATTATTGTCACACGGACACTTAAGGAGTCGTTCAGTGAACTCTAGGCGTTGGAAGGCGGACAATATGGCTACGCTGTTGTGTTAAATTTTGATAATCATGGTTATGTTTAGTTTCTATTTACTGGCTTGATTTACTTCGTTTATAGCCTCCCAAAATATTATATTGGCAAAGAGGATGGGATGTCTCACTCGCTTTACTGCCGTGTTTGCCATCCTCATATCCACACATAATCTCACAGAGCCATCTGGTTTAGGTACAGCAACTTAGGACTGATCCAATCTGTTGGTTGGTTCTCAGGTACCTTTTATTGATCCCGGTATAGAGCAGACTTTATAGGCTTTATATTTTTATACTATTATTTTATATATATTATTATTTTTATTTTTATATAATTTTATATTTTAATACTTTATATTTTTATAGGCAGCTCAATCTAAAGGAAGAGGGGCGCATCTTCTAGGAAGCGCTTATTCGAGGAAAAACCGTACTATACCTTCCACTTTGCACTGCACTCTATGTGTAAAATAGATTAGAAAGCTTCTCAAAAAAGGTTTAAAATGTATCTTATATGTATTTAAAATTTTGGAAATGCATTTACCTGCGAGAACTTGAGGATGCTTTTTTGCGCTAAAGAACTTCTTCAAGTCATCCTTACGTTTTTTCATAAGAAACCTGGCTCGGGGCCTAGTTCTAAAAGTTTCTTAATTTTTGGCCCAATTTTAGTTCTAAAAGTTTCTTAACAGTTTCTTAATTAAATGGAAATAAATTGCAGTAAAAACGACAAAAAACCTTCTGTGGGATACAGTATTGCTGACAGGTGCGAGAAATTGCACGGAATTAGCCACACTGGTGCGAGAAATTGCACAGGAATGCTTGAGAACTAATTACTACCTCCACAAATGTGAAATCAGTATGTTGGAAAACTGACACAAAAATTTCTAAAGTTTCTTAACTCCTTCCTCGTAGTTCTAAAAGTTTCTTAACTTTTGGGTGTCTAGTTCTAGGTTTCTTATAAACCGGTTTCTTATAAAAAAAACGTGTATCAGGGATTCTGGACAAAATAAAGGGTTTACGGGATGGCAGATGCTAGCCTTGCTTGGATAGCATATTTCAGTAAAAAGCTTACTAATAATAAATACAGAATATCAGTAATTCTGAGTAACTTCACGAGATTGAAAGACGTACCTTCCGAACTAAGTTTTTCCTAAATTCATTCATTTCTCCCAAAACTCCTCTCACAAATTCACCATAATCCAACCTGCCATCATTGTTTGTGTCAATTAATTGCCAAATGTAGTCGAAATGCTAAAATTGAGATAAAAAATCGTTATTTCGAAGCTAAGATGAATGTTACATGTGACAAGCAGTAGCTCTGAAAGATGAATGTGAAGGTGAAATGGTGTTTTAGCGCCAGTCGCTAGGATCTCAGTAGTAGGTCAACTAGTTGAGAACTTGACCCTGGTTGTGACGCTACCGTGGCTGGGCTCGAACCCTGATCACATTGACACCTCAAGACTACTTGCCAAGAAAAGCAAGCAAAAGTTTATTTATTAGGAAATTAAGAAAAATTTAAGAATATTTTTAGGCTCGAAATCGAAAAATCTTAAGAATAGTTGAGGCTCGAAAAAAATTAAGGTATTCTTATAAAAAAGTATGTATTGAAGACATCTTCTTACCTCTTCGGGAATTTCCAATCTGAATTCTTTCAAAGCATCCTTAAGCTCAGATTTATCCAGGACACCATCTCCAGATTTATCCATCTTTTAAAATGTTTTCCCAAATTTGTCATCGTTCTTATGGCACGTTTCTTAAGCTTGGTCTGCATAGAGCCTGAGTAAGAAGAAGAAATATATTCTATGAGTAGTAAGAAACTTCCAAGATGGCAAAAAGAGCGGAAACATCCTTGGTCATACTTACATGCTGTTTTCGTCTGACACTCCTAAAGTATAAACGTCATAGACAGACCGAGACAATGTTTTTTTCATGTTTTTCTGCCTGACACTCCGCAGTGTATACATGTCAGAAACAGACCAAAAAAATTCAGTGAATTCAGCTTCACTTTTCTGATTCAATTTGTGCACTCCGATTCGCCCCTGGGTATGAATTCTGCCTTAGTCAATTGTTTCGGTCTGCTTTTGACATTTATACCTTAAGGAGTGTCAATCAGTCAAACATTTGAAATTCGTTTGCGACACAAAATGTTTTACCGTTCGGCCACGTCACAAAACATTGATCATCAAGCAATTCTTACTTGTGACAATCAAAAAATTTTTTAAAAACATTGCTTACAACTCTGCTTGTTAACAATACTCTGCGAAACCTGCTTCTCGACAATGTTTTGTGACGTGGCAAATCAATGTAGCATTAAATTTGAAGCAAACCTCAAATGTTTGAACAACAATGTTTGATCGTTTGGTCAGGGCCTCATGCTTGTCAAGCAATGTTTGTGACGTGTCAAACGGTCAAACATTACTTTTGAACCAGATCTCAAATGCTTTACCAATAATGTTTGATCGTTTGACCAAGGCCTTATCTTGAAGTTGATTTGCTTTTGTCACAGATGCAGTCGATTGGTCGAAGGGAAAATCTCACCTCTTAGAGCTAGAAGAATTTCTCTTTGTTGTTTTTCTTCTGCAGATTCATAGCTTTCAACCCAAACTGTTCTTTCGGCTCGCTGATTAGCATTTCTACAGCCATCGTAGCTGAAAGATTATATTAAAAAATACTAACGACTCACTGCTACATAAAGATTAACTTAGATACCGGGGTGCTCAAGGAAGGTATGTCTGGGATAGTCGCTCACTGTGGTCAAATGGTCAAAGTGCTTGGCTGAAGATTGATAGATCGAGGGTTTTTAATCTAGTTTCAATTGTTAGTGTAGGACTCAAGAAGGAACCTATACAGCTGACGTAGTCCCCTCTCTTACATCTTTATTGTCCTTGTTACGCTAGTGGCTACAAATTAGCAGAGTAATGAAAAGTTACGGTTACACTTTCATTGAACAGAGGAAGGTCAATTAACACTTAAGAAAATCAAATGCCCATCAAATACCACACCCAAAACACGCCTGTTTTTCATTGTTAAGTGGGGAAGGTTTGCAGCTAGGGCTATTATTGTCTGTAGGAAGGTTGAGCACTATTCTCGACTCTGCTAATTACATGTACAAACGTTAACAGACAGCTGATTTCCACATAAGGCGCTGGCAAAATGATCTAATAATATTCTTCAACATCTGAAATTTTTTCTCAAACAAAATGTTTTACCGTTTGGCTACGTGGCAAAAACATTGCTCGTGAAACATTGTTGCTTGTGTAAAGCAGAAAATATTTTGAACTTTTTTCAAAAACGTCACGAAATGAACTCTGCTTCTCAAGCAATATTATGTGACGTGGCAAAACGTTCAAACATTGCTCCATAAGCAAATTCCAAATATTTAACAAACAAAGTTTGATCGTTTGGCCAGGGCCCAATGATGCACTTGTCAATCCCTGTATCACTGGCTTTCTACGCTATCAAATACCGGTATGATTAGGGTTAAGCAAGGTTCTAAAGTAAATGATTTATAATTTTCAAAACTCACATAAGTTTTTCTTTGGCTTCGTTGTCTACCTCGGTAATTTTAAAAGCAATTGTCGGTTTCGACTTTAACGTATCCGGTAAAGATGCTTGCTCAGCAGTCTCAAAATGGAGTTCGTTTCCCTAAAAACATAAGATAAGAAAAAGAGAATTTAGCTTCCCACAAGAACTGGAAAAAGCAATTAGAAAGCACGGGTAGCAAAAAATTGAAACATGTTTGGGCTTGGGCATACTCGAAGATGCTGTGGCGTTATGGACTAATCCAGCGGGCATGTGGTGTCAGAAGCTCAGCGAGATCAGGGTTCGAGCTCTAGCTACGGTAGAGTCACAGCCATGGCCGAGGTCTTGATTAGTTAACCTACTACTGAGATCCTAGCGATTGGCGCTAAATGCACAATTTCACCTTCACCTCCACTCAAAGCCTTTTCATCTAACACTCCTCAGAGTATAAGCGTCAGATATAGACCGAAACATTTGACCAAGATGGAATTTATATCAGATAGAAATTTACCAGTCAGAAAAGTGAAACTGGCTTGGTATTGTTTTCTGGAAACCAATCAGCTCACGGGACAAAGCGGAAAGACCAGTAGAATTAATTGAAGCACCCAAATGGAAAAACGAACTATTTCCATTTGGTTTCGATGTGGACAGATTCCAAAACCCCTAAATGAAAAAAGGCTTTGCCAATTATTCGGAACAAATTCCAGCTTAATTTCCTGAACAATCTGGGTCATCAAGTAAATGCTGTCCTATGGCTAAATCGTGTGCAGGGAGGGTCTTGTTTGGAAGGGGGGTGGTTGCTCTCTTTGCCAAAATATCGTTGAAGGATACTGGTAAGGATACGCGAATGTAGCCAGACTGATGCGGGAGAAACTCAGTAAATTATTTACCACGGCTATGTCAAGAAGAGTGTAGTCGTGACCCCTTTTGCTGCCTCGAATATGTGAGTAACTGTTCCGGTTGATGAAAGGTAGTGCATTTGATCTACAAAAAGAAGTAGGCTTGAAATAAAAACTAACAGACATACACTAGTTACTACCAGCAATAATACAGAAAGCTCAACGGCTAAATTTCCAGCTCCACAAATCATTATAATTTTACAGCGCGTCAAACATTTGGTGGTTATTAGCACCAGGTTATTTGGACGTATTTTTTTGGTAACCTCCTGTTTTTGGCAGATCTTCCAAATTCTGACAACGGTAGACTTAGGAGAAAGAGGTTTCTTGTACCAAAAAACAGATAGATAAGCTGATCAGAACAAACTCGAGCTAAACCATTCCTTTTAAAGCCAGAACCAGATTGCTTGCAATGTCTGCGAAACCTTCCAGCTTCGGGGACAGAAAGTTTTGGAGACCTGCGAAACCTGCCGTTTTCAGAAGACGGTACCAAAAATACTTTTCAACGTCTGCAGAAAAGAGAAGGCGTCTGCTGAAAACAGAATGTGACCAAAAAATACGCCGGTAGCTTTGGAAGTTTTTGATGGGGCCCCAATTTGAGAGAAGGCGAGAATTTTTCAAGCTCCAAAGATTATCGAACGATCAGACATTATTAAGGTATCTGGTATCGTTGTCTTTTAAATACGAACCTTGTGCCGAATTGCCTAAATTCATACATCGTAATGGTTCCATCCGATGGAAAGAAAAATCCATTGATCTCACGATGAGCATCATGACCATTCCTGCAAGAAATAAGATTCTTGTTACATCACCAAACATCATCTTCCATTGTAAAGCGCGAAGCTGCATCCTTTTTACTTCGGAATTCAGTAGCCTGGTCTTTGCCTCTCTCTGTAACTCTGGAATTTTAGGAAACTAAAAGCACTGGGAAAAGTAATTCTTTCATATAATAAAAAGAATCTCTACAAAAAGAATAATAAAGGGCCCAGCAATGAATCTTGTGGTACAGCTAGATTACATAATGTGTAAGAAAATCTGTTGTTATCGACCAATCTAAGGTCCTGGCCAAACGATCAAACATTGTTGGTCAAACATTTGAAATTTGTTTGTCAAGCAAAATGTTTGACCGTTTGGTCACGTCCAAAAACATTGCTCGTCCAACATTTGTTGCTTGCGTCAAGCAAAAAATGTTTTTGAACTTTTTCAAAAACATCACGCCACAAATTCTGCTTACTTTTTCTTGTCAAGCAATGTTTGATCGTTTGGCCGCCTTTCCAACATTGCTTGTCAAACACTCCTTTGTTATTGTCACGCTTCAAAAACTTGCAACATTTCGGCGCCTAGCAACATTTCTAAACAACAAGACGTTTATGCTTGCGTATTAGCAAAGGCTTTATTGTTCCAAAATGTTGGACAACAATGTTATTGGACGTGGCGGAACCGTCAAACCTTTGTTGTGAAGCAAATTTAAAATGTTGGACCAACAATGTTTGATCGTTTGGCCAGGGCCTTAAACCTTCATATATGATACCTAAATATGAGAACCTTCATTCTTTTAGAACCTATATATACAGCCTGAAATTATGCATTTTCTACCCAATAATAAAAAACCTTTTTAGTCTGATATATACAGATCTTCTTAATAAAAGGTTTCAATCCACTCACGGGAGTTTGTGATGGACCTTGGGTTTGAGTTAAACTCTTTTATTCACCCAAAAAATATTGCATTTAATGATAAGTAGGACTTGCTGAAGATGCAGAGCATTGAACCATGCTTTGTTGCTTTGGCAATTGCTTTAAACCCTGACTACGTGGTATACAAATTAATACATTTGTATGGGCTGTTTCCTCAAGACAAAGTGAATAAATTTTTCTGACAACCCATAGGAAATAATACCATGCTTACCTTGTTACGATTCTAGCCCCGAACCGGAGTCGTTTTGACAAGGCATTTTCAGAAGTGTTTCCAGTTATGGGAGAGCTATAAAAATACACGTTATTTTTGTTTATTTGTTCAGTTATAGTACAGCAACAGCTATAGTATATTATAAAATGCAGTAGTAGCTACATTTTAAGTTCCATAAAAAAAGGTTGGACCGTTTGGCCACATTGCAAAACATTACTCGTCAAAAATTTTTTGCTTGAAACAAGTTTTTGAAAACAATGCTAAGCAGATTCAACTTGTCAAGCAATGTTTTGTGACGTTAGACGTGGCCAAACGATTAAAATTGCTTGTGGGGCAAATCTCAAATGTTCGACCAACAATGTTTGATCGTTTGGCCATGTTGCAAAACATTACTCGTCGAAAATATTTTGTTTGAAACAGGTTTTTGAGAACAATGCTAAGCAGATTCAACTTGTCAAGCAATGTTTTGTGACGTGGCCAAAAGATAAACATTGCTTGTGGGGCAAATCTCAAATGTTCAACCAACAATGTTTGATCGTTTGGCCATGTTGCAAAACATTGCTCGTTAAGAATTTTTTGCTTGAGACAAGTTTGTGAAAACAATGCTAAGCAGATTCAACTTGTCAAGCAATGTATTGTGATGGGGCCAAACGATAAACATTGCTGGCAAAGCAAATCTCAAATGTTCGAGTTCGACAAACAATGCTGGACCGTTCTGGCCACGTTGCAAAACATTACTCCTCAAAAATAGTTTGCTTAAGGGCAACTTTTTTAAAACAATGCTAAGCAGATTCAATTTGTCAAGCAATGTATTGTGATGGGCCCAACGATAAACATTGTTTGTAAAGCAAATCTCAAATCTTCGACCAACAATGTTTGATCGTTTGGCCATGTTGCAAAACATTGCTCGTTAAGAATTTTTTGCTTGCGACAAGTTTTTGAAAACAATGCTAAGCAGATTCAACTTGTCAATCAAATCAAAACAATGTTTTTTGACGTGGCCAGACGATAAACGTTGCTTGCAAAGCAAATCTCAAATGTTCAACCAAAAATGTTGGACCGTTTGGCCACGATGCAAAACATTACTCGTCAAAAACATTTTGCTTGAGACAAGGTTTTGAAAACAATGCTAAGCAGATTCAACTTGTCAAGCAATGTTTTGTGGCATGGCCAAACGATCAAACATTGTTTGTAAAGCAAATCTCAAATCTTCGACCAACAATGTTTGATCGTTTGGCCATGCTGCAAAACATTGCTCGTTAAGAATTTTTATGCTTGAGACAAGTTTTTGAAAACAATGCTAAGCAGATTCAACTTGTCAAGCAATGTTTTGTGACGTCAGACGTGGCCAGACGATCAAACATTTCTTGTAAAGCAAAACTCAAATGTTCGACAAACAATGTTTGATCGTTTGGCCATTTAGCCACTTACCGGGTGCTAAACAAATCTCTGTGCCTTTGCTGCTTGGGATCAAGTTTTGTAGGTGTTTTCGTTGTAGATTCAGCAGATTGTTCGGAAATCACAGCCCTTTGAAACCAGAAACATTTATTATACCTAGCGATACCATGATTTGCAATGATCACAATGGTAAAACAGTATGCTTCCTCAGATCAGAAACACTAAACCAGCTAAACCAACATCAAATTCAACGTTTTTCTTCTATCAACATCGCATTGGTGGTTCAGTGGTAGAATTCTCGCCTGCCACGCGGGAGACCGGGGTTCGATTCCCCGCCAATGCAGATTTTTGAGAAATTTTATCCTTTCTCAAATTATAAAATTTTTTTGTGTGTTTAATAATTTTGTTTTCTTACTTCGACAGTTGATCAAGTAAAACAGCTTCTTCAACAAAATTTTTCTTTTTACTTTCTCCCAACTTATTCTACAGAATAAAAAATATGCTCACAAATTATCTAGTTTTATTTGACTAAAAATACAAAGACTGCTACGTATATAAATTTCAGTTTCGTAAAAGTAACTTATTTCTTCTCCTCCTAAATTTTACTATTTTTATTATAAAAGGTTTTTTATAAGGAACATTTGGTTTGAGGCTGGAGTTCCTTAATTTTTCAATAAAATGAGTCTGAAAGTTCCTTATACCTGTTAAAGTACTACATTAGTTGTGATATATTTTGAAAGATGACTTATCTTTCACCAAATTTATTTAAACTTTCGTTTTTCTTACTTTAAATATATAGGTCGAGTACCTTATACTGTTACAGTCGTACGTTCCTTATAAAAAGGCATGTAAGTTATTGATTGCTATCCACTAACGTTTCGACTCCACCACTTTCTAATTGCTTTCTGTCATTAAATTACACGCTTTTTTACAAGGAACCACTTTATGAGGAACCTACATGTAGAAGGCATGAAAATTTAAAGAACTTATAATACTAAAGAGAAAATCGCTAAGGAACTTTTCATTGTTGAATATTTTTATCACTGCAAACAATCCAGAATTAGATAGCCAGTTCCATTCATTTGCAGTCGAAAATCACATAAATTGTACTTTACGCGTGTATCAAATGTTTCCTTGAGTAGTCCCGAGCTTTGCTTATACATGCAAATGTCTCTGTACGGTAGTCATTAAACTGTATGTGCAATTAAAATTAAGGAATTATTAAGGAACTTTTGGAACTACAATCGTCTCAAAAGAGGTCAAAAAATAAAATAAGGAACTTTAAGAACTAGGCCTTGAGCTAGGTTCTTTATAAAAAAAGTGTGTAATACTGCCAAATGCTAGTGAAATAGCATAAAAAAATAAAACAAATTGAATTTACCAGTTGAGAAGATGCATTAGCATCAATGTCTCCACCATTGCCCTTCCTGCGAGAGAAGAAATTCACTTTTAACATAAAGTAGACATTTTTCAATAAATTTTTTTATTGAAAAATTTTTAATTTTTAACCTTTAAATTTTTTCCAATAAATTTATCAGTAACTATGAGCTTAATGGCTCAAAACACCATTATTTTCAATTAAAATTGTCTCATGCTTAAAAGGCCGCAGAGCAAAAGAGGTGTCACTAGACTAGTTGAACTAGGCATGGTTAAGCGAAAGGGCCCTCCTCATGGTTAGAAAGCAACCCAAATGACTACGAAAGAAGGGCAGCAAGAGAGCACTCTAGATGAAACACAGACTTCAGCATGTCACCGAAACGAAACATCCCCTAGTTTAGAAACAGTTCTGAAGGCAGCAAAAGTGTCGCTTAGTTCAGAAACTGACCTGAGGGCAGCGAAACAACCCTCTATTTGAGCAACATTCCCGAAAAAAGCGAAAGAGACCTGTCCTAAGGGCAGCGAATAAACCATAGACTTGTGAATGGACGGGGATGTGCCGCCAAGATTTCGGAAACCCACCCACTTATAATGTATACCTTCGCAGAGAACAGACCCTATTTTACGAGTAAAATAAGCGGAATATGAGAGTATTAAGACTTTCTAGGCCTTATAGTACTTGATATTGTACTACGAACATCTCCGACGCGATTTTACCACGTTTCTGACCAAAACAAAGTTTAACTTCTGACTTTTCCTCAATTTGCCACCAATTTTCATGGGGTTTCGGTTAAAATCATACCCATTTTAAGAGAATTCAGGGCCAGAAACCACCCATATGGGCGGCACACACCCGAAAAGGCCCAACGAAAGGGCTTTGTAGTTGGTCAATAACCCTTGAGAAATGTGAAAGGACCCTGAGAGAAACGAAAAATCCCTCTAGGTGGGCAACTGTCCTGAGGGCAGTGAATAAACCATCCAGCTGAGAAAGAGCAACTGTCCTGTTATGTCCATCTTACCTTCAAAATTTCAAAAACAACTTTGGAACATGAATTGGAATAAATTGATAAAATTCTTACTGGTAGTCTGGCATTTCTCGTTCTTGGTCTTCACGCTGAAAGAAGTTCAATCGTTGTAGTCATAAACACATCACAAAAACATAAATACAACTGGGGACATTCTACAACTACAAAAAATGAACTGCTTCTACGAAAAATAAATAACAGTTTGGATTGTTGTTGTTACTGTCCCTTCCGAAGGACGGCAGAATGCGTTGTTTAGTCACCCATCCAGATGCCAACATCGCACGACCAAGCTTAACTTCAGCTGTCTAACGAGATCTGCTAAAATGCAACAATATTGTCATTGCAATAATGTTCACAAGTATGTGAGAGCAATTGGGCCACATTCACGAGAGCTGGACACGATATCTTCCTTTTAGGTGAACTTTGATATATATTTTTGTTTCAATTTAATTAATATCATGTGAGTGAAATGATGAAAATTGGTTTATAAGTGCAACGTCACCCCCCCCCTCGAAAGAGAAACCCTCGTCAATTAAGCGCCCCCAAAAACAACCACTGAAAATATAACGAGCGCCCAAGGCGCTCTCGAAACGAAATACGGTAGTTCTGTTTATTAGCATGAGATCAAATTTGTAAAACCATTTCTTTATTCTAAATTTTTATCTTAGGCTGGACATGGTCTAACGTTGTTCTTATTATTTGAGAAATCGAGCCTCGATGTTCTTATAAAGTGTGTCTTATAAACACGGGGTGTAGTGGTACGTGATCGTGGCAACATTGAGTGAAAATCGTTCTTCTTATTTGTCATGAATGGCGAACACAAGGATGGATTTTTCCACAAGTGGCATACCGCAATTGATGGGATTTGAACCTGGGCTGCATGACCAGAGAGCCACAAACGTTTCCACTGAGCTATAGGGCTCAGCAAACTCACCGAGTAACTTCCCAAGTTATACAGCCCAAAGCTCTCCTCCGACTCTTCAAATTGTGACTTTCTCGTGTTTCGGCTATGTTGAGCTTTCTTCAGCACGATTCACATGTATATATATTTGTCATGAATGGCGAACACTATGATAGATTTTTCCACAAATAACATACCACAATAAGTTAGATTCGAAGAACCTTGGCTGCATGACCAGAGAGCCAACGATGTTTCCACAGAGCTATAGAGCTCAATGAAATCTCTGGGCATGCAGCCCAGGTTCGAATCCCACTTATTGTGGTATGCCAATTGTGGAAAATCATGATTCTTGTTTAGTTATACAAGATATGTTCTAAAACACACCTTTTGTTCATTGACAAGTTTCTGTGCAGCTCCAATATATTCGATTTGGATCTCTTCATGAACTTGCCTTGCAACCTAAAAATTTGATTTAATTTGATTGATTCGTATTCATTTGACAGGACGTCATATGTTAATGATTTAGTTTACTTTTCTTTGATTCGATTGAAGTTGATGGACGATTCTCCATCTTGTCATTCTAGCTGACTATAGGCTAGTCTAGAGTGCGACCTTCCTCCTCCGTAGAGGTCGCACAGCAGACTAACTATAGGCTAAGTGACTTAACACTAAATTACTTTACATATTTACAGGTCATTTATTTATTTACTTATTATAACTTATTACTTCTTTTTATAACTACTACTACTTATTACTACTACTATAATTACTACTACTACAGTACTACTAGTACTATTACTTATAATAACTACTTATTATTACTTATTATTACTTACTGTATTTACGAAATATTACTTATTATTTATTTATTTATTTATTTATTTATCTTTTATTTATTTACTTATTTACTTATTTATAGGCTTTTTAATTATTTATCTATTTATTTACGTATTAACAATTTCTAATAATTATGAGGTACAACTATAGACGTAAATAAATAGAAAACATAGAAAGATGATAACGTGCAAGAAGACATATAGAGTAAATATATTCAGACTAATCAAGGCTGTTTCTGACACCGTATTAGACATGATAGTCACCACTTATCATGACAAGCCTTTAGCTGGCCGTGTAACAAGACATATGTTACATTCACATGACGTACCTGTTCCTACTACAAACATTGTTCAGGGGGAGGGAGGTTTTCTCTTGAATATATTTGAAGGTCTGAAAATTCCAGTTATTTTACATAAAATCTAGGCCGTTCAAACTACTCCTGGTTGCCATGTAGTTTTCGTTCCGTAAGATCAAAGCTTACCTTGGCTAATTCTTTTAGGCCTTCGTTGCTTTTTGACAAACACAAGTCTAAACTGGGAACGTCGTCGTGCTTCTTCGGCTTTGCACTTGTTGGAGGTTTCTGTGACCTTGAGTTGTTCACCTTAGAAGAAAGAGTAAGATCATTAATTTTTACTATGTTCACGCTAGCGAATCCATACGCACTACTGTGGTGGATACGCACTTCTGTGGTGGTACCACCACCACATCAAGCATAATAACCCATCACAGTAGTGCTTATCCACCACAGTACGCAAAAAACCCCACCACAACAAGCATAATAACCCACCACATTAAGCATAATAACCCACCACAGTAGTGCTTATCCACCACAGTACACAAAAAACATCACCACATCAAGCATAATAACCCACCACATTAAGCATAATAACCCACCACAGTAATGCTTACCCACCACAGTACACAAAAAACACCTTCACGACAAGCTTAATAACCCACCACATTAAGCATAATAACCCACCACAATAGTGCTTATCCACCACAGTACGCAAAAAACCCCACCACAACAAGCATAATAACCCATCACATTAAGCATAATAACCCACCACAGTAGTGCTTATCCACAACAGTACGCAAAAACACCGCCACAATACGCAAAATACATCACCACAGTAGTGCGTATAGATTCGCTAGCGTGATGTTAAAAGTACCAAAACCTAAAAACCCTACTATGACTGATGAAACAAATTTGATACAATTATTTGGATATTCTCACCTGCCATCCTCCACCTTTTGGTTTTTCCCTGAAGGAGGTCTATTAGGAGTGCCCCAGCTGAAAATAAATAATAAAAAGTAAAGATGAACATTTTAAAGGTTCAAAATGTTTTAAACATGGACTAGTCGCTTAAATTCTTTGTCAACCGTTTTAGTCTTTCCATCTTATGTCGCTGGAATAATATACTGTCATGCAACTAAAAAATATATGGGAAAACGAGGTACAATGAACAAATAAAAAACAGTAAAAGAGCCTCGCACATCAATCTCCAACGGAGACTGGATAGCGCTTGCTGGTTATAGCAAAGAGGGCGTTGCAAGAATCAAAGAATCAAAGAATGCAAGATTGCCAGGTCAATGCTTGAAAAATCGGACCAAAGGTACAGACCGAACGCAATGAAGTCCGTAGAAGAAGCTGAAGTTCGAATATTTTCCAGCATTGATCAAGCAATCGTTCAATTATGGATTAATTGTATGGAATATACCTTTTCAAAGAGGTCTGGGTCACCGCGACATTTTTCTGGAAAATGGTAGATATATTAAGGGAATCCTCTCCACGTGCAACGACCTTGATTGCAGCCGCTTTACGAGAGGTAGTGCAGCAGATTTTACTTCAAATTCATGAATAATGGAAGACTGAGAGAGGAAAGGTTAAATGTTAAAAATATCTGTAGAAACTCATGAAACAAGATGCAAGTAATTCACAAAAGAAAATACTTGATTAAATGCCTCCTACAACAGATAAACTGGGACTTGAACCCTTTCTTAAATTTTAACTCCTACTAAACGTGAATTTGAAGCAAAACTTGCTGCAATATCTCTCCTGAAACGACTGTAATTCTTATTCCCCTACTCAATATGTGTACCATTTTCCAGAAAAATGTCGCGTTGACCCGGACCTCTTTGAAAAGGTCTATCAGTGGGAGTTAAAGTGAAAGAAAGGATTCAAGTCCCAGTTTATCTAATCTAAAAGGCATTTTATCAAGTATTTTCTTTTCGGGAGATTCTTGCATCTTGTTTTCTGAGTTTCTACAGATATTTATTACATTTAATGTCACAGATTCCATTCCTCTGTAAGTCTTCCATTATTCATGGATTAGAAGTAAAATCTGCTGCACTACCTCTCGCAAAGCGGCTGCAATCAAGGTTGCTACACGTGGAGAGGATTCCTTAATCAATATATCTACCATTTTCCAGAAAAATGTTTCACCAACCCAGTCCTCTTTGAAAAGGTCTAATCGCTTAAAATAAGGACCATAGCACCTATTCCAGCATTCATATTAACGTGTCATACCATTGTATCTATATTGCATACTGTGCAAGAGGATAGCAAAAATTGATGTTAAAGGGTGTTAATCGATAGATTGGTTTCACCTTATCTTCTTTATCAAGCAAATTACCAAGCTGAAGTTTTGGAACACTGGAAAGAAAAGTAATATATATTGATAAAATATATGCAGATATCAGAAAATAGCCTATAATAAATAACATACATGGTTTAACAGCCCAATACAAAACAAGGAATTGGAAAGATATGGTTCTTATTTCTTTTAATTCATTATGGTGGTATACGCTGAAAAAGTCAGGGGTGACAACTATGCTTGAGGTTAGTAATGATGTTAATGATGATGGTGATGATGAATGATCACGATGATTAAGATGATGATGATGATGATGATGATGATAATGATGATGATGATGATGTTGATGATGCTGATGATTATGATGATGATGCTGATGATGCTGATGATTATGATGATGATGTTGTGATGATGTTGATGTTGATGATGATAATGATGATGATGAAGATTAGGAAGATGATGATGATGATAATGATGATGATGATGATGATGATGATGCGGATGATGATGAAGATTATGATGATGATGCTGTGATGATGTTGATGATGATGATGAAGATTATGAACATGGTGATGATGATGATGCTGATGATGATTATTATTACTTTTCTGATTGAGAAGATGACATCAAAAAATATAATCTTACCCTTCTGGTGCAGGATTTTTCTCGTGGTGATAAGGTGGTGGCTTAAAAAAAATAAATCGTTCAATTCAATTATTTTGTAGGTTAAATCATTGCAGTTTTATCAGACAAACTACTTAAACAAGGGCTTACAACATCTTGTGCTTCTTCAGAATCATTATTACCAATAGATTTCACTGCTTCCAGCTCAGATCTTGATATTACTGCCACCTGGTAACATAAAATTTGATCATTAATATCATTGCATTTCATTTCAGAAAAAAAGAAAAGATTGGTCAACTTACTGCTAGCGTAAAAGAGCTAAATGGCTTCTTGGGACACAAGGGTTAATTATAAAATAGAGATAGACCGCAGTGCAAGGACAAACAATAGACAACTCTGGTTGAACAGCATTCAAATTGAACTTGTGCAAGATGGATTAAAAAGGGAATTAAATTACCTCTAACGAGCAACTACAAGCAGCTTTTAAGGTGATTTACACTATCACATTCTCTCGTTGTCTGTAATTACAGAAAAAATGTGAAGCAACTTGTACCTGAAGACGACAGTGTAAACCAGCCTATAGACCGAGTGGAGTATATAGTTTCACCAACTTCATTTCCTGCGGTCAAAGCCTGCACAGAGTTGGGAATTTTGAACACTCAAAGACGTAAGCACACAAGGACAATGAAACCTCTCGGCTAAGTTTTTGGATGCTTTATTTCATTTTCGCATTGAAAACTTGATATCTTGTGATTTTGAAAAGTTTTCAATGCTTTCTGCCCTTCAGTTTACTAAAAAGGTCTATGGTTTTGATAAATAGATCAATTCGGTAGTCACTAGACAGCATACAAATTTTTCAAAATTGCAAGATATTGAGTTTTCAATGTGAAAATCTTATAAAACATCCAAAACTAAGTCTGGGTGCAAAGTTTCACTGTCCTGGCGCTTGTGTTCTTAATTTTATGAGCATTCAAAGTTCCCGATTTCATAAAGGCTTTGACCGCAAAAAATGAACTTGGTGAAACTTTTTACCCCACTCGGTCTAAGCCCTTATAAAATCATAAACTTTAAATGCTCGTAAAATCGAGAATACAAGGGCCGAGATAGTAAATCTTTGCACCTTGACTAATATTTGGGTACTTCATACAATTTTTGCATTGAAAAATTGATATCTTGCGATTTTGAAAAATTTCAATTCTACAGAAGTGACCTATTGGCTAGGGTGCATTCTGTGTAGCCTACACCGGAGATCTTCGGCGTGGAGTCTGAAATTTTATTGGGGTAATGGGTGGATCTTTCAAAAAAACAAAAGCCTAGACTATTATTTCAATTATAAAACAATAGATCTATTGTTTTCTTGGCATGAAGTCCAGTTTGGTTGGCGTATTCTCCAGCGTGGCGGTAACATGGAATGCACCCTGGCCTATTGGACTTATACGTACATGTCCCATAGTATTGCTTTGGCTTTGTTTTGCATGTGGAGCAGATTTGACTCTCTCTGCAGGCCTTGATCTTGCTGCTGGTCTCCCATCTTGTGCAGGACTTCCAAAGATATTTGAGCTTACACTTTTAGCCCTATTTGCACTCAAAGGTCTTTGTGGCTTTCTTGCACTCCCTGGTCTTTCTGTAGTTCGTGGTGTTGGCTTTCCAGTTACCGTCAAATCCAGTGCAAAAGACATTTTGAGGAGGATGCTTTGGCTGCATAAATAAAAGCTTTTGGTGGTAGCTGTTTGATGTGAATAAAATAATGGTTCTAAAAACTAGCTTTTCTTGATATGAAGGCTATACCTAGTGTTTGGCTGACTATTCACAATAAGGCCAAAACATTTCTGCTCCATTTGCGAGAAAACTACCAATAATAATCTTAAAATAAACTTGCATCCTCTATGCCCAACTGTTACAAAGTCTGTTTACTTGACTACGCCAGATGAAGGTAGTATGCACTAAATTCAGGCTCACACGCGCTCGCTGCGCGGTGTCCGCTCCTCCACAGCTCCGCGTCTTAATTCTTGGGTTTCCCTTGGGTCTCTTATTTTTTCGCATATTTCTCCCGTTTTAACTCTTTTTAGCAGATTTTTCGACATTGTTCAGGAACACAACAGTTCCCTCTGCTGAATTAAACCAGTTTCCCAATTCTGATTATCTTTATCAAGGCTATTGACGGCTGACGCTAAAACCCGATGTATCCAAAACTACCTCCACACCTTTCGTTTTAGCTCTGCAGCTATATTATGTGTTAACTGCGACTGCGCGACAGATAGGATTGGTTTTTATGCTGTTTAGTGTCCCCAGTGTCCAAATATGGGCATCTAGGGATCACGTAATTCGATATTTCAAATACTTTTCTGGGAAAATACGACTAAGTAATGATTTTTTGATCCCTACAATGTGTTGCGGTGTTGGTGTTTTACAACTTATCCTAAAGTTTTGTCTTTGGGGCATTTCTGCCACCTCCGGGTAAAAATGGGGTTAAGCAGAGCAGTCCAAGAAAAACTAGAAAGAATACTTCTTATCTTCATTGATTCGATATTTCATTCAACAAAAATTATACAGCAATTTTTTTCGTTTCAACCATAGTCATAAGATTATGGTTCAACTTAGTAAGTAGAAAAGCAACGTATTTTCCTCTTCTATTTATCTGCAATCCTTGCTTGAGTCGGGGTGAGGGGGCAGCAAGTTTTCTGAGGAATTTCCGTTGTGGTGATGTCAAAAAATTAGGAAAAACTAAAACTCCCGCCTTTTCAAGACCTTATGGGGAGGATTGTAGGTATCTAAAAAAGCAAACATTCTAGTATAATAGGAAAAGATAAAAATGCCTAAATGCACTTGCATACTAGCATGACAAAACTAATAATAGTATATACTGTATATATGGAATACACTAAGCAGGATATAGAATCGTATTTATAACTAATTGTCAATGTTCTCAATATTTCATGTGTTAGCATTTAAAAGGTGTACGTATGGCTACCGCAAGACAAAAAATATCAAGCACTTGAAACGATTTTTAACAGTGTTAATGGTCAAACAAAAAGTATAGTTCTATATATACTGAAACGATGCTGTAAAACTGCTAGACGAACTAGAAATTCTAAATTGCTAGGGAAAATTGCTTTTGGTTCATAGAAAAGAATCTTCCAGTTACGAGTGTTGCATTGCTCAAAATCCCTGGGAAAGTAATCGGAAATTGAATGCTTCATCAACAATTATCAGCGAAATTAGAATTTATTGTCAGGCATTCAAACTTCTAGAACTGAATCTTGACTTTGGTAGCATGCGCAGCCTCAAAACTTTCCTTAGGTCAAGTGTCAAACATTATTATGAGTCTATGCTGGACGCTCACTTGACCTAAGGAAAGTTTTAGAGGCTGCGCGCAGGCTAGACTTTGGCTGCTATTAGTAATCAAGACCAGTCTAGACTGCCATTAGTAATCAAGACCAGCCTCGGCTGCCATTAGTAATCAAGACCAGCCTTGGCTGCTATTAGTAATCAAGACCAGCCTTCAAAAGACACAAAGGCAAGGAATAAACAACTGAATAGTATACCGGTTAGAAAGCTACAAATACGCATGAACGTAGAAACAACTGTAATCACGTTAATGCAATAAAAATTAAAATAAAACAAAAACGAATTGTTTTAGATAGATGCTTGCTGGGGTATCATATGATGAAAATAATATTTTTTAAAAGCTATATTCTACTTGTAACAGGTGTGCATGGGGAAGGAAGCCGTTTACTTAAAGAACAAATCTTACTAGAAATTCAAACTGGCGTTTCAACGCATTTCACTTTATAAAAGCTGTTGGTCTATAAGAACTAGCCACTGAATGGAAACTTAGGAAACGGTAGTGTTAATTAGGCCCTGGGCCAGTGGCCAAACATTGTTTGTCAAACATTTGACATTTGCTTGCCCAACATAATTATTGACCGTTTGTCTCATAAAAAAACATTGCTCGTCAAACATTTTTCGCTTGAGATAAGCATAAATTGTTTTTGCAGCTCCTCAAAAATAAAATTCGTGCAGAAGAAGAGGGAAACATTAGAGTTTCAGGTATACACTCCCAGCCTTTGATCTGATGCTCCAATAGAGCGATTTTAAAAACAAGGATAGCGAGTGAAGTTGTGGGACTTATGCAATGAGTTAGGGAAACATTACGGTAATCTGTGATATCATTCACTGTTAGTCAGATATACATTGGAGCAAACTCGTTTATTTTTCTATATTCTTCTAAGAAAATATCAAATCATGAAGTAATAAAATACAAAAATCACTAGAATTCAGCTAATAAAATACAAGCATTCCTAGACATTTTAAAATTATAATTGCATGCATAATGTTCTATATTCTATATTTAAAAATTCAATGTGTTAAAATTTGTGTAATAAATAACTTTATGGGTGATGGACAATACAGCATTTGAATTTTCACTTTTAAAATGCTAATAAAATTTAATATACAATATATACCCCAATACACTAATACACATGGCACACCCTAACACTTAAGATAATATCCATATATGACTCCATATGTGACCACGCCAGTCACTACAGAACAAATGATACCACACAGTACACAGAGATACGGAATACATATTGTCAATTCGAAGCAAGACAGTACACACAAACATGGCATATACTGAACTAACTAGAAGCTTCTCTTGGGGAGTGTAGCTGGCTTTGCATAGTCGATAATTTTCTCTGCCACGCCGAAGAAGTATACCATTTGAGCGATGCCAAACAAAGGAGCAATAACAATCATACGTGGCACTGCGCCTTTATAAAATGCTGTTATACCTTCCTGTCGATATACCTTCACCGCACAGTCTATTATTCCATTATATGTCGGCTCTCCTTCAACTCGTTTCAGAACCTGAAGCCTCGTTTTAATGACGTCCAGAGGGTTGACTGCTAATGAAGCTGTCATTCCGGATAGAAGGCCAGCACAAAGGGAATGAACGGGGTGTGGCTTTGATCCATCGTCTTTGTATCCCTGTAAGGAAGAGATGAGAAATATTTTGTGATGCACGTAAAGAGTAAACTAGCTCGTTCATTAATGATTTACGGCAGAGGTTGAAGTTGATGCTATATTTGACCAGGGGAGGGGGTAGTTAATATATTTTGGGTACTGGGGACGTGCCACCCAAAAGGGTATTGTTTTTCATAATTTTGGTATAAACATGGGTCTTCATTTTCTGAAAATTGGTATAGGTATGGGTATTGACTTCTCTATAATCATTACAAACTTGATCAAAACGGTCTTTTCTTCGTTTGCTTTCACTTTTCTTGGTGACGTTTGATTAGAAATGACATATTATACCTTTAAGCATATGTAGCAGTGGAGGAATTAATATTTTGGCATAATTTTGGGTATACATTTTCAGGAATTTGATATAAATATGGGTAGGCATTTTGATTCTTGGACGGCACGTACCTATCCAAAACTAAGTCAGGTGACACCCCCGGGATATTTGATCAGTTGTGTGCACTTTTGTTCACCACCATGCTCAAGACGGCTAGGTATGGCAAATTATATTTATTACTTCATCGGATACGAGGAAAAATTTAGCATTTTCTGCAAGTTATCCCATCAATTTATCGTTAAATTTGACACCCAGTGAACGAGATTTTTCAAAAGCTTACGAATGCACTGCTTAAGCTGTTTAACGAAATTCTCTATCAAATCTTTTGAAATGTTCGTTGATTTGATTTCTAAATGAAAGACAGGAAAATGGTTAATATGTTCCCATGTGTTCCCGCTGAACGTTTCAGTCAATGGGCTCCTGAAGCTGGATTGTTTTTAATGAAAATAATTTGCTTTATGCCGTGAGCCAAAGCTAGCAACCATTTTTAGCAAGGTGGTGCAATAGATATCGAACCTTAGTGTATATGCAAAACGTACCTTGATGTTGAGAAATGCAAACATCGGGAAGTAAATGCACGAGAAAGGAACATCCCTAAAATGGTAAAAATATAGTAAAAGTGAAGCACTGGTGTGACAAAAAAGCGAAATTTATTAAACAAACAAAAGTTCCTATAACATTGTTTAAAGTACACTAAATTATAAGGAGCCTGTGCCTTAATCAAGATTAAAGCAAGACTAACAAATTTCAAAAAGCAGGTTTTGTATTTAAATATATCGTGTGTGACAAAAAAGTAACACAAAGTTTGCTTCTTTAAACAAATATTTTGCCGTCTGGCTAAACATTGCTTATCAAACATTTTTTGCTTGAGACAAGCAGAAGTTTTTAAAGTTTTTCCAAGACATTGATAAGCAGTTCTGTATCCCTAGCAATATTATTGATGTGGTCAAAATTAAAAATTTCTTGCAAAGCAAATCTCGAATGATTGACCCAGAGTTCAGAAAAGTGTTCAACCTTCCTCCAGACAAAAATACCCCTGGCTGAAAACCTTCCTCACTAAACAATGAAAAATAGGCGTTTCTTAGGTGTGGCATCAGAATCTCTTTTCTTCTAACCGATATGGCTTCCTTGAGTGCAGACGTGTTTTAGTTGCTCTTGGAAGAATCTCAAGTTGAAGTATGTACTAAAGTATTTAGAAGGTATCTTTTGGTTTAGTATCTTAGATAATCTTATCAGTGCTTATTAGCTATATTGTTCAAATGTTTTCTCTTGTAAATATTTTCGAAATGATAAAATGAGTTCGAATGTCAGCATAAGCCACAAGGCCTCGTGCGTAACCATAAATGGCGATATCGATCGAGTCGATATCTTGGTGAATCTCCTGAACGTTCGTTACAAGGATCATCTTCAAAGAATAAATGGATTTCTTGTCACCGAGAAATCAAATGATATTAACAAAGTCAGCCTAGCAATTTTTGACTGTGGAAAATCAAAAAAGAAAGCCATCCTCACCGTCACAGCTTTCAAAACAACAGGCACATTATTGATTCAAGGGCAAGCGTACCTAATATGGCATGAAGTTGAAATGGAAATTATAAATAAAATGCTAATCGAAAATGCTGAGGAAAATTATAATGATAATGTTGAAAAATTTGCAGAAAAGCTAAGAAAAAATGTTCAACAATTCGTGATTCCTGACGAAATCGCAAAACTTCCACTGCCTGATGAAAATACCGACCTTTCTGCAGATACGCTTAAACCTCTGATAGACAGAATTGACAAGCTAGAGAAAGAGAATATCTCTCTCAAAGAAAAAATTGAAAATAATGAAAAATCGATTCAAATTCTTCAAAAGTCAAATGAAATGCTCAACAGTGAATTAAAGAAAAGCTCAGCAGAAAAGGTAAATTTTATTGAACTTATTACGAATGAAAAGCCAATCTTGTTAGCAAGAATAAAGCCCTCGAAAATAAAGTATCGAACTTAGCATCAGCTCTTTCTGAAAATAGACGCGAGTTCTCAGAACTTAAAGTAAATTACTTAAACTTTGTAGAAAAACATAATGATAAACTTTCTTGCGATAAAACAGAGGAACGACTGTCAAAAGTTAATATTTCAAGTATTAGAGAAGACTGTGACCTCATTACAGAAAACTATAAAAAACAATCCCAATCTTTTGAAGCTCTCCGCAACCGAACAAACGATAGGATAAACTCACTCAATAAACTTTTGAATGATATAAGCGATACACTCGAAAATCATATAGAACATTGCGTGTCAGAAACTTTCAGCCAAAGCAAATCGCAGAGTTCACAGAATGACGTAGCATCACCTGGGGAAATGATAACCCGAAATCCACCAGAAGTCTCCCTCAGGGATCTCTCTGATGATGATCTGTTGAGCAACGGAAACTTCCAGTCTGCATCGCAGCCAGACAGCGACATCAAACTTGGAAATAAGGAGACTCTCATAATCGGCGATTCGATGATCAAGGCTATCAAACTAAATAAATTTGACAAAAATGGCAACACATTTATCAAAACAATAAGAGGCGGAACGATCAGACAAATTGAAAATGCAATTTCATCCGTTAAGGCTCCTAATTTAAAATTCTTGGTCTGTCACGTTGGTACAAACAACCTTCCGACGTCATCAGCTGAAGAAATTATTCATCACTACCAAAGTCTTGCCAAAAAAATGAAAGAAAAATTTCCAGCGGCACACCTCTTTTTCTCAACAATAATTGCCCGTGAAACCACAACTGGAAACAAGGCATATGGGGCAAAAATTAATAAAATTAATAACGATCTCAAGAATTTAGCAAGAGAAACCGACATTACGATTGTCGATAATGATAATATCCTGGAACCTTCGCTAAGATACGATGGCTTGCACTTAAATAACAGAGGAACGGCTCTGCTTGTCAAAAATTTCAAAGATATGCTCCTCCCAAACAGACAAAGGTCGAGTTTTGAAACAAGAAGAAACACTCAGCGCATTCAACGTCCATACCAACAACCAACTACAAGAACAAACTCTGCATACAAACCAGAAGTAAAACAATCACAAGATATTTCCTCTAATGAAACAGGGACTTCAATCAAGTGGCCAACAAACCCATCTGAAATATACAGACAACCAATGTTTTGGCCATATCCTTCCTTCCCACCAAATCCCATGCAGTATGCTTTCCCTTATCCAATGCCCGGTATGATACCTAGACCCCCTATCAGTCATGTTTAGGAATTTCTAATGATTTCTTAAACCTTAAGCCTTCTATATTACTTAAGTAATGTCTTTAGGACTAGATAACTTTCCTTTCTTTTCACTTTCCAACTATGAATTTAATGTTCTGTTTAGTTCTGACAAAACAAAGCTGGATGACCTTATTACCAACCACAATTTGAAGAATTATTTACATCAAATTGCGAATATAAGTGAAGATAAATATTACACAGTCGAATCATTAAACGAATTAAATCAAAATAAAAACTTAAATTTTTCTGTCTTTCATTTAAATATCCGTAGTTTAAATAAGCACTCGGGCGACTTAGTTAGCCTCCTCAGTGCCTTAAAAATAGATTTTGACTGCATATGTCTCACTGAAGTAAATAATACAAATTTAAACTCTTATAGCTCTCTATTGGAAGGATACATTTTTCACCAGATCCCCCCTCAACAGGGAAATATTGGAGGGGTTGGTCTATTTATAAAAGAAGAGATAAAGCTTACTAAATTGAATAATCTTGAGTTAAAATGTACAAATCCGTGTGAAAATTTATGGGTTCAATTTACGAAGAATAATGTAGAAGTGATTTTAGGCATAATTTACAGGCATCCTAACGGGAACCTAGATGATTTCAATAATAAACTAGACGAAGCTATTAGTACTGCTCAAACTATAAAGCATGATAAATGTGTAATAATTGGCGACCTTAACATTGATCTTATCAAATACAATGAACCGGGTAGAGCTAAAACTAAGGAATATCTGGATCTTTTACTCACTCATGGCTACCTTCCTACCATTACTCTTCCAACAAGAATAACAGATCGTACAGCCACATTAATAGATCATATATTCATCAAAGAACGAAAGCAAAGCAACAAATTCGTCTCAGGTAACATTTTTACAGATATATCCGATCATTTAGCTAACTTTCTTTTGATCCCTAACGATAAAACTGACAAACCACAGTCGAATAAGATAAAGACACGTGTTTTCGGTTCCAAAAATACTGAAAAATTTCTTAATATTTTACAAAATACAGATTGGAACTCAGTTTACCAACAGACTAATGCGAACCACTGTGCAACGATTTTCGATAACATAATTCAGAGTGCTTATAATGAGGCGTTCCCATACAAAACCCTTTCACGTAAAAGATTGAAAGACAAACCTTGGGTAACTACTTCGCTAAAAAAATGTATTATCAAAAAACAACCTTTTTGCCAAATATATAAAAAGCAAAAGCAAAGAAAGTAAAGATAAATACTCTCGATATCGCAATATTTTATTGTCATGCCTCCGAAGTTCTAAAACAGCATATTTTAAAGAACTGCTTGACAAAAAATCTACAAGAATAACAAAAATGTGGTCGGTATTAGGAAGCTTTTTAAATCCTAAGAAATGGAGACGTGATAATGCAATCAAGACAATCTCTTATGATGGGAAAACTTTCGAAGATGACCGAGACATCACGCCCTGAATTCTCACTTCTGCAATATTGGTAAAAATATTGCTAGTAAAATTGCCCCCCCTAACTCTCATTTTACACAATATCTAAAAAACCCAATAGGTAATACTTTCTTTCTAAGTTTAATAGACGAAGATGAAGTTAAAAATCAAATACAAAGCATGAAAATAAAGAAATCTCCTGGATATGATGAGATAAAGCCAAGTATTATTAAACATTCCTGTTCATTTTTAGTAAAGCCTCTTACACATATTTTTAACCTCTCTTTTTCAAATGGGATAGTGCCTGACGTTTGGAAAGTAGCAAAAGTTATTCCGATTTTTAAATCTGGCGAAAAAAGCATCCCGGACAATTATAGACCTATATCATTACTTTCATGTTTCGAAAAAATTTTAGAGAGATTATTAGCAAGGAGAATAGTTTCTTTTCTAAATTCACAAAACATCTTATACAAACTGCAGTTTGGCTTTCGTGAAGGTCATTCAACAATGCATGCTCTTCTAGAATTAATGGAAGAGCTTTACTTGAATTTAGATAAAGGCAATAACTGTGTAGGGGTCTTTCTTGACCTGACAAAGGCCTTTGATACGATAGACCACGACATTCTTCTCTATAAACTAGAACATTATGGTTTCAGAGGTAAAATTCATGATTGGTTTACTAGTTATCTAAAAGACAGAAAGCAGTTCACCTATGCTAACGGGAAAAATTCTGATATTGAACACATTGGCAAAGGTGTACCTCAAGGGTCCGTCCTTGGTCCGATTCTATTTACGATATATGTGAACGACATGCCAAACTCGACGAAACTTATACCCAGACTCTATGCAGATGACACTAATGTTTTTAACTTCGGTAACAATTTGTCTGATATGATGAATGAGACAAACATTGAGTTAAGAAAAATGCATGATTGGCTCAGAGCAAATATGCTAAAGGTTAATACAGATAAGACCAATTTTTGCATGATTCACTCATCAACAAAAACTCCTACTGATGTGGTATATACTGTAGAAATGGGCAAACCCTTGACAAAATCGAACGATATCAAATATCTCGGCATAAAATTAGATTCTAAACTTAACTGGGAAAGCCATGTTCAAAAGATAAAAAGTGAAGTAATCAAATATTCCTCTATGTTTTATAAACTACGGTATCACTTGCCGAAATCTTGCCTGACAACTCTATATGATTCACTAGTTCTATCAAAAATAGCTTATGCATTCGAAATAATTGGGTGTGCATCAAATAAACTTATAAAAGAGCTTCAAGTTCTCCAAAACAGAATTCTTCGAATACTTACATTTAAAGATCGTAGACACCCAACAAATACTCTCCACAAGGAAACAAACTTTCTTAAACTAACTGACTTTTATGACTTCAAAATCTTAAAAATCATGCAGCAGGTTCACCATGATAAAACTAAACTCCCTGTAGTGTTCCAAAACTATTTTAAAACTAATGAAACCTTACATAACTACGAAACTCGCCACAAAAAAATTACAAAATTCAAATGCATTACCTTCATCACTAAAAAATATCAGAAATTCGTCAAAATTTGGAAAAGTTCTTAAGAAACGCATTATTGATGGTTATTAATTTTAGTCATCCAGCTTGAAAAATATTCCAAAAAAATAATAAAAGTTAAAAATAAAAAAGTTTATATTATAGTAATAATACTGTGCTTTAATTGTTTGTAAAGGCTGAATATTTTGTGTTCTGATTTTTATATTTTTAGCTTCTTAGATGTGTTTTGTAACTTTATTATAACTTTAATTTAGCGGCCCAAGCCTGATAAGCTCTGCTTTTCTTGGGTCGCGTAAAACACACTATTTTGCCTTTAATTTGTACCTTATACATTAATTGTGTGTTTTACGAATGAAATTGAATTGAATTGAATTGAATTGAACAGTTATTATATGGTACTCGCGTTTGAAGCCATTTCAAAGGAAGCCGTTTGGTGCTGCGTTCTAAATCTAACAATTTACATAATAAGCGGGCATTACCGGATAATATATATTAAGGGTGTCAAAAGATGAATAGAAATGAATACCGCTTGAAAACTATTGGTGATAAGCATTGCTTGCTCTGTTAATGCAAAACTTCATCTTTTTTAATTGAAATGTAAAGTTAAAGAAAAAGTCAGATTCCTTAGTAGTCTACAATCCAGTACTAGAAATTCCTTAAGTTTTTTCTGTCCGAGTACTACCTTCCTTATAAAGCACTTCCTTATAAAAAAATGCGTGTACCTATAAAAAATACGTTCATATTCAAACCTTTGAACTCAAAATTAAGGAAAACGATTGTCTGGTTGAAAAAATACCTGACAAAGACCAGCTAATGCCCCTGCTAACATTTCATATTGTAGTGGCAAGAAACTCCTACAAACGTAAATAAGACCATCAACAAATGAATCGCACGATAAGTAATAACGATAAAGACAAAATAAGTCACACTTCATGAACCCAGGACTGCATGATCAGAGAGCCAACGATGTTTCCACTGAGCGAAAGAGCTCAATGAAATCGCTCTCCAAGTCATTTCAACTCAAGGATCTCATCCCATTTCCCTTTTTGGACTAGCAAGTGCAAATGATGGTGCCGAAGAAGGCTGAACATAGCCGAAACATAAAAAGCAAAATGGGATGAAATCCTTGGGTTAAACAATTTTTTTTAAACCAATTTTTAGATTTATTTAAAAAAATAGTAATAGTATTAATTATAGTAATTTTGAATGACTTGCAGAGTTACTCGGCGATTTCATTGAGTTCTGTAGCTCAGTGGAAACGTCGGTCGCCATCAACTTTGTCCTACAAGGTCGCGATCGCCAACTAGTTCTCGTCAGAGGGAACCAGATGCGTGTCGATATGAGAATTGCAATAAATGGGTTCCAAAAAAATCGCCGACTTGCAGTCCGCAACTAGTTCTAAAAATCGTCGACTAGAAGTTCCGCAGCTAGTTCTAAGGTTAAAAGGTTATCGTATACGAACATCAAGCCCTGGCCAAACGTCTTGGTTTTTCACTTGACTTTTGCACTCGACAAGAAATCGGGTGAAAAATCGACTCGTTTCGTGACCTTGTCGTGCGAGTCAAATGGCGTCGAGTGATGTTGCATGAAGTTTGATCCCGATCAAAAATGTCGAGTGAAAAAGGTGTTGTCGATTGAAATCGAATCGTTTGGCCAACTTGTCGAATGAGTCGAATGTCATTTTGTGGGAAGTTGCGGCGAGGCTTTTACCTTCTTCCTCCAAGAAGCATTCTTGCTTGATCATTGACAGCTAACTTGATTGCTTTTTCTGGGTTGACTAGCAATATGTTCACACCAAGTCCTAAATGAAAATAAATGGAAAATGAAACATTGAGATACTATCAAATCAAATCCACATTCTGACTTGACCCTGGAGGGAGGGTCACTCCACTTAGTTTCGGATAGGGATGTGCCGCCCAAGAATCAAAATGCCTATCCACATTTATACCAAATTTCTGAAAACGTACACCCAAAATTATGCCAAAATATTAACTCGTACACTGCTATATATGCTTAAACATACTATAATATATCATTTCGAATCAAACTTCAAACTTGTCAAGAAAAGTGAAAGCAAACGAAAATAAGACCGTTTCCAAAAACGTTTGTACTTATTATCGAGAAATCAATACCCATATCTATACTCTATACCAATTCTCAGAAAAGTAAGACCCATGTCTATACCAAAATCATGAAAAACAATACCCTTTTGGGCGGCATGTCCCCAGTACCCAAAATAATTAGGTACCCCCCAGGAACTTGAAAACCACATTCTTTCTTGACAAGGTTGAGAGAGGATTAAGATACAGCTAATACATTTACATGGTCCAACCTTCCTCGCATGTCTAGTTAATGTTTTTCATACTTTTCTGATCCAATAACAAATGAGCAGGAGATGAACCATGGGGGTATATTCGAGAGGGGGCTTATTCTGAGATGGGGGCTTATTCAAGGATTTACGGTAATAAAGAGGGAACGGTAATAAAAAGAGGTACTTTGTCAATAAAGATGAGTGGCTTTATAGAAACTTTAAGTATAATAAGTTAAAATAAACATCTACAACAATTACCTTTATAAAGTCCCCTGATTCCTTCAACTCTAGCAACCTTGTACATGCAGTGAAATCTAAGCAAAAAGAAGACATTTTAGTTATAGACGAAAAACTTATAAAGTATAGTGCCCTCAATTTTGGAGCAAAGAAATATTTTCTATCAAAGCTCAAAACAAACTTTCTTACACATTTTTATATAACTTTTGAACTTGCTGTGATCCAACTTTAGAAACAGTCCTTTGATCTTGTAACCTTGTCTTTGCCAAGTCCAGTGGAAATATACAAGCTGTTCCAACTGAGCCTGCTATTGCTCCATTCAAGAGTTTCGCAGTGAAGCTAAAACAAGCAGAAAACATTAATCATTATCTAATGCTGTTTGGCTGCACTGAGGTAGTCAGGGGGCCAAAAAGGGAGGGTGAAAGGGTGTGGTAAACCAAAATTAGGGCATGGTTATTATAAAAGAGATATCCTATGGAGTAAGAGGTATCCTAGTGAGGGCCTTTAAGAGGCAGAGTGGGCCAATGCAATCCTATGGGGCCTTTTCACAGGCCCCTTCACAGCCTAGGCCCCAGACCATTGGACCCCCCTCTCAATGGTACTGATCCTAGGACAATTTCACATTAGGTCATATACAAATTCTATCTTGGTGATGGCCAGGGGGACTGCCCCCTATGCACCCTTTTGCCACTTTTGGGAATTCTAGGTTATGATGGTTAAATTCTTTGGTTGTATACAAGTTATGCAACTATAATGCAAAATCCACTACTAATTGATAACCACAGAGGATTAGAAGAAAGCAAAGTTATTGTTTGCTGCATTTTTTAGGTATTTGTGGCTTTTAAATTTTAAGAAGCTATGATGATGATGGTAATGTGATCATGGTCATGGCTTACTTAGGTGTCTTAAAACATAATTAAAGGGAAGTTAAAAGAATACAAGTTTTCAAAGCCTTTAAAATGAATTAGATATTGTTTATAAAACTTTCAAACGACGCAACAAGCTATCCAGGTGGACATGGGTCAAATAGAAACCTGTCTGTGTCACCATGGAGAGACAGAATATCGCATGGCATGTAGCAAAGTAGATAAGTGGGCATAATAGAATCATTTTACCGCAAAATGCTCATGTGATGAGCTCGTAGTTTATCATTCATCCCAGAATTTTGGGGTGTTGTAGTTTAAAGGTTTATCAGTTTATTTGAAACCTATCATACCATGCTTTATAGCACCTTGAAATAAATTAAATTTCTTGAAATATATTAAAATGCATTCAAATAAACTATAGATTATTTACATCAACAGAAGTCTGATAATCAATTAATGAACAATTTAAGTACTTCTCATCACAATTCAAGTGCTTTGTGGTACTTTTCAGTACTTTGTGGTACTTCTTGCAACTTGAGGGTACTTCTCGGTACTTTATGGTACTTCTCAGTACTTTATGGTAACCCGTCAGTACATTGTGGTACTTGTCGGTACATTGTGGTAATCGTCTGTACTTTGTAGTACTTCTCAGTACTTTGTGGTACTTGTCAGTACTTTTTGGTACTTGTCAGTACTTGTTGGTACTTCTCAATACTCTGTGGTACTTCTCCGTACTATGCAATTACTTGTCAGTACTTTGTGGTACTTCTTGCTACTTGAGGGTACTTCTCGGTACTTCTTGGTACTTGTCAGTACTTTATGGTATTCGTCAGTACTTTGTGGTCCTTCTCGGTACTTCATGGTACTTGTCAGTACTTTGTGGTACTTCTCAGTACTTGTTGGTACTTCTCAGTACTCTGTGGTACTTGTCCGTACTTGTTGGTACTTCTCAGTACTTTGTGGTCCTTCTCGGTACTTCATGGTACTTGTCAGTACTTTGTGGTACTTGTCAGTACTTTGTGGTACTTCTCAGTACTTCATGGTACTTCTCAGTACTTTGTGGTACTTTTCGGTACTTCATGGTACTTGTCAGTACTTTGTGGTACTTCTCAGTACTTTGTGGTACTTCTCGGTACTTCATGGTACTTGTCGGTACTTTGTGGTCCTTTTCGGTATTTTGTGGTACTTGTCAGTACTTTGTGGTACTTCTCAGTACTTTGTGGTACTTCTCGGTACTTCATGGTACTTCTCAGTACTTTGTGGTCCTTTTCGGTACTTCATGGTACTTGTCAGTACTTTGTGGTACTTTTCGGTACTTCATGGTACTTGTCAGTACTTTGTGGTACTTGTCGGTACTTTGTGGTACTCCGTCTGTACTTTGTGGTACTTGTCAGTAGTTTGTGGTACTTTTCAGTACTCTGTGATACTTCTCCGCACTTTGTGGTACTTTTCCGTGCTTTGCGGTACTTATCCCTACTTTATGGTACTTATCCGTACTTTATGGTACTTATCCGTACTTTATGGTACTTGTCAGTACTTTGTGGTACTTCTCAGTACTTTGTGGTACTTCTCGGTACTTCATGGTACTTGTCAGTACTTTGTGGTACTTGTCAGTACTTTGTGGTACTTCTCAGTACTTTGTCTTACTTTTCAGTACTTTGTGGTACTCTGTGTGCGTCAACACTCTACAAACATAGTTACCTAAGAAATAATATTTTAGAATCGAATGATAGACTACTATCCCACTTGGAGAAGACTTATAATGGCCTTGCTGGTCTTATTTTTGTCATTTTGATAGTCAATGTGCGTCAACACTCTACAAAAATAGTTACCTAACGAATAATATTTTAGAATCGAATGAAAGACTACTATCCCACTTGGAGAAGACTTATAATGGCCTTCCTGGTCTTATTTTTGTCATTTTGATAGTCAATGTGCGTCAACACTACAAAAATAGTTACCTAACGAATAATATTTATGATAGACATGCATCCCACTTGGAGAAGACTTATAACTGTGTTGCTGGCCTTATTTTGTCATTTGGATAATCGATGTGTGTCAATTAATTAGATACAGTAGATACGCACTTCTTTTTCTTGAAATAGCAACCATTGAGATTCGCTTCCATTCCATTCCCCCTATGGGCAGGAATATTTTGAGTAGTTTATGCTTTGTAGTTGACATAAATCATTCTACCAATAAAACGATTTACACGATAAAATGGGATAATGCTGTTAATATTACTATTAACAGCGAAAATGTTTTGACATACTTAAAAGCTTATAAGTATAAAGGCTATAAACGTCAGAAAGGCAAAAATCTACTAGAGATATTAGCCAAATAATACCAAAACATATTTATTGCGAATGAAATGATATACTTGTCATTAATTTGCTTTAAACATTTTACCTGTTAACATACTTAATTAGGGCATGTCTCAACAGTTATAAACCAGAAAGGCAAAAGCGACTAAAGAGCCAAACAGTACCAAAAATGTCTATTCTACAAGTGACGTACTAGTGTTAAATTTGCTTTAAATATTTTACCTGTTAACATACTTAATTAGGTCATGTCTCAACAGTTATAAACTAGAAAGACAAAAGCGACGAAAGAGCCAAACAGTACCAAAAATGTCTATTCTAAAAGTGACGTATTAGTCTTGAATTTGCTTTAAATATTTTGCCTGTTAACATACTTAATTAGGTCATGTCTCAACAGTTATAAACTAGAAAGACAAAAGCGACGAAAGAGCCAAACAGTACCAAAAATGTCTTTTCTAAAAGTGACGTATTAGTCTTGAATTTGCTTTAAATATTTTACCTGTTAACATACTTAATTAGGTCATGTCTCAACAGTTATAAACCAGAAAGGCAAAAGCGACTAAAGAGCCAAACAGTACCAAAAATGTTTATTCTACATGACGTACTAGTCTTGAATTTGCTTTAAATATTTTACCTGTTAACATGCTTGATAAGGTTATGTCTCAACAGTAATAAACCAGAAAGACAAAAAATATTGGACAAGCCCAGCAAGTACCAAAACTTGTCTATGAGGAATGAGATACTGTCTTTTTTCACATTCAATAGTATACCTGCTAAGTACTGTGGTAGCATCCTTAAGCATCACAAAGTTGGGCATATCCCTATATGTACTAAATACAGCTATATACTCAATATACAGCTGTACACCGAAGTATAGTTAAATACATTTTTTGCACCATAAACGCAGCCATATGCGTTTATGCACAAGGTACATCTAAATACCCAATGTACAGCTGTATACCGTAGTATACTTAAATACATTGTATGCACCATAAACGCAGCCATATGCATATATGCACAAGATACATCTATATATACTCAATGTACAGCTGTATACCGTAGTATACTTAAATACATTGTGTGCACCATAAACGCAGCCATATGCATATATGCACAAGATACATCTATATATACTCAATGTAGAGCTGTATACCGTAGTATGCTTAAATACAGTGTATGCACCATAAACGCAGCCATATGCGTATATGCACAAGGGAAGTGGAAAGGAATGTAATTATGGTCCCTTGCTTATGTCAAAAGAAAAAACATGGCTCAGTGCTGGAGATGAATGCTCCCCACTTGCATCCACAATGCCGAGACAATGTGGCTGAGGCGTCGCATTTTACGGTGGTTCCCGTTACAGGAAATTGCTATTCTCCCGTGAATCTTCGGCCAGCCAAGGGGGTGGGACTATCCGGCCCCCAGACCATGTGCTTACGCTTGGATATCCCGCTAGCTTCCGACTCACACACTGAACAGTTATGTGATGACATCGTCTTTATACTGATAGAATTTCTTCAAGTAATTCAGGGAATTGTGGAAAAATAATTTTCGCGCATGTCGCTACTTTTTTGACTCTCGGACTTCTGTTCGAAGGTCAAATTGGCAATTGATAATTACCATGAGAGATACTTACAATATAAAATTGATGAATTTCTCCGGAATTTCTTCAAATGTTTTCACGAAGTGGGTGTCAGTGCATCGGCCCTTACCTGAATTTCAAACTACCACTATGCATCCGTGATTGGATCACAAAAGTCTTTTTAAGTCTAGATTTATAATTCTCACATGTTCGTTTTATTTGAATATGACATAGTTACATGAATTTTTTTATTTTTTTCATTTTGGGAGACGCGCTGTACCTAATGGGTTGTCAACGAATGTTGCTTTAGATGTTATCCCTTCCACCTTTTCAATTGCGAAGGAGGGGGCCATGGTTTGGTTTTGGATGGATTTCAATTTTATTTGTAGAATAAAGAGCCTAAAACAATGTATAATTAATAATATAAAAACTTTATTCTACACGACCCAAGAAAAGCAAAGCTTATCTAGCTTGGGCCGTTAACAAAACAAAATAGAGTAAGATTCTAAGAATTCTATTTTGCAACACTTGTAGCTGTTTTATATACTTAGTTGCAGCTAAACCGTAAGCTTCAAAAGCATAGCTTATTTTAGATAGGACAAGTCAATCATATAGTGTTAACAGACATTCTGTAGGAACAAAATGTCTGACCTTTGCAAAAATGGACGAGAATTTTACGATTTCGTTTTTGATTTTATCGACATGTTGCTCCCAAGTCAGATTCTTGTCCAATATGATTCCAAGATATTTAATATTAGATACTTGTTTTAATTCATCCCCCATAGCTACTTGCAATGAGTTATTTGTTAAAGAAGCCTTGGAAGGTGAAAAGATAGTATAATTTGTTTTACTCGTATTTACCATAAGTTTAGGGCATGGAGCGCCGAAGGCTTTTCGGGGAGCACTGAAATATATCCACCTTGAAATAAATTAAATTTCTTGAAATATATTAAAATGCATTCACATAAATTATAGATCATTTACATCAACAGAAATCTGATAATCAATTAATGAACTTCTCATCAAAATTCAAGTACTTTGTGGTACTTGTTAGTACTTTGTAGGACTTGGCGATACATTTTGATACTCGTCTGTACTTTTTAGTTCTTCTCCATACTTTGTGGTACTTGTCAGTACTTGTTGGTACTTCTCAGTACTTTGTGGTCCTTCTCGGTACTTCATGGTACTTGTCAGTACTTTGTGGTACTTCTTAGGAATTTGTACGAATGTGATAAGTCTAATTTGAAGCAAGTCTATGAAAGTCACAGGGAAACAAAACATTTTGGGCAGTGCTTCCGTCTTTCTCTTTGGGAAAAGTTTTCAAGACTTTCCACTTTCGTCATTTTGAGTTTTCCTTCATCGATTTCTCCCAATTTTACGCAAAATGTGGCGGGCTGGCAATGATATAAAGATGGATACTGCTGCTGATGATGATGAGTGGGAAACTGATCCAGATTTTGTCGTAAGTTAGACACTTTGCATTGAATTTTACTAGGTAGTATACCGGTAGGCCTTTTGAGTTTCGTCTCACTTTCGGGCCTAGGATCGTGATCGTCCCCAGGGAAAGTTGTGAACTACAGAATTGTGCACACTGAAAACAATAGAAAACAAAAGATAACAAAAGAAAGCGAACAATAGACCTCCCAACCATCAACGAAACCACCTATTGACCAAAATATCCTATTATCATCAGTCATTCTAGATTCCATCATTCCTACATACATAAAGATAGGTATACGGTATTTGGCGTTGTCATGCATTTTTATAAATGCAGGAAGGTGGCATCATGGTCTAATCCAGCTAGCTTTGGTGCCAGGAAATTAGTGAGGTCAGCAAAGAACCTGTCAGAAAAAATCTCAGATTCGTTTCGGGGTTGGGGCTGAACAACTGAAGAGTATTTGATTATGTTATGATCTTATGACATACTATTGTGTTCAAAATTTTTGGAGGGCCCACCACCCCTGCTTGCAAGAGCCCTGGGTCAGAGCTCAAGCCCCAGCCATGATAGTGTTACAGCCATGGGCAAGGTCTTGTTAGTTAATCTACTTCTGACATCCTAGCAACTGGCCCTTAAAACTCAATTTCACCTTGAAGGTGAAGGTGAAGGTGATATGGTGTTTTAGCACCAGTCGCTAAGATCTCAGTAGTAGGTTAACTAATCGAGACCTCAACCCTGGCTTGGACGCTACCGTGGCTGGGCTCGAACCCTGACCACACTGAGCTTCTGACCCCATGAGTCAGCTGGATTACACCACGACGCCACAGCACCTTCACCAATGTAAGTAGTATATCAATGTTTTTTTACATTTCAGAATGATGTAAGTGAAGAGCAGCAAAGATGGGGTGCAAAAACAGTTGAAGGCTCTGGACATCAAGGGTCGTTAAGGTATTTTCGCATTTACATAGCTGGTACTTTAGTTTTCACCTAAATCAATTTTTTTTTCAGTAAGTTTGGTTCTCAAGTTGTCAAACAACCATTGCCTGACTGAATGTAATTGAAAATCTATGTTGATTTAGATTGTGTGGGGAAGTGGCACACCCACTTGCCTCAGAATCGTAACACTGTGGGGGAAGTCTCATTGGGATCACTTTTCACATCCATTCAAAAAATTCTATCTATCCTTCAAAGGTCATTTAATTGGTATCCAGGGTATATGTTCTAGATTAGCGGTTTTTGAGCAAAAGCTGAAGAAACCTGCATTACCAATTAAATTCTGAATTGTTTCCTTTCCCGTTGTTTTTTATAATGCAAGATTATATTACTTGTGCACCAAACTTTCTTGTACAGGGCGGTTTGTGACAAATAGATGTCCCCAGATTGTCTGAGCTATGGACATTCAACTATAATAATAATAATAAGAATAATGACTTTATTTAAATGTCAAGGTATTTAACATTTCTACTAATTGGGGACACTGTCAGTTATTACCCCAGAATTCTGGGTACTCATTTACCAACCTGAGAAGGATGGACAGCTGAGTTGACTGTAGAAAGTGGAAAGTGGTCCCAACGAGATTCGAACCCACAACCTTAGGAGAATCGTGAGACGAGCCCCTTGACCACTAAGCCACACCACATATGAACACTATTGACGTCAATATGTAACAATTTGTTTTTTATCTTTCTCCAGTATGGATCAGCTGAGAAAGGGTGTTACTGAAGACCATTCAAAGCTAAAAGAAGGTATTATAATACTTCTATGCTAAATAAGACCATGGACTTGTGGACCTTACAAACCAGTCTGTTTTGGTCTGAGACATATGGGTCCAGGTTATTTACTAGTAACCCTCTGGGATGGATAGTCAACCCCCTAAGGATGGTTTTTGGGGTTCAAAATAATGATGCTCAGCTGCAGCTGTGTAAAATGCCTAACCAATCTTTCACAAAAATCCTCTCTGGAAAAATATTTCTCAATTTTTGTAAAAATGAATATTACAAGCTCTTACTGTCCATCACAGTGTACCTAGATAACCTATCTAACAGAGTCTAATTTGAGTTACATTTTAGAGTTTTTCTATTAAGTTTTGTTGAAGTATAATACAAATTTTGCTCTTTTACAGGGGACATGGACCCAACGTAAGTATCCTGACTCTCTAACTCGAAAAAGTATTCTAAATGCTCTCTAGTTTATTCAAATTTTCTTTAAAAAGTCTCATTTGCAGTTACAGTTTGATATTATCTCAAGTTGCACTTTAAAATGGATGCCTATTATAGCTTTGCGGCTTCAACCTGCTTTCCACCCGTATTTTGCGTCTGGCTTACAGATTTTGCAATCCTTTTTCTACGGTTTGCGGCTTTAGAATAAGTTGCATCTTGCTAACAAGGAATGGGTGTGAAAAGGCTTCTGTAGCGCTAGAAAAGAAAGTTAGAAAAGTTACCAAGTGACCAAGAGAACAAACGACCAGATAAATGTGGATTGACTATCCAATCCATTATCGGCCACGAGTAATGTTAATGGGTCACAGTGTAGTGATTTATTTCATTACAGTATCAGTGTGATGCCTACTATTTTTGGTATTGCTGATTAATACGTAGATGTAGATGTAGGCGGACTGCGGCTCTGAGCTGATTTTTCGTGGCTTCTGAAACCCTGATAAAAGGCTTCGTTTAGTGTGATATTTGACAGTGGCGTTCCCAGACTAAAAATACCGGGCTGGACAAAAATTCTTGGGGATTTGGGGACGTAGCCCCCGGGAAAATTTTTTGGGGCCACGCCCTTCAAATGCTCGGAAAGGGTGGCCAACGCCCATTCTAAATCGTCCTAAGATGAAAAAGAAGCAAGCAAAGATCAACTGTTTACTACTAACTTGCAAAAATTATCCCACTGACAGATATAACAACGACGTAACAACGACGAAAAGTTTTTGAAATTTACTGCATTCAAAAATTAAAGACCATGTTTTTGTGACAGTCTTTTTGATTACTAACAGCACAAAATCATGCGATGTTTCACAGGATGCCACTGTGACTGGTAAAGTTGCGCTGATTTTCACCAATGCATACAACGTCGGGAGAAGTGAGCTCATTCCACTTTTGCTGAAAATCTTGCCCCCCAGTGAATATTATTACGGATTTGGAAGAATTGGAAAGTCGATGTTTGAGAGAACTGGGGTCCACCCCGTGGTGACGCCACTGAATTTGAATTGTTTATTGTGTCTTGTAGAAAAACTGGTACCTATGGGTATGGTGGAAAGTATGGTGTTCAGAAAGACAGGGTTGATCAGGTAAGTCTTTGAGTAGACTTATTACATTCGTCGTAGTCTACGCTCCTCCACACCCCACCATCCCGCTCCACTCTGAGGAAACAGCTGTATGTTGTTGTAGTTGTTGAGAGCTGTTTCCGAAAGGGTGGGAGGAAGGTAATAAGTCTAGTCTTTGAGTTGTACAAAACTTCAAGAAAACAGAAAGGATGAAAGATGAAAAAAGCTTTTTAATTATTGCCTACGTTTTTTCCGCTGTTTTTGGTTTTCAAATTGTTCCAATTTCAATTGGGGCTACTGAATATTCCGTTTTCAAGTCGTGGGAATTTCTAATTGCTTTCTGGCAAAAGTGAATACCGTATTCTTATGATAGGGAAGCCTGCGCGTTACAGTGTTGTACAGTTTTCGAATTGTCCTTGAATTGTGTGAATGTAGTCTTTCTAAGTGGTGTGTATAGACATGAGGTATTGAATTTATTGCATATTGGTGAACAGAATCCAAACATGCTCTGGAAACTTATCTCAAACATTGTTTTCTTTGACAGACTGCGGCTGATTGGAATTATGAGGGAAAGACTGACAAGCATGCCTCTCAGAAAGGTAGGAGATGTGTAACTATCGTATAGTCATTCTTTCTTTTAAGACCCCGTTTATACTATGCCGGTATGAGACGAATACGGTACAAAACTATACCGTTTTGGCCTTGCGTCTACACTATACCGGCACAGTTTTGGTATGAATACGGTACGAAATGAGTACGATACGCTAACCGGCTTCATCTGAAAATGGCATAGTGTAAACGCCTGAATACGGTACAATTTGATGCCGTTTTGCTGAATCAATGAGAGGAAAAACAATTACTCTTTGTTCTTGTTGACATGAAACAATAGATTTCACACAAAAACCGATGATCTTGCTCGTCGTATTCATTTCATACCGGCATAGTATAAACGGGGACTCCCAATCCCCCATCCGGTAGTATCAAATCATTCCGTATTTATTTCATACCAGCATAGTGTAAACGGGCCTAAGTCTCTCCGTGTATCTCTGCTGCTCAGATGCAGACACATTTCTGCCTGTACTAGGCGTGATAATTGCCACTTATCATGACAAGCATTTGATATTTATTAGGGCCAAGTTTCGGGAGAGATCCGTCTCCCATCATCAGGCAATGACGAATTGTGGTTTCTCTTCTTATTGCCTGATGATGGGAGATGGATATCTCTCGAAACTTTGCCCTAATAATATCACAGGCTTGTCATGATAAGTGGCGATTATTATGTCTAATACTGTGTCAGATGCGGCCTTGATAAGTTGGAATATATTTTCATATACGCCTGATCTCCAAGATCGTAAGAATCAACGTTGTGTTGCATATAGTTGTAGCTATACAGTTAGTAGATATTTGATATCTTCCCTTGCAGATTATGCAACTGGTTTTGGTGGCAAATACGGTGTTCAGAAGGACAGAGTTGACCAGGTACTCTTTCAATTTCTTTTCCTTTAAGAGTTTGGTCAGCCTTTTGCAGATGTAGCTATTTACAAGGGTAAATGCTCTCTTAAAATAAAATGATGTTGTGTGTCTTTGCAGTCTGCTGTTGGATTCGAGTACGAAGGAAAACTGACAAGCATGCTTCGCAAAAAGGTTAGTTTCTAGCTTTCAACTGGAAATGACTAACAGTTTAATCTTGTGTTCGTACTGTATCTACAATCTTGCGCAAAGTTGCTTGAGCGGTGTTGAAGGTGCTGTGACGTCGTGGCCTAATCCAGCCTGCTCGTGGTATCAGAAGCTCAAGCGAGGTCGAGTTTCGTGCCCCAGCTACGGTAGCGTCACAGCCAGGGTCGCGGTCTCGATAATTAACCTACTACTGAGATCCTGGCGACTGGCAAGGGTTTCAAGCTGTTTTTTAGAAGGGTAGGGGGTGATAAGTTGGTGAAAAATCGCTTATAAAATAAGAAACAAGCAGGCTGAAATTGAAGCCAAGAGTTCTTATGAAAGGCGTGTATTTTTTAACCTAAGCAATTATTGATTATTTCATTTAGATTATTCAACTGGTTTTGGAGGAAAGTATGGTGTACAGAAAGACCGACAGGATAAGGTAAAACGAGAGGCTTAGTGTAATCCCTGGAGCTGTTCGTGGTCGCAGTTAGCTTCATTCGTAATAAAGTAGACTTATAACATCTGGAAATGATTACGTAATATTGCGAGAACAGCTAGACTTATTGGTAAGTCCCAGTTATCGCTCATGAAATCGAGACAACATATTGAGATTGCTTGAACTAGTTTTGAGCCTCCAGCATCTCGATTCAATAGCGATAAAAACGACTCAAGTAATAAGTCTAAGTAACAGGCCAGATAGACTAATAACATTCCTCCCAATCTTTCAGAAGCAGCTACTCACCACGACTTAATAGGGGAATTAGTTAGCGAGCTATTCTGTGTCACAACTGCAATAAAGTAATTGCTGTTTCCTCCAGAGTCGAGGAGCAGTTGGAGCTGGGTGGTTGAGGTGTGGAGGTGCGTATACTATGACTAATGTTGTTAGTCTACCGGGCAGAAAAAGGCTGTTCCCCGTAATATAATTTTAGCTTATATTTTCTTCTTCATATCCTCCTTTATTTTCTTCTTCATAGTCAGCTGTTGGTTTTGACACCAAAGTGGAATTGTCGAAGCATGAGTCTCAGCAAGGTGAAGTAATTTCGTACGTTCTCATAACGTGGTTTTGTGATGATCAGCATGCTTCTATTTTAAAAGTGCAAGAAACTGCGTAAACATCCTTGGCAATATCTGCATCGATAGATGTTTCTGCTGTTTCTTGAAAATTTGAAATTCTGTGCTGCTCAAAGACCATTCTCCCATTGTAATCTATCTGAGAATATATGAGAATATAGCAACATTTGTTTTGTTGTCGACTTTCTACTAGTGGAACTTTCGATTTTGAATCACTTGAGGGAGAAGTCTTCCATACTTATTAGATCGTAAGGCCCTGGCCAAAGGATCAAACATTGTTTGTCAAACATTTAAAAATTCGCTTATCAGTCGAAATGTTTTAACTGTTTTGCCCAGATCGCTCCACATTCCTCGGCAAACATTTTGGCTTGTTTCTAGCAGAAAATGTTTTAAAATTTTCAAAAGCGTTTTGTAACAATTTTGTTGATTGTTTTTCAAGCAATGTTTTGTGACGTGGTCAAAGATTCAAACAAATTTCAAATGTTTTAGACGAACAATTTTTAATCTCTTGGCCAGGACCTTGCCCTTCTTGCTTGAAGTAAAGCCAAGAGTACTTAATCTTCCTCGTTCATTTTCAGATTACTCCAAAGGATTTGGTGGAAAATATGGAGTTCAGAAGGACAGAATCGACAAGGTAGTGTAGTTTTTCAAATCTCAATGTTCCCACCACAAAAAGAAGTGTACTTTACAATAGTGTAGAGGTGGAGAAATACCTAGGGGACAAGGGGATAAACTCTACGGGGGTGCTTAATTGTTTAAGAGACTATAGGTGCTGCCCAGCTTTTTCAAACCCACCCATGTCTACCGATGTAATGTTACTCGTATGAACCTATATATGGAAGAAGAAAGATATTTACCAATTTGTACCAATATCACAATTTTTTGGACCCAATTTAAGACCTGAGGCAACTCCCAATGTGTTGAAAAGGCCTTCGCGCTGAAAACTAAAAACACTTTTACCCGATTTGTGCCATAAATTGACTGCTAAAGGCTTAAAAAGCGTAAGGCCTTTTGGGCTTCAGGCTTAAAAGGCCTAAGGGCTTAGGCTTAAAAGCAATGCGTTCCTAAAAGTTTTTTATATATTTTGCTACCCATGTGTAGATATTCTTTACGAAAAACTAACCCATGTGTAGGGAAATTGCAGCTGAAATTACTGCTAGGAGGCACGTCTAAAGTATAAGAAAGAATGGAAGTACCCCCGGTCTCAACTGCAGTATATTATTTCTTTCTACTGACTCTACGAATTTACATTGATATGCGCCGGAGGGACACAGTGCGCCAGAGTTGTGCCCACAGATGCGGGGACCGAGGGCATGCTTTGCAAAGATATCTTTTAGGTTGTTAGACGCTATATTGTTCCTACTTATTTTTCAGTCTGCAGTTGGATACGAGTATCAGGAGAAACTCACACAACACGAGTCACAAGTTGGTACGTAATATATTAAATGTATCCTTAACCTTATCTGTACCGGGCTTTTCTGGGCATTCCCAGACCAGGAGTGGGACCAATTCCCCCCTCGTCTATATCAGAATTTAGAACAGCTAGAGCTACAAAATTTTCATCGAAGTGTCCGTTCTTGTATCAAATAATGAAGATTGATTTAGTTTGGTCGTGATGCGAAAAAACAATGAAATCATCATTACAAGGATCATGAAACATAATTATAATTTGGCCAAGATCCTTTATCATTGAAGAGCAAGCAGCTCGAGGCAAACAAATTAGATACAAACTTTCAAATGTGCGTAGTGTTATTAAATCGTACATTTATCATTTTTGTGTCGAAATCAGAAAACGTTTGGTGAAAAGTAGTACCGGATCCTAATAATGCACTTTATGAATTTGGCCCCCTTCCATTGCTATTAGCCCCCTCCCCCGTATGGTCCAAGCCCTATTGTTACTTAAACAAAATCGTCATACCCGAAAACTCTATTATTGCTGCTAAAATTTGGTTTCAAGTAATTAGAGAAAATTTTATAACACAACCATGACAGGTATCTGTAAATCTGCATTCAATTTCAATCATTGGAGCATTATTATTTCAAGGCTTATTACAAACGGAGATTTTTAACGTTATCAAAACTTGTTTTACGTTCAGATCACTCCAAAGGTTTTGGTGGAAAATATGGTGTTCAGACAGACAGACAAGACAAGGTTATTACACTCTTTTTAATATAAGAACAATTTTATAAGAACACGAAACTGGATTTTGTCTAGATTATTAGAACAGTGAGGCTGGCCTTTGCATAAGTTCTAAGAAAATCGGCTGAATCTGAAAGTAAGACAGTCAGACTGAATGTAAAAAGCAAACAAACAAAGAAATAGACAAGCATTCTGCAGGCGAAAAATTAAGAACAGCCAGCCTCGATAAAAATTTGAGCAACGTAACACAAGCAAGGCGTAAACACGGTGAAAAAAATCTAGACGACAGGGCATTTCAGCGACAGAGCAGCATAATCCTACTTTTTTCAATATCATTGCGACAAATCCATTAAGATATTCAAAATAAATAAATGGCTAGGCCATTAATTAAAGAAAGAAAAAAATCGACTTAGACTTTACATGTTGGCAACGTTTCGCTAACCTACACTTAGCATCATCAGGTGAAATTAGAGTTCCAGTCCATTTAGTATATTTAGTGACAAAAAGGTCCTTAGTGATAAAAGTTTGGGTGGCAGGAAAGGTTGGCAGTTTCCTGAACCATGGCTGTTATGTAAAACTGTATTTTGTTATTCTAGACTGCTGTTGGCTTTGAGCATCACGAGCAACTTTCAATGCATGATTCACAAAAAGGTAAGTGGGGTTTTTTTAATGAAATAGTTACCAGCTACACCTTGCTCCTTTTTGAATTGATAGATCTACTTCATTGATTTTTCTGCAGATTATTCCAAAGGATTTGGTGGGAAATTTGGTGTACAGAAGGATCATCAAGACAAGGTAAGTGAAGAAGATTTGTACACTAAAATAAGCAAATTTTATTGGGGTGTTTAAAGCTCAAATTTCAAGTACTTCATAACAATCCAACATGAAATTCTTGAACCTTTAAAAAATCTAAGAAATGCATCTGTGTTTGGTTGGTAATTTTGTACGCATTTAGAGGTAAATCCCTCCCCCCTTTAAAAAAGTCTTTAGCTATTTTGCTTGTGGTCAGAATGGTCAAATGGTGAGCGAGTTGGACTTACAATCTACGTTTGTAGGATCGACTCCCACTATGGTTAAACGAAGTATGAGGAGAGTCACCAGCTCTCTATAATTTCAGGCAAAAGACTAACAGAATCACGAGGTGTGGTCACATCCTTAGGAAGGATTGCGGTCGCACCGCTAAGATTAGCTGTAGGTTATTCAGTTGACCCCCTGACAGAAACCCATACCTTGTGAAGACAGCAATAGTGTGTGTATATGTGTTTGCCTAACTAACGATTTCTATCTTCTTTTCAGTCTGCTGTTGGATTTGAGCATCATGAAAAACTTGCAACTCATACCTCACAAACAGGTATTATGTTTTGCCATATATTTTATTGAAAGACGTATTAGACACACTTGCCACGAAAGATTTTGTAATAATTTAGAGCCCCTTTCTTTCCAAAGAAGGCCCTGCCCTACGTTTACTTTTTCTTTAAGCGCTCCTAAAGTCAATAGTTCATTAATTCACTCACTGAAGGACTTTCGTGTTTTTTTTTAGGAAAGCCCTCTTAATTTGATACCTGCCCATACGGCCCAAACTAACCCAAAGGCGAACACAGGTTGCATTTAACTCAAGATAGAATTTTTTAATGTGATTGCACCAAACTGTGTTCATTTAGGTTTGAAATAAGCCACTCTAGGTGACGGGATTTTCACCCAGGTCGAACTGAAGTTAGTTTTTGGGAAAAGGTGTCAGTGACCGTATAGAACTGAGTTCATAAAAGTTAGTACGACCATTGCAGACCTTCAAAACATCCTTGCATACTTAGATCAATTTTATATGCTACAAATGCAACATGTATGATTCATAATGGTTTGATTTCTATTTATGCTACCTCTTCAAATGCTTCTGTAAAGGACCTACTCTTCTTGATCCTGGCCTACTTCTGTTTTTTAGACCACTCCAAAGGTTTTGGTGGCAAATATGGCGTCCAGAAAGACAGACAAGACAAGGTAATTACATTACGTGAATGCATTTTTTCTCTAAAAGTTTTCATTCTGTCAAAGAGCCTCCATTTAGTGTATTTCACTATCCCCCAGTAATGAGGCCTCGATGTGAAAGTGAAGGTGAAACGGTGTTTTAGCGCCAGTTGCTAGGATCAAGTAGTAGGTTAACCCCCGGGGGGGGTACTTCACTTGTGAATGGACGGGGATGTGCCGCCCAGATTTCGGAAACCCACCCACTTATAATGTAAACCTTCTCAGACACAGGCCCTATTTTATGAGTAGAAATAAGCGGAATATGAGAATTAATAAGACTTTCTAGAACTTTTTATTGCTTGATTTTGTACTACGAACATCTTTGACGCGATTTTGCCACTTTTCTGACCGAATTAAAGTTAAACTTTCGAGTTTTCTTCAATTTGCCACCCACTTGTATGGCGTTTTGGTTAAAATCATACCCATGTTTAGAGAATGTCAGTGCCCAAAACCCACCCATATGGGCGGCACATACCCGTACCCAAATTATACTAAGTACCTCCCCAGGAGGTTAACTAATCGAGACCTCGACACTATGGCTGTGACGCTACCGTAGCTGGGGCTCGGATCACGACCACACTGAGCTGCTAACCCACGAGTCAGCTGGATTACACCTCGACGCCACAGCCCCTTCATCTTGGCTTGTTATCAGTCATTTCATTACGGTTAGTTGTTTTCTGTATCTCATTAATGAAACAATTTAATCTGCTGTGATCCCTTGTCTTTCCGGTTTGTACATTGTAAGTTTTTTAGTCGCAAAGGTGATCCATCGACTGTCAATGATTCTATTTAAGTGGGTCGTCCAACTGACCAAGCGTATGTGTTTTACGAAGAAGTCTCAGAAGGTGGAGTGGCTTCGTGGCCTAATCCAGATGGCTTGTGATGTCAGAAGCTCAGCGAGGTCGGGGTTCTAGCCCCAGCTACGGTAGCAGAAGGTGCAATCTCAGAAGATGCTGTGAGTCCCTCGCCTAATTCGGCTCATGGTGTTAAACTCAGCGAGGTCGGGATTCGAGCACCGGGTGCGGTAGCATCACAGCAAGAGTCGAGGTCTCAATTAGTTTAACTACTACTGAGATCCTAGCGGCTGGCGCTTGATACACCATTTCACCGTCATCTTCACCTTTGCTTATAGGTAAAAATTACATGTCTTTTGAGTTTCATGTACTTTTCCTTACAAATCTTGAGTTTTCCTTACAAATTTGAGTTCCCTGTACATTTCCTAAACAATTTTCGTTAAATTCTGCCCTTTTGCTCTTTTTACTTTTATGTAAAAAATATTTTCCCAATTCTAGAGTGCTGCAAGCTTTGAGGATCAAGAGAAATTAAGTCAGCATTCATCCCAAACAGGTATCTGTTTACTAAAAATTTTTTTAAGTGAGGTAAAATATTTTAACACGCAGCACCAGAGGTGGCTATCATGTCTTGTACAGCAAAAACGAGATTGCATCTCTCAAGTCATTGTTTACACTTTGCATTAGCACAGAATGGGTAGTCCTTATTCTGTGGCATTAGCATTCGCATTACATGGGTACACTGTCATGAATTTAAAGACCGGGTGAGACTGGTAAGAGTGGGAGTGGTTTTAGAACTTTGTTGTATCGTAAATTAAATCAAATTTTTGGTAAGTTATATTTGGGGAGGGCATTGTACTAGGGGGGCAACTTTTTGAAGCTAAGTTGGCAATGATAGGACTAGGGGGCATTTGCCCCTTAGTTACAATGGTAAAAGAGGCCCTGCAGCTTGTCAGATGCAAACGCCTTGTCTATTCATCCCACTACTAACATACTGATCTGCACAGTCTAAATGGACACGGACCATTCCCAGATCGTTCCCACAAGAACGTTCCCAGGAACACCGTTGTTGGGACTTTTACTAGCAGAAAAGTTTGGTGAAACTTCAACTTTTCAACCATTTAATTTCGGCAATTAGGGACCGTGTCTATTGAGTGTCTAATTTTTAGATGCCGATTAGACACCACGAATATTCAACGTTTGTCTAATCATTTTAGCTCCTCGTCTAATTAGACCAATAGACATATAATTTAGATGATTATTAGACATGCATTAGATCAAATTAGACTGTAAGGTTTAGCTGCATTTCATCCAGATTTACCTTTGGCAGAAATTATTTGACACTTATGAATTTCCATTTCAACCTGTTTTGTAATGATAACATGCAGCAAGAACAATAGATCTTTTGTTACAACAAACATATAAAACACCCTTAAGTGCCCTACAGGGATTTAGTTTTGCAAGTTTGCTTCTTTGACAAATGGGGATATTCACCGCAATGGTCACAGAACATCTAACTTTGTCTAATTTTGTCTAACTCTCACAGATCTTAAATGTGTCTAATTATTTTAGACGCTGCTCGAATTTTGCCGTGCATCTAATTAGACTTGCTGATTGTCTAATTAGACAAAAAAAACATCTAAAATATTAGACTTTTAGACACTCAATGGACATGGTCCCTTACTAGATTTATCAGCATATGTTTTTTTTCAAAACCATTTTTCTTTCGAACTCATGCTACTAAACCTACTAAACGCCAGATAATTGCACTTCCTCCTCTCGCTACTCTCAGTCACTTTAGAAAATGTATTTGAATTCTCGTGACAACGAATTGAATTATACTAACCGTTTATAACCGTTTATAAGCATGATTACTTTATCCACCGTTTACGTTTATAGGAAAACAGAAAACATGCTGAAGAAGAGAGACGCAGACGAGAGCTCAGAGAACAAAGTGAACGCGAGGCAGCGAAACAAGCACAAGAGAGGCTAGACGAAGAGGCGAGAAAGAGAAACGAGGAAATTGAGAGAGCTGAGGTGTGTCTTATTTTGTAGTTTTTTTTTGTATTTTCTTTACGTGTAAGCATATTATTTTTAGGCCCTTGCCAAACAATCGAACATTGCTTGTAAAACATTTTTGTATGCGTCAAACAAAAAAATGTTTTTGAACTTTTCGAAAGGGATGTCATGAATTTGCTTACTTTTGCTTCTCAAGCAATGTTTTGCGACGTTGCCAAAAGTTCAAACATTGCTCGATGAACAAGTTTCAAATGTTTGACAAACAATGTTTGATCATTTGGCTAGGGCCTAAGCCTAGGTAGGAAAAAGCTTTGTAAAATGACTTCGTAGTTTTAACATAATCCGTCAATTTATGGACGTCAAATATTATGTTCTTCGGTTATACACAAAAACCTTAACCAGGCAATCGTAGAGCAAAGAGATACATAATAATCAATTTCTTTAAAGTTGGCTTGGATATATATAGCTTAATTAATTACTTAATTTTGCTAATTAAAGCAAACTATTTAAAGTATAAAATACTCAAAAATCTAAAAATCTAAGTTAAAAATCTTAAAAAGTTAAAAATCTACTTACAATATAGAGTCCGGATAATTTCTAAAATTCATGGTTAAAATAAGCTAAGATGATTCATATAAAAACATGCTCGCGCCTTATAAACCTGAACAATCATGCCTCTGCACAGTAGTCGCATTCACTCTTCTTACTCTGTGGTGGCAGTTGCATGCCACGAAATTTTATTCCTATTGCGTATTATTGTCATCGTTGCTTTATTTAGAGAGAAAACGCAGAACAGCCTGAAGAATCTGCGCAAGATACTTACGAACAAGTTGACGAAACCGCCCCAGAGTGTGATCAACAGCAAGAAGCCCAGGTAAGATTCTTGTGGCACTTCATTCTAGTTATACCAAGAATGGGCGACATTTAGCGCCTTCTAGTCAAGAGTCCAAATCACCTTTGATTTTACAAAGTAGTTTGGTTGGTCAACAAAAACTTTTTGGATAGATCTGTAGTGCAAGTGCAGTGGACAATAGCTGATTTCATGATTTTCTTAGGTTTTGCCCTAATTATAGTGTTTAGAAACCAATCTGTGACTTTTGCCTTTGCTCTGTGAAAAAGAATCGTTTGTCAAGCGTTTGGTGTTTGCTTGTGGTGTATACATTTTTTGGCCGTGGTAAGCTTCTTTTGCAAGGCGTTCAAGATTTTCAACAGCCTTATTATTTTCCTGTACCTACTTCAAACTCACCCAAGAATCCATCTTTTAGTCATGAAATCCTTTTGTAATCTAGGATGGTACTTACGATACCGTGGGGGAACCAGAAACTACAAACGAACAACCCGAAGAGGTAAGCTGTCATTAAATTCGCCATTATAAATAATATCCTTTTTGGTTGGAGGGTTTAGGTTAAGTCTTGATCTTGGCTGAACTACCATAAATCCTTGATAAAGCCCCCATCTCTGAAAGCCCCCTTGGATTAGCGCCTCCTAGGAATTCATTTTTGCAAAAAAATCCTCCCTCAAATCAGCCCCCACTTTAAAATTCATTTTTGCAAGAACGCCCCCCTTCAAATTAGCCCCCACCTAAGAATTCATTTTTGCAAGCCCTCCCCCTTCAGATAAGCCCCACCTAAGAATTCACTTTTGCTAAGATGCCCCCCCCTTCAAATAAGCCCCCTTCGAATAAACCCCACCTAAGAATTCCTTTTGCAAATAGGCCCCCTCCTCAAATAAGCCCCCACCTAAAAATTCATTTCTGCAAATAAGCCCCCCCTAGATACGCCCCAATGGGGAACTATTCAAAAGCCTTATGAATTTGTTTTGCCAATAATGTAACCATCTTTCAACCAACTAAAACATTGAAGAAGCTAATGCTGGCAGGTTTTACTGTTGATTAATAAACTTGATGTTTTTCTCCTGTTCTGATCTATTCCTTCCGTTGTTGGGGCGTGTATATGCCCTTGTGCCCTTTCCCTAACAACCCACTGAAAGGAGAGAATAAAACCTTGGATTTATTTTAGGACAATTTTATGAACCTGTAGACGACAGTGCCCCAGCCCAAGCTGAGCAAGAAAGCAAGGTAAGCTTTGTTAAGCAATTCATTGTTGTCTTGGTAAGGGTAACAGCTTTTCTTCTTTGAATAGTAATGGCAGTGTACTCAATGTTAGTAAGGGCCTTGTCTCTGAAGTCAAAATTCCACGTAAGATTCCACTAATATACCCAAAGATTCTTGAAACTGCAGCTGGATCCCTCTTCAAAGTGGACACGTCAGACCTTTATTAGCGTAATTTTTCCGTCCGACTGGTACACTTCAACATAATGCACACTAAACTCTAAACTAAAACCGACACAGCCCACACCTATTTCGGTCAGAAAAGCGATAAAATCACGCTGAAGATGTTCGTAGGACAATTTCAAGCAATGATAAAGCCTAGAAAGTCTTATTACTCTCAAATTCCGCTTATTTTTACTCATAATATGGGGTCTGTTTTTTCCTAAATATACATTATAAGTGGGTGGGTTTGAAAAATCTAGGCAGCACATCCCCATCAATTCATACGTTATGTACCCCCCGTCGGGGTATGGCCCTTTTTCAGATAAAGAATCTATATATCCTTATATAAGAACAAAATGCGCCGTGCTGTTGGCCCTTTTCTTTTCTATGAATATATGCTGATGAACATCTCTCCACAAATCTCTTTCCAATTTCTCAAATAGTAGAAAAATAAATATTAGTATACCTAAATCCGATTCACAATAGTTTGCCTTTGATTTTCGTTTTACTAAATTTTCGAAAAACATGAGATCAATAAGATACTGCGAACATAGGCCCTCTTCTTGATAAACTGTATGGTAAAACTTGCTTTGTTTTCTAACTTCAGATGTAAATTGAATCTTTTCGGGAAGTATGATGAGAAACATGTTGTTATTCGGATATTTAGTTGCATACATAAACCGTATTGTTCTTGAAAAAATGATTCCTAGTTTTTCATCCGAGCCTCGATAATTCCTCAAAGATCACTTCACAAAATTGGTACACTTGGACAATAAATCTCCATAAATCTAAAAAATATTTACAATCTTATAAATCCTATAAGTTTCTTAAGTCTTTAGTTTTAGGCTACTGCGCATGATTGCAATTCTTTATTCCTCCCTCCCCCCTCCCCGATCAGGACTATGCTAGACAACTATTAAAGGAAAAGTGCGTGCGCTCTTTAAAGTCTTCCGAGGCCAAATGCAGCCATTTTCACCGTCATTTTGAAAGAACGGTTTTCAAGGCGAGTTTCGAAATATTAAGAAACAATTGCAGAAAATCCCTATATAAATCTTTGTAAATCTCAATAAATCCCATAAATCTGAGTGCAAAAGGCAAAGAGATTTATAGATCCCCTAAATCTCGAACGCCGTTTTAGAAGTGATAACCCTCGACTTTCTGCATTAAGTTCCTTACAAATTTTTTCTTAAGAAGAAGTGTTCCTTGTGAAAAAATGCATGTTTGCTAATATCGCGGTTCTTATTTCAAAACTTCTCATGTCAACTAAACTCAGTACATTACTCACTGTACTCACTATCTGGTGGGAAAATTCTGCAAAGTAAACGACAAAGTTCTGAGATCACATCGATAACACGTGGAATAGAACCTGATCTTTACACGCAACACGTGTCGAATGAGAAAACACAGGGAAAACTTGTGTTGGAAAGATACCGGGGAAAAATATCGATTGGAGCCCTGAAAGACGATTTTGATTAATAAACATCGTGCATGCAACATGTTTACTTTAGTTCATCACTCTGTAGGCCTATTCTGTGTTCTGCGGTCCTCGTAGGCTCGAACACATGTTCTTTTCTTCATCTCTCAGAAAACAGCAAATTTCTGCGGAAGCAAAATCTTTGGGATATGGAGACTCTCCAACCTTTTATCTAGCTTTACTCTTTTATCGTTTTTTGGTGGATAAACATCTGGGCTTGCTGATTTTAGGCATTAAATAGGTCAAACTCCTAAACAGATCATACGGCGTAGTTAGAACTCGGATGAGGGGGGGGCTACTTCGTTGTACCTGACACACTGTACTGGACGTGGCGCCCAGTTTTAACAAACCCATCAATTTCTACCTAAATGCAATTTGTTGACCCATGCACAGAAAAACAAGCAAATTTTTTACCCAATTATAGCAATATCTAAAATTTGCGGGCCCAGTTTAAACACCGTTTAGCATTTGGGAAATTGACTCTAAATAAAAAACTGCAGTCAGGTCTAAAAAAGCCACCCACTTCTAAATGTGTTCTAAGATTATACTACCCATATGTAGAGATTCTTCCTGAAAAACAGACCTTTTTCTTACTTGAATATTGAAAATATTTTTATTTGTTATAGGCTTCAGGATTTTCTGCGACAGCGCTGTATGATTACCAAGCTAGTAAGTATGGCTTTCAAAATTATTGATAATGGTATAACATGCCACGAGATCTTTACGTGACTAAGGACTTAAACCAATGAAAAGCTAGACTTAGGAAATGTAAGAACCTCGGTGTTGTGCATTAACAAAGCTCAGTGAGATCATAGACGATTTGACGCATGTTATCCATTTGTCTCTCCAAGCCAGAAGAATCGAGCTTTCCATTCCCTAAGGCCCTGGCCAAACGATCAAACATTGTCTGTCAAAAATTTTAAATTTGCTTTAGAAGCAATGTTTGACCTTTTGGCCACGTCATAAAACATTGCTTGACAAGGAGAATTCGCTCTATAATGGTTTTGTATTATATCAAAAACATTTTATACCTGTATCAAACAAAAAATGTTTGCCGTGCAATGTGTTTTGTAATGTGGCAAAATGGTCAAACATTGCGTTTGACGAGCAAATTTCAAATGTTTGACAAACAATGTTTGATCGTTTGGCTAGGACCTAAAGCCAGACTTTTGTCTCAGGGTACTAGTTGCCGACTGCTAATCGGCGATTTTTTTTTAACTAATTTCTCTCAACTGACCTGTCGACATAGGCGCTCTGGCGACTAGTTTCTTACTGACTGCAACTATTTGGCACACAGTTCCAGAAATTTGGGCATGTTCTACTTCTGCGATTAGATAACAACTGATTCTCGTCAGTTGCAGTCGACATGAACGCTCTTGCGACTGCGACCAACTGTATCCTACCGGTTCTGACTGTTGAAATTTTGTTGCAGTTAGCAGTTACAACTAGTTGGCGTTAGTTCTATCGATGGAACCAGAGCTCCAGTTCAGCTTGTCTCATCTGGTTGTTTAGTGTACTAAAAAACGGAGCTCTCATTCGAGAAGGGGCACTCAGGCGAACAAGTCTTCAAGAGGCCTTAATTTTCTTGCTCTTTTACAGCTGCTGACGACGAAGTTAACTTTGATCCTGGTGATCTCATAACGAACATCGAGGAAGTGAGCGATGGATGGTGGCTTGGTGACGTCAATGGCAAACGTGGCCTCTTTCCCGCCAATTACGTTGAAGTTCAAAAATAATATGGGACCCTTAATACCAAGGTAAAGAAGTTTATAGAACATTTTTCGGACCATTGGGGTAATAACGATTATTATAATTATTGGAACATTCTGATTAAATTTTAGGTAAATCAAGTATTCACATACCTAAGAACACATTGAGACTATTCGTAGCCTTTTTTTTATTTCCCTTTGATTTTCTAAGATAAGTATTTTTGTATCATCCTGATCTGTTAATTCGTCATAGCAGTAAGATTTTGCGTCTATTCTAGGCCCTAGGCTAGTAATTTTTTGTCAATGCTCACAGTTTTAATTTCCACACGTAGGCGGGCGCAAGCCGTGCCAACATTGTTGGCCAACATGTTGGCTGAAAATAGGCCAACATGTTGATACGGTTTAGCATACTCACAACATCTGAACTTTGTTGGATTGCTGACGTCATCTACAAAAGATCTTTTGCAAAAATGGCCGAAAAGGAAGCAGCTGTTTGTTTATTGCTCGCTCTTTTGGTTGAGGACAATTGTTGCGGGCGATGTTGACCAACGTTTGCGCCCGGCTAACATCAACACTGCTTCTAAGCATTGCGCGTTGTCTTGAACTCTTTTTCGAATTTCCAACGATATCCTGTGGTAACTGTTGAATTGGTTCATTTGTATTGGACAGAACAAGTCTGCCAACTTATTTCTTTGCAACATCTTTGAGAACGTGTAATATTTTTCTATCTTTAATCGATTTTTGAATTTGATAATACTTATGGTAGTAGCTATGCTGCTTCACAAATCGTTGATTCTCGTGTATTATTTCCTCCTAGATCAAATAATAAGAAATAAGATTGAGAACTCTTAAACACGAGGCATATGCTTCTCGCTCTTTTTCGCTCCTTCACTAACTGAAGCAACGGGATGGGGACCTGCATACCCCATCAGCTCTCAGAATTAGGCAAAATTGTTGATGCAAAGTAACTTAAAATTTGTTTGTTATACCATAATAATTCGATTTATATCCCCTCTTTCGAATAAGCCCCCTCTTGAGTAAGTCCCTCCTTTTAGGTTGAAACTTTAAATAAGCCCCTCCTCTCGAATTAACCCCCTCCCTTAAATCCTGCCCGATCAACACTTCTTTTGGGTAGTTGTTTTTAACCGGCTTAATCTAATCGTAAGGGTACCTTAAAATTTAAATAAAAATCCTCCCACTTTTAACGAATTATCGCAATTAAGTTTTAGACATCATAAGACAAACAAGCAGTGGTGTAACAGAGATACTTTGGGCCTGTAGGAAATCGGTAAGATGGAACCCTTGTGCAGGGACCACGAAGCAGAGTGATCTCTACGGGGGAAGGCGTTCGGACTTAGAACCTTGAAAAATAGACGAAACGTGTCCCCTGGTTAATTACTGTTTATGAGATGGCGGCCTTAGAGCCTGTTTCTGCAAAGTTTGGCCAAAAGGGTGGGACACCGAAATCTGGGCCCGGGGCTCGTTCATTCATAAGCCCTTAGTTCTTGAAATAAGGGAGCCTAATCTGCGTAACGGCACTGCAAATAAGTGTTGGACAGACAAGACATTATGTCCAACAGGACGCGATTTTTAACTGCACTTTTGCTGATTTTCCGAGAGCGAAGGCCTCGGTTTCGGTATTTTCAGCCAACATCAATGTTATAGCCTAAAGCCCACACATACTACCTGCTTAGCAAGTGAAGCTAGATCAGAAAACGAATTCAATCTTTGCCTGGAGGAAATTGATAATCTTGTTTGAAGCAAAATGCTAATTTAAAAGCTTTCTCCATTGTACGCAAAATACAATCAATCGCCGTTTTAGATCCGTTTCAGTGTAAACTTTTGCAATAGATTTGAGCAGAAAGATCAAAACGTCTTCTGCAGAAAAACAACTCACTGAATTATTTATGTGTTTGTATCTAAACTCGTTTTGTCGGCAATAAGCCCAGGTGCCCGATGGCTGTTGGCCGACTTGTACTTCAGCATTTGGCCTATAATTCCTAGTTTAGCTCCGACGAAGCTCTTCATGCTTAGGCTAATATTAACACGTAAAAAGATGTCCCCTTGGGTCTATTCTGGCTTTCTGCCTGGTTTCTGAATTCGTCAATTGAACTTATTTTCAGGGCCAAAAAATTATCGGAATAATATATGCGTAGACGATAAACTATCGGAAAATATGAATCCGGATAACTTATCCGAATGTACGGATAAGTAATGATTTTACGAGCTATGCGAGTAGGAGCTAATACGGATAAGTTATAGTGATTTTACAAGCTATGCGAGTAGTAGATATCAAAACCAACAGCTTTTCGGTTTGTCGTATAACGTTTGATCCTTTTACCAAAAAAAGCTGAAACTTAACCGGTATGCCTTTTACAAGTTTTCCCTGAAAGCTTATATTCGGACTGGTAGATTGCAATTGCCACCACTAGATACAAATTCCAGTCTGCCAGAACAAAGAAACCCCAGATACATGCAGATATCTCAAGAGTATCTGAAGCCTTATAAACGAGAAATCTATCCGCAATCAACGTTTTGCGGAACCGTGTAAAGAAAATGTGTCCGCATGATTTTTCATCCGGAAGAATTCGCAATCGTGAATTGTAAACGGGACCTACAAGTAGCAGAATTATGAATTGGTAAATCGTTGTCATGTTTGTTGGTAACTAGGATTTGTAGGTTACAAATAAATCTTTTTTCCAGAGATTTTGTACTTGAGCGTTATCATCGTGGTGATAAGGTTAAGACGAAAGTTTTTATGTTAAAGAGTGTGAACGAAAGGCGGTGCTGTACTATTATATCATCGTAGCTATTGTTATTATGGTCCAAAATTGTTGCCTTTTTCCTACTAAGTTGACAACCCTCTCCTATATCTACTACCCTTTCGTTGGTGAAGGAAAGGCTGTTTGTCCCTCTACGTTAAAGCGGATATGTATTCTGTTCCAAACTTCAGTAAAACCTAAGTCGTATGTTAATGAAATCAATTTTAACTGTTACAATAAAGTCCCAACTTTAAGAAATCACTGTTATAAGAAACTCAGACGCTGGATTTTTATGGAAGTTTCTATACGAAAACAGTAGGGTACTTTAGGGAAAACAATAGGCTGACAGCAAATGGGTTTCTTAAAGACGGGATTTATTATAGTGTATGCTTCTGTAATACTCGCTACAGCACTCTCTCCAAGCAATAGACTGACCCCTTTTTTCGGTCTTCTTTTTTTCACCTGATGAGGCTTGAGGCGACAGCTTGGCAACGAGGCAGGTGGCCGCCGTTGTAGATTCATTGCGTCGAAAGCGAGGACATCTTCAACCTGTTTCAACCAATAAGAACGAGTATCGATTGGTGAATGGACGCGTTGCTTAGGATCAAAGAAGCTCCGAACGTTAAAAAGAGCAAAGTTTGAATAACATTTCTACTAACCACTTTTTATTTGCTTTTTAATAGGAATCGCCTGGGCGTCTCTGATCACATTTGCATATTAATCAATTTTGCATGAGGGAAGGCGCAAAAATAAGAAAAAACGTGATTCTGTTGTTTTTAAACGATAGTTAAAGAGCCGTTTTGCGCATGCTGTTAGAGTGAAGGAAATAGATAGTCGAGATCGTGGTTCTAATTGGTTTTAGATGTCTTTTAGCAGATGGGAATGCTGGTATAAAAGCTAGAATGCAGAGCTGTTTGATTCTACTTCATTTCTGCAAGATAAATTGCAAGTAAAGAACGTGTATCGTCAAATAAGGCAATACACTGTGCACATTGTGGACTTGTGCATTTGCTGCATAAGTGCATTATCGATCTTTGGTGAAGCAGAGAGCGACCTATCTTGCCTATCGACTCTTTCTGCCGGCTCATCTATTTGGAGAAGAACGACTTTATCTCATCAATACTGCAGTTTAACGGAACATTTTACGAACATCTCATCGAACTGGCACATTTGTTTTTGGGTGTTTATTTCAAGCAGCAGAATTAAAGACAACTCAATGAAACTTTCTCTTGCCATCTAAAGCAACATAGCAAGACTAGCAGAGGAGCAAAGATTAATGCACGGGTCTTCAGTCTTTGCCTGGAGAAGCAGTTGCTAACGAAGAGCACGATTTGACGTATCTCAGAGAATAAGCAGAAGCTTGACGATTTAGCTAGAGTAGGACTTAGAAAAGCTCGGAAGAAGGAGACGAAGAAGAGGAAGGAATAGAAGGAGAGGAAGAAGAAGAAGAAGAAGAAGAAGAAGAAGAAGAAGAAGAAGAAGAAGACGAAGAAGAATTATATACAGATTAGCTACTTTTCATTTCACAAAGGATTGAAGAAGCATACACTTACATACTCTGCAGATAGAGAACAGATTTGACTGTTCAATTTTGTCATTTGAAAATAAGCATTCTGTTCAAAAGTATCGCAAAGACCCAACTCAAAAGTAAAACATACATGCAAATCAGAACTTGGTGATCAAGGACTTCGACAAAAAGAAAGTGCTGTAATTCATTGACTGAACAGAACACGCTGCAAGGAGAACATCTGAAGAAACTTAAGAAAAAAAGGAACGTCGTAGAGGCCTTCAGTAAGGAGCACCGTTAAGATAAGGTGGTCTAAAGAGAAGACACAATTGCTGAGAAGTACCCTAATCATCTCTTGGCCTAAAATTTTTTGACTGGTTGACCCTTGTTATTGCAAAGCCCCTTCAAGGACTAACGGACTATTGAGATCTTACTGCGAAAATGTTGTTATCATTGGCGAAAAATAGTCAGCAATACGAAAGTTTTGTATCTAATTTTCATCAAAATTTCGCTACTGCTAACCAGACTTTTGGACTGAATTATCAGCCGATTCAGCAACATACTCAAAGCCCTTACCAATACATCCAGCCGAGTGTGCGTGCTGCATCGCATCAAAATGTCCCCGGTTTGAATATCCGAACGCGAAGGCGAAGAACGAATCACAGCCTCGTTGCGACGATGGATCCATCGGCTGTTGCGAGAAGAAACGAGAGAGCGAAACCGAGTAAAACAAGTTAACGACGGATTCAATGAACTGCGAAAGAAAATCCCGTACATCCCAGAGAAAAAGAAGTTCTCAAAAGTCGAGATTCTAAGATTCGCCATGTTGTATATTCGAGAGCTCCAAGTGCTGATTAACGATACATCTTACGACGAAACCAAATCGGAAAGATCGGCATGTACCAGTGATTTTCCGGAAGATGATTCGAGTTTGAGTGACTTCCAATGAAAATAGCAAAAAATAGAATCAAAGTATAAACAGATATAAATATTACTTTGTGTACATAGCTCCTAAGTATATGGTTAAGTTATTCTGAAGAACTGGTCTTATTTCCAGCGAAGTAAATTATCTTTCATCTTGTACATAGTGGGTGTCTTACTTCTCTAATTCTAAGAAATATTGATTGTAAATAGTATTTGAATATATTTTGTGTCTTAATGTGCTTATAGGTATCTGATGATCTGGGGTAGAATGGTGAATAATAAGATATACCGTCAATCCTCGAATTGCCCCCCTCGAATTAGCCTCCACCCTCGAGTGAGAAGTTTTCAATAAGCCCCCTCGAATAAGCCCCCACAACTGACATGTTGGTATAGCCCTTTTGAGCTCATATTGGTACTTTATCGAGTATTGGCAATGCATTCTCTAAGTCCATGATACATCATGCTTTTGTGAATAATTTTATATGCCCCCTCGTTTATGCCCCAAACTCGAATAATCCGAACGATCCATGGGATAGGATCCTACCCCCTCCCGACTCTGATAGATGAGAAAAAATCCCATAGGATCAGGGTCGGAAATTATGGTAAGAGGAGTTTTCCTTAATACGCTAGCTAATTTCAGCGTTACATAAGTAGAGTTATATTAGGCGTTTTGGGTAGGATCACTTTGGGACAGAATTCAGTAAAAAGGTTAGAAATGTAAGACTCGAGACTTTTCCTTCATGGCTTGTCTTTTTTTTATGGCAATTAATTATTGCTGAATTGTAGAACTGTCGGGAAGTTTTCCCGCTCCCGAGTTCCAATCTGTGCCCACATCAGCCGTAATTACTGTTGTTTGAGCGCAGGCAGGCAAGCAAGCACTCGAGGGTTTCAACAGCTATCTAGCTGAACTGGATCTGCAGCTTGTGCCTCAAGACTGATATTCTAGAACGAATACTGTGGCCTGTGGGTACTCAATCATTCACGATAATGACCTCGGATGGATGGACAGCTAAGTTGAATAAAGGCTTGTGGAAAGTGGTCCCGATGAGATTTGACCACAACCTTACGATAGACTAGCACTTTGACCACTTGGCAAAAGCACCCGTTCATGTGAAGGTGAAATGGTGTTTTAGCGCCAGTCGCTAGGATCTCAGTAGTAGGTTAACTAATCGAGACCTTGACCCTGGCCGTGACGCTACCGTGGCTGGGCTCGGACCCTGACCACACTGAGCTTCTGACACCACGAGTCAGCTGGATTACACCACGACGCCACAGCACCTTCATGTAGCTTCATCAAGTCCGTAACTAAAGTCCATGTCATGTCCAAGCAGATATTTTTGTCCCAGTTCCCTTTAACTGTAACAAGAACGGTAGCATTATTCGTAAAGAGGCTTTGATAAAAGGCTTGACAGCTTAGGGCTCAAAGTCTTACAGATATGGAAAATTGGAACAACGAACAAAGACGATTCGAACAACTCAAAGCACCCTCTACCTTAAGTCAATGTGTGCTAAATACTCTGTACCTAAATACTAATAATAATACCTTTCGATAATGGCTGTTAAAATTTTTTTGGGGAAGAAAATAGCGGAATCTGAAGTATGGCTTGCTTTGAAAATATGAAGAGTAAGTTACCATCAGAGGGTCAAATGGGGTAAAGGTTTCGACCCTCGTGGCAGCTCGTGGCCTACGTGGAGTCAGCAAAGACTTTATTCCATATAAACTCGTTGGTTCTGCAGGCTGTTAAACGGTAATGATCGAGGGGATGGGGGTAATTCCTATAGTGGGATGGGTATAGGTGTGCCACGGACGCGCAAGATTTTGAAAAGATAGCCCCATAACCCTCCCCTTCATGAAGAATCTATCTGTCCAAAGTTAGGAGTCTTAGAGGCATTGTTATAAAAATTTCTCCTCCAGCCTAAGGGGCGATACGACATATTAACCCATTGGATCTGAGCTTCTGTTGCAATTCTTTCTATTTTGCTGACCGCTGACATTTTCTGTTCACATTTGAGAACAAAATAATTTGCAAATGTTAATCATTCTTTGAATTAAATTTTTATCATTGTTCATGTATCAGAAATTGGTATTAAATCAGCTTGTTTATGCTAGTCTTCTCTATTTTGTTAGAAATGAATCAAAATGCAAACAGCACCTTGCCTATATGAGTTTAAAACAACCAATAATTATTGCGAATTTTAATATTTTATGAATTTGTTAGCGTAAAAGTAGAATTCATAATTGCAGCTGTCCAAACACGACCACCAGTCTAAGCAAATCAATTGTACAAAACAGAGATTACGAGCAAAGTCAAAATTGAGGGGGAAATTACGCCACCTTATTTTTGACAAACATATGTAGCAATACTGGATTTTTCTCTGAACGAGCCTGGTTCCATGCGATGCGAGTCAGTAAGGGAGGACAGCTCTCGAATTAGCGCCTACCAGTTCAATGGCCCCTACATTAGGCTCACAGCATATACATCCCGGGCAATGTATGTGCAGTACAGTGGAGGGTGTGCAGTACAGTGGAGGATATTCAATACGACAGGGCCTCTTTTAAGGGAACAAAACTAGGGGGGCAAATAATTGAAGGGGGCTTATTGTTCTATTGTTCTATTTTCAGGACTTTCTTTCACGGTGCGAGTCCTGTCTTGGCAAGTCCATTCTTCTCTTTTTCTCTTTTTATGTCAGAAAACCATGCACAACCAGTCGTGCAGAGCTGGGCGGGCATCTGTACTTCAGTTGAGAATTTATACCGTACAAGTTAACACTGATGCTACGGCTGACTGTAAATGCTCCGAAAGAATTCATCGCCCTAGAGGTGTTTCTAACTGGGGGGTCTGGGGGCATGCTCCCCCAGAAAATTTGTCAAAATGCAACCTCAAAATTGGCCTAGATTGGCTTTTCTTAGCAGTTTTCTTTTGAGAGGACATTGTACTAGGGGGGCAACTTTATGAAACTAGGTGGGCAATGGTAGGGACTAGGGGGCATTTCCCCCCTAGTTACTATGTTAAAAGAGGCCCTGCAATACGGTGGTGGAGGAATATCATCAGTACAGAGAGGCTGGATTCGAACTTGCAACACCCGAATCAGGGTGTTGCTAGTTCGAATCCAGCCTCCTCTGTACTGATGATATTCTTCCACCATATTGAATATCCTCCACTGTACTGCACACTGCACTATTATGTATGTATGTATGTCATTTTTTTTATATCGATACAATAAATAGCTTAAATTAAACTAATCCTAATCGACTGGTACAGCCCATTACAGCCGTGTCTCAGCACTTGCACAGCAACTAATTGCAAAATTGAAACACATGGGAACCAGAAAAGAGAGAAAAATGCTCAGGGATCAAAGCAGCTGAAAAAGCTTTCATAACTCCAAGAGGGGGTATTTTGGGGGTCTGGAAACCGAAAATCCGTTCAAAATTTCCTCAAAAACCGTAAAACCGTGCGATATTTTCAACAAAATCCGTATGGTACGATTCGAGTTCCCGTTTTCACAAAAATTGCACAGAGAATCTGTGAAAACTGTCGGCTCGTCAAATTTTATTGTTCATTTCATATTTTCCTCCAATAACAATTTTTTTTCATTGCGGGCTAATCTGCAGGCTCATTGAGTCGGCATTCGGTACCAAAAACGCAAAATTTTAATCAAAAACCGGAAAAATTATCCAGAAATGCCGTAAAACCGTTCACCGACGAGATTTTGAAAACCCAAAAGCCGTGTAATTTTTCGGAAGATACCGAAAATCCGCACAAAAATATCGGCAAAACCGTGCAACCGTAAAACCCAAACACCCCCTCCTCCAAATTTTACGATTTTGCATAAATGGAAAAAACTCGACAATTACAACAACAGCACCCCATAATGCATTTCGTCATTAGCAAGCTCACTGTTCTCCTCCTCCGTAGCAATAAACACGCGGTGTCAATGGTGCCTCTGTCTGTTGTTCTCAATTAGGCTTTTTTGCATGGGCAACATCAGTTGTCAGAAATTTTATAGTTTTTAGAGTGAAAAAGGCTTTCAAGATGAACATACACTCCAGTAATCAAAAGAACACAGCTTCTTTGGTAAGTAAATAGGAAGATTTCTCAGCCAGCTCCAGCTGTCTACCTACCAAAATCCAAAATGGCCTAGCCCTCTCCTCTGCCATCAATCACATCCATCAAACAGAGGGACATGGACAGAGGGACATGGACCTTTAAATTTTGAAAGTCAGCTTGTGCCTGCCTGACTTTGAACCTGGATTCCGTTAAATTTCATGAAATCTGCATGGAATGGTCACCCAGCTGTATTAATTTGATTTTGATAATCAGACATTGGAAAGACTGCTTATTAATTGGGCAAAAGAGTTTCTGACCTGCATTTTAACAGTTTATCCTAATCATAAAGGGATGAATGCTTGATGCTGTGGAAAATGCAGCAGGACATTAGGTCTGTCAAAGGTGGAAGGTGCTGGGTATGAAAAACAATTGTATGATCTCATTAATTATTATCTCATCAAATAAGTTTGCTCCACATGGACAAGATATTGCCTTCACAGCTCTGTCCTTTTTAAATCAGCCATGCAGCTTGCATAAAAAATAAAAGGACAATAGGTCAAATGACTTTTCTATAATTTTTTGCCACACAAAATGTGCATGACATCTTTAGGCTATTGCAACTTGCCTCCGCAAAAACCAAACTTTCCATTCTGGGTCCATTGTCAGCCACCCTCCCCTCCCCTATGAAATGCAAAATAGAAAATAACAGATTTGAAATCAGTGCATGAAAAGTCATAGATAGCAATTAAAGGTTTTGAAGTATATAGAATCTTGTAACTTTGTTATAAATTTTTTGCAGCACTTTTGCAGTACTTTGTTCCTAACATGGTAGAATTTTACTTAATAACACATAGAACTATCTTTTTGCAGTCTGAGCCAATATCACATTGGAGTACAACTGAAAGAGGGCGCAAGGCTGAAGAGAAGTTATTAGAGTCTCCATATGATACTGAGGCATGGGGTGTGCTTGTAAGAGAGGCCCAGGTAAGACAGACAATGATGTTTTGAACATAGTTTCAGACTTATTTTTTTTTAGAACCCCTTCCAATCAGTGCCCTTGTCCTTTGTTCAGCAAAAATTTAACTCTTCTTCAATGGGCATAAGCATTACAACAGATTACAGTCAACCGGGGTGACTTTGGACACTTTTTGGTATTTTTCTATGAATATTACAAACACTAATCATATAATTCTTTTAACTCTTTGATAAAAGTAACAAAGGTCCAAAGTAAATTTGAAAAGTGGTGTCTGTTATTTCCTTGATCTTATCTCCCTCGCGGTAATTTAAAATAAAATCGTCCGAAGTCACCCCACCTAATCTGGGGTGACTTCAGACAGATGTAATGTTTTCGTATTGAAAAAAATCAAGACATATTTTGAAGATGTTAAAAAAAGCTACAAAGAGTTTCCAAAAGATTCAAAAAGAGAAGATCTGGCAAGAAATTTTGCAGAAGGTTCCATCTGTTGGTGAGGAAAGACATCAAAACAAATTCGCTCCATTTAGGCCCATTGCGATAAATTTGCGAGCCGGCTCTTTTAGTGTTTCTGGACTGAGTTAATAAATTTCAGTCAAAGCAGGAGTTTCACCCTCGAATAACTTTAAAAAGCTTAATTCATGAATTCTTAAGCTTCTCAAGCGCCATCACAAAAGCAAAAAGCAGAAACAATATTTTTGTCCGAAGTCAACCAGCAGTCTGAAGTCACCCCTGTAGATGGTGCTGACAATTAGAGAATTGCAAAGCATGATTCTGATCAGCCAAAACATACACAGTTAATTAAGTAGAATATAATAACCCACCACATTAGTGCTTATCCAACAAAGTACCCACAAAATACCACCACATGGAGCATAATAACCTGCCACATCAACCATAATAACCCACAATAGTAGTGCTTATCTACCACAGTAGGCAAAAAATACCATCACAAGAAAGATTGCTAGGGAAACTTCAGGAAATTGCTGAAACCCAGTGGAGAAAACATCCTTATTACCGCAATATAACCTAGGCAGCAACAACCCATCATCATCATCAACAATGTTATCTACATCATTATCATCATCAACATCAACATCATCATCATCATCATCATCATCATCATCATCATCATCATCATCATCTTCAGCATCATTTGACATTCATCCAATTCCAGATATACCTCTCCTGCAGCTGGTGCATGAGAATCACAATTATTTTTCATAGCACCAGGGTTCCTGTGTTTGGTGCTAGTATATTATTTTTATTGTGTTTGGTTGTGTTCTGTTACAAGTTACAAAGTTGGAAAGTCTGTCTAATATCATGCTAAAAATTAGATGTAGTCAACTGTTTCCCGTGAATTTCCCTAATCACACCATATATCTGTTTGTGCAGCAACCCTTATAATTGAGTTTGTTATATTGTCAAGAAAATCTGGAGCTCATACTTCTCTTATTTTCAGAACCATCCAATTGCATTTTCCCGTCCAATGTATGAAAGAATTGTGAAACAATTTCCTTTGGCTGGAAGATACTGGAAGCTTTACATTGAGCAAGAGGTCTTACTACAATTTATATTCTGTTTTTTATTACTCAGAAGCATGAGGTGACAATATGCAAGCAGATTTGTTAGAAAAATGGAATATTTATATTTTTTGCCATTCATGAGGCTTGGATACCATATTTCCTCTGGGCAGTGTGTCTGTCTTATAAGGGCTTCCATTTGACACATCCTGTTGAAAGTAAAGATACACATGTTTGTAAATGTCTCAATCTATAGTTTAGGTTTGAAACTTCCTGAGTGGCTCCATTTTAAAGCCTGGTTACAATCTAGTCATTGATGGTCATTAATGGTCGTTACAGTCTTTGCAAAACAAGTTTACAGCTACTTCAAAAGATCATTCACCAAATACTCGGTCATTGAGGCCCTTTCAAAACAAACTTTTGTAAATTCTAGTGTCAATAGGGGCCTATGATAGGGGGCCCAGAAGCCACAAAAAAAATAAGCTTTAAGCCGCAATCTGTCAACAAATAAATGGCTAAGCTGCTGCCAATTATTTTTGCTTGTGGACATCACACTAACAGCTCCAATAGCTTGTCAATCGACATTCATCCAGTCGCTTTTTTGCTTGGATACTTTTCCTACTTCGTTTTCTAGAGCCACAGAGCCCTCTTTTGAAATTCAGAATGTATGTTGCCTTTTTTCCACTTAAAAGCCACGGCCATAGAAAAAGCATTTCAAAGTCCGTAAGCCGCATTCAAAATTTGGGTTGAAGCCGTGAAGCCGCATACCTATAATAGGCCCCCATTAATCTTTCTTAGCTCATTATTGCTTTTTTCTTAAGTTTCCTGAAGCCATGAAATTTTTCAAATTTAAAATGATCAAACTTGATAACGAACATAAACAGCTATGTGAATGTGACCATAAGATAGACATCTATTGGAATCAATATGGTATCCATCTCGTTTAAAGGATGTTTTTCTATTTACTTGATATACCATGAGGATTTCCTGAAATCTGCTGGCTATCAGTCATCTGATGCTTCATGTAAAATTATGTTCCAAATCTGTTTAAAACAGAACGGATTTTCTCAGAACAAAATTGAGAATTTTCAAATTATTGGTTTAGTTGAGGTTTGCTAATCGAAATATTTTATCTTTGATAATTAAATCTATTTATTGCAGGATTTATGAAAATACTTTTTTAATTCCGAAAATTCTGCATCTCTGGTTTTTCAAGACACTTTCTTTCTTTAGGAATCTGTTTGTTCATATTTGATGTGAAATGCTAACAAAAATTAATTGTTTATGTAAGGATCCTCAGCACAGAGTTTGGGTTGAAAACTCAAGGCGATTTTTCTCCATTAGGGTGTTTGTAGCTAAGCTTAAAGTATATTTTCAAAATACAGAAACGCATTTGCATTGCCAATTCAGAGCATTGCATTGCCAATACAGAGCATTTAAGGGTGCTTAGAAGGAAAGAAGAATAAATTTTGGAAGGTTTATTGGAATTTCTCTTTCTCTACAGTGAAAACCTAGAGTAAATTTTGAAGGAATGGTATTTTTGGGTTGTTATAGATTTCTTCGACATGTCAGATGTGATAGTAATGCAGGGTCTTTAGCTACTCCATTATAGACTTACTACATTCGTCATAGTCTACGCTCCTCCACACTCCACCACTCCGCTCAAACAACTCTTAGGAAACCGTAGAGGAGACATCAATTATGTTTTTGTGGTTGTTGTATCCGTTTCCGAAAGAGTGAGAGGAATGTAATAAGTCTAACTCCATTGCACACTCAAAGCGTTTTCACTATTTTTCATACAGCACAAAATCAAAATTAACTCCTTTTTCTGTACGCTGTATTACAGGCGAGAAATCTTGTCTGTTATGCGACCTTCCGGTAACTTTGTTTCTTCTTCTTGTGCATAAATACATACTGAATTTTCCTAAATTTTCTTATACTCGTCGACTACTAGACGACAGTTTATGAGTTTACGGCTGCTTGACCATATATACATCATGTATGTAGCTTCTAATAATGAAAGTAGAACAACTTGTGAAAGCAACCACTGCTTCTGGTCCACCGAACTAAGACTTATTCCAGCGCGTTGAGCTCTTAGCGTTTATAACAACATTAAGCCTCTGAAATCAAGGTTAGCTGTATTTGATGGTCAACGCTTTTTCCTATGGGGCTTTATGGACGAAAACCTTGTTGCAGAATTTTTCTCAAACACATTGACTTTGCGTAGCGAAAAATTCTTGTAAAGGAATCTAACATCGACTGCTGTTAGATGCTGAGACCAGAGGAACGCTGGGTTTGGGCTTTCTAAATAGTACTACCACCGATTGAATAGTCATCAGATTACAGCTTATTATAAATAAAGGGTAATGGAGAATAAGAGGGTAACCACTCTTACATTGCCTCACTTTTGACTTCGAGTCTTGACTCACCAGTCCTTCCTATCTTTGTGACTGCAGCTCAGTGATTCCTTTCCTGTTTGCGCTGGTAGCTATCCTAAACCTTTACAGTGGTTTTTTACTGGTTTGTTATCGAACATACGGCAGCTTTTGGATTGCTAGATAGAAGACTCACGAACGGCAAATGATTCGCCTCTTCTAGCTACAGCAAATGAATAGAAACGTGTATTTTAAGTCTCTATGTCTTGGTCTCGGTCTGAGGATGGCAATCTTTAGAGAAATGTAGAGTCGGCTCTTCAATGATCAACAAAATACAGTTGAATTGTAGAAGCGTAGAAGCAGTAGATTATTCCGCAAAGATGGATTCAGGAGCATTTGAACATGATGCATTGCGTTCAAATATCAATCAATTTTCTATAGATATTTCCAAAGAATCACTGTGGATCCCGCTGTAATACAACGCAAAGTATTATGGACAAATGCCCCAAAACGTCATCTTTTGCAGAATCTATTAGTGCAGTGTGCAGTTCCTTTGTTATTCACTGTTTGTCTATCAACTGGCATCAAACCATATGTTTCCAGATCCGACCTAGGTCTTGTTGTAGATATCCGATAATGTGTACGGCACCAAATGTTTATAAGATTTGTTTCAATGTATGTAGTTTGTTCTTGAAAGCCGGTGAACAGTGCCATTGCAGAAACGAAAAAAAATCACTTGTGCGCGTTACCATACCGCTTGAAATGAATCTTCTGTTTATGATTGGAACACAGGAATACATGTTTGTAAAAGGATAATCATATAATACATAAGCTAATCAAAGAGTCAATATAAAGAGTCTACTTATTGCACATCAAATAAATCAGTAGATACATTCTGATAATATATAAACAATTTTTGAGTTGCACATACTTAATTGCGATGAACATCGGAAAAATTATGGGCAAATACTTAGAAAGTGCACCTTTCTCATAAGCAACTTGTCTAAACAATTAGAATGAAATTTTGTTAAACTTTTTGGTTGAGATAGCTTTCCTTATAAAATACATTATTACAAACTACAGAGGGTGACTTCATACTGCCATTCGGCCTCCTTACCCTTCAGCATCCTTCTGTTTTTTGTTTGGCCGTGTTGAATCAAATTAATTTGGCTTGTTGCACTCGCAACACCTTATCCAAGACTTGTTTCCCAAGTCCAGAACTTTCGCTCACATTGAATTGACTTGATGTTGTTGCTGTTCGCTACTGTCAGTTAGTTTTAGCGTCCAGCAATTCAATTCAATAGCGATGACTATGACTCATGTAGTAAGTCTAACCTTATCCTACAATCCTTTAAGAATTTCCTCCGAATGTCGCTGTTTTAATGCTTATAACTTTAATGTACCCGACTCGTGTATACTTCCTTGCAACAGGACTCAAGTATCTAAACCATACAACCTGGAATACAAAGGCTGTATGATTATGAACCATTCGGCGAAATGGTGCCTTTGGTGCTGGGGGCTGACGACATTAATGCGCACAGCCCTAAAGCCCCCTGAAACGCAGCAGCGGGTTGATAACTGATAAATCGCACACCATTTCCTCTTTTTCGATGCAGGGTCGCATCCTTGCTCATTACGGTCGAGAGTGGCGTATGAGGGGGTAAAAGGTCTGCGGCCCGGAATCAAAAGGTGCTCGCAATAATTCTCTTGTATGCTTCTCCCAAACCACGTAAAAACCGGGTACGATTTTATTCTCCCGAGGGGTCGCGCTGCCTATCGAACGCCCTAGCTTTTGTCTGTACTTCCTCCTTGCAAGTATGCCATGCTTCTCCGCGCTCATAACCTTAAACACACATTTCTTATAAAGGATAGGGGTTGCTTCATGCTTGTTGGCTTTGTTTTCGTGGCTGCGTGCTGCACGACTACTCCATGCGTTATTTTCATTTTATATGATATATTTACTTTTATACATGCTACATGTAGAAACCCGTCCACTTTTAAGTTTTTCTTTCAAACGGTCAAAGGAAAGCATTTTGAATCCAAGATCGTCACCAAGGTTGCTGTCGATAAACTTCATCTCCTTAAATACAAAAAGGCTGAGAGAAACTGGAAAATTCTTTTGGGGTGTGCAAGCTGTTATTCCCTTGAGTCGTGCGCGGATAGAGGACATCGCGTCCGCTTGAATTACAGTGACTGCAAAGACCGTTCTAACCCGCAATCAGTCAATGCTAATATAGTAGGGTAAAGGGGACGTAACATTCTTGCTATATACTGCTTGCTTGAGTCTGCTGTAAAGCCAATTTCTTTCCAATTGTATTATTACTGAATCCGTAATTTTAAGTCTTAAATGCTCTGTTTTGAACAGCGCTAGCGAAGTAAGACTTGTAAAAGTTGAGCTAAGACGCAAGTTGATTGAGGTCGCAAAGATCGCAAAAGCGCTCTTTAACTAGCAAACTATTGCAGAGCCCGTCTGGTCTTCTTCTTCTTGCAAAAGTCGCACTGAGTAACAAAATAATGTTGCTACAACCATTTACAAGAACAAAAATGAGTTGAGTAACTTTTGTCACTAAGCTCTTAGACTTATTGCAAAGCGTCGCTGAGTCGCTGTTTTCGCCGTCTTCACTTTAATTCAACTCATTCCAAAAATTGTAAATTCTAAATCCTTTATGTTGTTTTAATGGCAGAAATCAAACTGACAAGTATCAGTTGGTGTTGTGCGTTGAGAGTCTAGGAGCGAATATGAAACTTATGTATTTAGTCTACTAAGTGCTCAGATTCGAACTGACGTGTTCCCGATACTAACATAGTTGTATCAACTTTGTCGATAATGATGAACGAATGGACGAATGCTACCAAATTACTTTCCAAGTCTTCACCTTTCACCTTCGCTTGCTTCTATTGGGCTTCCATTCCTGCCAAGTCTCTTGTTACATATTAACCTTCTATGCTGCATATTCATTGTCCTATGATTTAGGACGACAGCTTTCTAACCCCGTTGTTTTAATTACTAAAGTCTTTACACGACGCAAGCTGTGAAGGCGTAACACCGCAACTACCCTTGATATTCCTTGGGGAGAGTGAGGAAACTGGGGAGAAGATAAAGAGAGAAAAGCCCAATCAGTTACCCAACGAAACTTCACCCATGATTGTTTCACTGACAGCTTAGAGTCTATTTGCGTTTGATACCCAGGGTAGGCGTTCCCTATTGCAGAATACATACCCACAAGGAAACGGAATGAAAGCGCCTAGTGTTGCCACAACCCATATTTCGTATCGTTACTTTGAAAACTATGGGTGCGCTTAGACTTATTCCATGAGTCGTAGTTTTCGCTTCTTAGGCCAATCTTATTTCGATAGGTTGCTCAGAACTACAGGCCATCCAATTTAATATTTTTAAGTAAATAGTTGTTGCTGTTGCTAAATACTGCCGTTGCTTTCTACAAAGAGTGGGACTTATGTCATGAGTCTAGGGTGCGTTAACGCTTGGCCTCTTATAATAAACAACATTGTCACTCACTAACATTGCGAACCATATTTCGTTCATCCGGGTGACTCGGTTAAGTCTTGATTCTCTAGCCTCTACCTTCGGAAGGTTACTGTAAACCATTTCATGAAACGTTGTTTTAGTGTAAATTTGGACACCAAATAAAATGGTAATATTAATATGTTTAAAATAAAAACGTCTGTGCTTTCAAGACTGCAGTTTTGCAAGAATCATCATAGAATCAATTGAAACAAATGATTTTCTAAAATAACTTTCTTTTGTATACGCTGGCGCTAGTCTTTCTGTTCTTCATGCAACACATTCTGTTTGGGGATCTCTTCTATTTTAGCTAATATTTAACATGATGTTGAACGTATGTTTTGCTTGTTCACCTAGGTAATCAGCTCTTATTTTATATCGCTTTGAATAGGCAGCTATGGAAGTGATGGCGTCCGGGCCGTTTGTCCTTGATCCACTGCGTTTAGACACGTTGAGACATCGAATTTCAAGTTCATAATTGCAATTAATTATGTATAAGAGAGCAACGAATCTTGGTCAAATGCCCTTAACACCATCTATTCCTCAATCGCCTGTTGTATAGGGAAGCTTCATAAGCCCGCCTTTCATTTTCCTGATGATTTTGAAGAATTTTTCGGAAACTGCAGCACAGATTTAAAAGCCAACGAGATTCAGAACGTCTGCGTCCTAGTAAGTTTGTGACGTCAAGTTACGTTAAAAAGTTGCATTCCGATAATTAATTTTGACGAAATTCAACGCAGCGATGTAGCGCGAAAAAGGGTGCGCAATGTGGAAAATAATAACGGATTTTTCACTAAGACGTGAAATTGCGTTTGTCAGTTCACTGGAGGGTTCCTTTAGACCAAAAGATCTGTAGTATGTCTAGTTTGGTGGCAGACTATCGACATCTCATAGGCGCATGCGTTCTATACTATTTCTATCAGTAGTTCAGCAGAAGTTATTTAATTGGTGACTGCGATGGCAAACTGCATGGTAACACCGTTCTTTTTATAAGTCCTAATTAGGAGGGATAGAAAAAGCATATTGGGGGACAGAAGGGTGTGATTTTGCGCAGCAACACCGAAGCAGAAGCAAAGGGTCTGCAAGCAAGAAGCTGAAAAAAAATGTCTCTTTCCGAGAACAATTCCAACAAAAGAATTTCAGTATTGCCGTACGTTAAATCATTGAGGCAGAAGGTATCCGTCTCTCCTATAATCCAGCAAAAATGCAGAGATATAAAATCTGAAACACAACTCAAAAGATGTAAACTGGTAACAATTGACGTAGGAGCTTTTCAGAATTAGAGGGGAGGGACATGGGGAAAAGGCTAGAGCCACACCTTGGTTTAAGGGGGTTGTGCAGCGTGGTCTAATCCAATTGGCTCTTGGTGTCAGAAAGCTCAGCGGGGTCGGGCTTGGAGTCCCAGCCACGATAGCGTCAGTCACAGCAAAGGCCGAGGTCTCGATTAATTAACCTACTACTGAGGTCGTAGCGACTGGCGCTAAGTACACCATTTCACCTTCACCTTAGTTTATAATCTACTATTTCAAGGCTTGTCATTTACTTTTATCTGTTTCACTACCGTATTCAATTTAGACTTACCCCATTGTTGCAATTCGGGACAGTATGTGTCCCCTTATCCAAGTTTTACACTCCAAATCCCACAGAGTTCTTATACTCTATATTAAGGCGTCACGTACTTGGGCATTTTCATTCCTCTATTATGGTGCTCGCTTGATCTCTAAGCAATCAAACTTTGAGCACTCTCATCCCCTATGCTTAGCTCAATCAAATGTTACACAAAACAATAATGAATATTTTAATCCAATTGCATTGAAACCTTGCTTTCGGAATTCCAAAACAGGGGGCTATTCTTGCCAGAACCACTTCCATGTACTCCCACGAAATCCAGTTCATTTCTTTGCGTTTTCCCCGAACCTTTACTCCGGAGTAAGATAGATAACTGCAGGCTCTCATAATTGAAAAATCTGAATTATTGATGTCGAGTGAAGGGCGCTTAACAAGAACGTTTTCGAAAAGGGGGATAATTCTTTCCAAAATAGACCACCTGTGTTGGTTTCTAAAATTTTGGGAACGGGAGACATGGCTTAATCAACACTATGGTTAGCAAGTGTATGAAGAAACGCGAAAAAACGAGTGGGAACCGCAGGAAACCGCTCAAGGCCGCGAAGCCGAACTGGATAATGCGAAGAAGCGCGCGAAATTCATGTGTGAAGGCTTTTCGTAGTAGAGCAGATGTGCAAAAATTGCGAACTAGAAGCATCAAACTCTTTCACAAAAACAACGTTTAAGAAACTTTCCTGAAAGAACTTAAAGCATAACACTATTGTATCTCATTTTTGGTACCCTTTGAAGAGGTTCAGGAAAGCTCTTGTTGAGGTTTTAAATGTGAACAATCCGGGGTTAAAACCGAAGGAAACCGAGCTAGGGACTCTGACATCTTTTGTAAGCTCATCGTGAATCTCAAGCAAGAAAGACGAACTTTCGTTTATAAGAAAAGAAAGAAATAAGAGTCTACTCGACATTTGAGGGCGTTAGTTTGGGACTTTCATCTCCTAAATTCTGAGAAAACTAGTCTCCACTCCAGAAATTTTCGGATCCAGACGCCGAAAAACACTTTTTTGAAAAATAGAAGTTGATTTGGATGCAATTTCTCTGAAATCTGAAATTTCCGAAGTCTGCGAAATCTCCCAGCTCTGGAGTTGGGGATTCTGGGGCCTCAAAAGTGACCAATTTTCCCTAGAGCTGTCCCCTTTTTATAAGTTGAACATAATATTAGCTAAATGAATAAATTTTAAAATTTGATTAAAATAAGTTTTTCTTTGCTGTCCCACGAGTTAACTGAGTATATAATACGTACTTTTTATCGCTATATTGCAAATAGCTTTCGTTTGCTATCGTACGACACCGTACGAACATTAGAGTTTCTGTTATGCTAAAGCAATTGTTTTGTATTTTCCAACCCCCCGTTTATTCCAACCCCCGTTTATTAAATTTTAACAATATTTCCGATTATTCCCACCCCCGATTATTCGGATTAGTTCAGCGCAAAGCGACGCACTATCTGAGGCCCTGGATTATTCTGGTGCGCATGCAAAGTTTCCGAGCTACGTTTCTGCTTGTCGCAAAAAATAATTATTGAGAAATTTTGCGACATGGCGAAACAACCAACGGTCAACCATGTTGACCACAGACAACAAAATTCCAAATGTTTGACAAACAACTTTTTAGTCGTTAAGACCTGGTATACACACGCTAGGTAATGTCTGCGCAGTATTGTGGAGGATGTGCAGTATAATGTGGAGGGATTTTCGCAGTAATGTGGAGGGTGTTCAGTAATGTGGAGGGATATCATCAGTATTGTGGAGTGATTTTTGCAGTAATGTGGAGGGTGCGCTGTAATGTGGAGGGCTATCTTGAAATAATGTGGAGGGCTATCATCAGTAACGTGGAGGGCCATTTTGCAGTATTGCGGAGGATGTTCAGTATTGTGGAGGGCTATCTTGCAGTAATGTGGTGGCTGCGGATTAATGTGGAGGGCTATCTTAAAGCAATGTGGAGGGCTACTATCAGTTATGTCCCACCAAATATTTATTACTAGCATTTGTAAGATTAGTCGCCTCTTCACTGCGTGCGCACGAATAAGGTGGACAACTCCCCGCTCATAGACTATCCAGTGGAACATGTTCGTGCCAGAAGGGTAAGATTCGGTTTTGATTTTGTATACGCCTGTAGGCCTACATAAACAACTGGCTTATTTGGTCTGATGTTGGTTTGTGCCTTGAATTTCTTTATTAATGCTAGAATTGGTTGTTTTTAGATGAGAGAAAAGAACTTTGAACATGTTGAAAAAGTAAGTTTATCTTTAGAGACTAACTCGACAAGCCGATGCCAAATGATTCGATTAAGCAAATCGATTTTAATTAACCGATAGTTAGGTTAGTTGGGTCCTCTTATGTCGCAGACTATCGGCGATCATGGCCTTGCGATGCTTGCCATTTACGAGAACATCAATTTGCGATGATCAGCGACGATTGCCGACCATCACCGACAAGCCAAAAAGTGTGTTTCTTGTGATCCTCGGCACAGGACGAAAAATCCATGTCAAAACGAGGTTTTTGTTTTCTGGGTCATACATGACAGCAGTGGGGACGGAGGATTATCGATCATCGCGGATAAGCCGAATGTGTGAACACTTCATCGGCGATGATCGCGGACGATCGCGGACTGTCTGCGATCAGGTTTGCGACATATGGGAACCAGCTTAAGCTCAACCTTTATTGTTGAATACCTAAATTTTTAGCGCATATCTTTGATTAAGCACACCCTGTCGGATTGCTTCATTCTCAGGGGCCAGGTCTTAATAATCCTTCAAAATCTATTGCAAGATTGCACAATAGTAGCTTGCACTGAGAGCTTACATCTACTGTCATAGAAATCCCTTCAGAGCTTCGAAAATCCCTTTAATCTCTTCAAAATCCCAGTTACTTTCTCTCAAGAATCCGTAAACCCTTGGGAAACCCTTTAACAGGAGAATGATTACTTTATTTTGTCGTTTGCAGTCAAAAGCGTAACTCTAGTGTAACGTGTTACATAGAGTAACATTATCTCGACTTTTCCTTTCTTGTTTTTTGCTGCCTTTTAATGTCTCTCTTATTTTTGCTCCCATAGCTATTTCAAAGGTGTCTGATGAAAGTTTTAAACATTGATCTCTGGAAATGCTATTTGTCTTACGTGAAAGAAACCAAACAAAATATGCCGAATTTTAGGTAGGAAAATAAAACCTACGACTCTCGTTTCGCCTTGATAACCCCATGATAACCGAAGGAATACACGTTTTTTTTATAAGAAAGTTTTTTTTGGGCCAGTATTGAAACTTTCTTAGATATTTCATGTTTTCAGCACCAAAACTTTCTTGTGATTTTCTTAGCAAAATTTTTGGAATACAGTATTTTTAAGAATGCACAGTTTTAGGCACTGTATACATACCACGTTTTTCAAAGAAAAAAATCATTAGACTCGTTTAATAGCAAGATGAGCGACTGAACAGAAGAGCAAAAATAACACACAGAACATTAGGAGTGAAAGTATGAAACAGAACTTTCTTAAGTTTCAAGAATCCAGTATTGAACTTTTTAAGATGTTGAGCACTACTTTCTTATAAACCACTTTCTTATAAAAAAAACGTGTATGCTGATAGATTTTTGCTTTTAGTACTTTAATGTTTTCCTTGCCACCAGCATCGTAATCATAATCTTCATCATCATCGACATCGTAATCATCATCATCAGGATCATCGTCTTCACTATCATCACCACCACCATCATCATCATCATCCCGGCATCATCATCTCATCATGAGCATCACCACCGTCATCATCTCTGTCATCGTCGCTATCATCATTATCATCATCGTCATCATCATCGTCAGCCTCATCACCATCATCCCAATCTTCATCATGATCATCATTATCATCGCTATCTTATCAACTAATCTAATCTATGTATGATCATAATGACCATGAGCATTATCATCGTCTTTGGCATGGTAGTACGTCTTATGGAATAGAATCCTGAGACACGAACCCCATTAGGGTCAGCTATTGAAATTCATATTTGTACGCAAAGCGTATTTGAAGATATGGCCCATCAGTCAACTCTCTTATGTTTTTTTTATAGAGAAAAGATGATTCAAGCTTATGAATTCGCAGTTGACAAAGTTGGATTGGATTATCACTCTTACCAGGTATCAGATGTTGTTTTTCTCTTAGATTAGGTAGCACCTGCATTAGTTTAAAGCAATGTTGATCTATAAGCAGTACCTCCACAGTGCCTTCTTTCTATGTAACGATACACCGCAATTCCTTAGCTTTTTGAGAGAGCTGCAGTCTTTCACCTTGAATTAACCTGGTCTGGAACCTGGTTCAACGTTTCCTCTCCTCAGATACAATTTATCGTTAGAAGACTATAGGTTTAGACGGAAAACATACACGAGAATCAAAAATATGTGTTTGGCTAGTTGGATGACGAGACCTGCCATACTATATCCTACTATCCCTTGCACGAAACCATGTGGCATTTGCTTGCAACAGATCGATCAGTTTCAACTTCACGAACATTCGGTCCTGTTCTTTGGTCTTAGTCCAGGATCCTTTATATTCCAGGATCCGTTATAATGAATCCTGTTCCTGTTTCCTCCAGGTTCCCCGTTCAGTCCAAGGTCCTGTTTCCTGGTCCCTTTGAAGGTACTGTTCCTTGGCCTTAGTCTAGGGTCGTTAGTCCATGATAATGTTCCTTAGTCCTGAAATGATTCATCGTGGTCAATCCTTTTCCGTCCGTTCCTTCAGTTTCATTTCTGTGTCCTGTTCCTCAATCTTTATATTGTTGATGTTCTCCAGTCCTGTTAATGAGCATTGTCCAAGGGCCTGTTTCCTGGTCCCAGTTAAGGAGTTAAGGTGCTTTTATCAGAAAATCGCAGACATTTCCACGTAGTCTGCTCTTTCTTTTCCGATAATACCATATGAACCTTACTGTAATGCGTTTCAGCTACCTTACAAGCTTTCAACTCAATACCCTTATTATGTGATCATGGTGTAGTGATTCTGTGTAAGTAATTTAGAGAGCTACGTGAAAGCGTAATAGAGAGCATACTATGACAAAAATAGGCATATATAGTATACTTAAATCCTTGTGGAAAACTGTGGGAAAATCTATTCTTGTGGTCGCCATTCATGAAAAATATATATAAATAGTTATGGTGCTGAAGAAGGCTCAACATAGCCGAAACACGAAAAACCATGTGGGAGGGGAGCCTTGGGCTGTATGATTTAGAAAGTTACTCGGCGATTTCATTGAGTTTATAGCGCAATGGAAACGTCGTGGGCTATTTGATCATGCAGTCTTGGGTTCAAATCCCATCAATTGTGGTTTCCATCAATTGTGAATCCCATCAATGCCACTTGTGGAAAAATCATCCTTGTGTTCGCCATTCATGACAAATATAAAGTATACTAAATATTTGTTTGAAAAGCTAAGGAATAAAATACTGAATATCTTACACCCTTTTCTAGATTTGGTATGAGTACATTGGGTTCTTAAAAGCTGGGTGAGTAGTGAATTGCTATGTAGGCAAAATATACTTATTCTTAGGTCCATATAACTTGCCTTCTCACACTCAATATATCACTGCCCTTTCATGGGTTGCTGGGGTGCAATGGTTAACTTCACGATCGACCAGGTCCGGTCCATTATGGACAAGAGACATAACATCATAAATATTGAATCTAACACCTCTCATGTTTTCGTCACATATGACACCCTCTTTGGTTGCCCATTGGAAGCCAGTGGAAACAGTGTTCATCCAAATAGATGAATTAATTTTTTATTTATATAACAGGGAAGCGGTTGGAACTTACGCTGAAAATCAGAAAATTATGGCAGTCAGAAAAGTCTATACGGTAACCAGATCATGATAGTTATTGTACACGAGAGTCTAGTTTAAAGGGCGGATGCACGAAACCGATCAAAAACCTGGATCTAAAACCTTTACAGTTTATTTTGTACAAACAAGCCAGCAAGGGTACCAAGTGTGCAGGCAAAGACGGGGTAAAGGGGGTAAAATAAAATCATACTTTTGTTGCTGTTTCTGAGCGTTTCTTTTGCTCTTTCTCGCAAATGGGTTGGGATTGGCTTTGAAAACTGTCAATTTAGGGGCCTTGAAGTTATACTTTTCTTTATTTGATCTAGTGTATATTATTTTCTTTACCTCCTGTTTCTGGTTATGTCTTGTTCTTGTGCCCTAACGAGATCCTGTACTATTCTAGCACTCACTTGGCATGTTTTGAAACCTAATTCTATTAGCACTCGACTTGTATACTCGACTTGCATTCTGGCCCTACGGCTTTCATTCAAGACAACTTTTGTGTCTACATTTCATTTTCTACTTGCTTCTATCTCAGTTACGGTGAAGTCCCATCTTTAAGAAACTACTCTGTAAGAAACTCACGCCCTGTATTTCATAAGAACGATTGAAGAACAATAGGGTATTTGAAGGAACCAATCAACATTTGAACTGATTTTTCATAAGAACAATAGGACAACAATAGAGTGTTTAAGGGAAAACGATTGGCTGCGATTAGAAAGTGCGTTTCTTTACGTTGGGACTTTAGTGTAACGTTACATTTGCTCGCCATTTGCTTTGGTCATACAAGTCGAGGATAACTGATTATTTTGAAGCTAAATGTGATTTTTTGTTTTATTTTCTCTTTCAGCGTGCGATAGTAACCCCAATGAGTTCCATGGAAGCCCTATGGCGAGATTACAACTCTTTTGAACAGGGTGTCAACAAACAACTTGCTGAAAAATTGATTCATGATAAAACCAGAGATCACATGATCGCTAGAAAAGTTGCCAAGGTAACCTTGAAATATTGATCTGATTGGCTAGAAATCTTATTCTTATCTGATTGGTTACAGCCTACTCCTCCGTAGATGTGCTCATTTGCTAGACCTATTCCATGAGTCGTAGTTTTCGCTCCTTAGACCAATCTTATTCCGATAGGTCGGTCAGAACCACTCTGAGCTTTTGGCCATCCAATTCAATTTTTTTTTAGTAAATAGTTGTTGCTGCTGCTAAAGACTGCCGTTGCTGTTAACGAACAGTGGGAGTTATGTAATGAGTCTACTCCTTTGCCATGAATTCAAAGGAAAGGCAATCCTTAGAAGAAAGACACTGTTTACAAGCAGTAACACTTAACTTCATCAATATTTTCTAGGCTTATGAAGAAGTTACCCGCGGTGTTGTACGAGGAAATCCCTCAGTTCCCCCACAGCTCACACCAATTGAAACGAAACAAAAAGAATGCTGGCGTAGATATATTACATGGGAAAAAACCAATCCCCTGAAATCTGAAGACACAACATTATACATAAAAAGAGGTGAGTAAGCAAGTTGTTGGCCCTCATAGGGAGCCTCAAATGTCCTCCGTAACATTCTCGAGTTATATTCAGAAGAATTAAGATTATAATTTTGGTTATTGCTTTTAGATTGAAAGCTATACAAGAAATAGAATGACACAAATAGGAAACGGTCTCTTAGACCTTTTCAAAGAGGTCTGGGTCGTCGCGAAATTATCTGGAAAATGGTAGACATTTTGAGTAAAGGAAACCTCTCCGCTTGCTAAGATCGGAATTGTGGTCATTTCAGGAGAGACATTGCAGCAAATTTTGTTTCAAATTCACGTTTGGTGGGTAATAAAGTGAAAGGAAGGTTTCAAGTGCCAGTTTATCTGCTCTAAGAGGCATTTAATCAAGTATTTCCCTGTTTGTTAGTTAGTTCCATCTTGTTTCCTGAGTTTCTGCAGATAATTTTAACATTTCTACTAACACAGATTCCTTTCTCTTATTCATGAGTTAGAAGTAAAATCTGCTGCACTACCTCTTGTAAAGCGACTGTAATCAAGGGCGCTGAAGGCAGAGAGGATTTCCTTACTCCAGATATCTCCATTTTCCAGTCGTGCCAACCCAAACCTCTTTGAATTTTTGTTGTAAGACTTTTCTTGTAAGTTGATTTTTTGGTGTAAGATTTGTATAGGTTTAGTTGCTTTAAGGACGTTTCTTATAAAAATATCGGCGTAGGTCTGTTTCGTACTACTCGTACTAAGGGAGTTTCTTGCGCGAGCTGATTTTTGGACAAGTCATAACGGGGATTATGTTTGGCTATGCTGTGAGAATTTTCAGCAGAAATAGAAACGGTATAAGCCTAAGGCTTTGCTATACGCTGCTTCGCTGCTCCTTATCGCCAATTTCACAACATCGTCATAGAGTTAATGGTGTATTGCCAGTTTAGTTTCCAATACGATGTTTCTTATAGAAATTGAGTTTAAGTCTGTTTCTTTCCAAAAGTCATAACGGCGACTATCTTTGGCTATGATGTGAGAATTTTAGCAGGAAAAGAAGTGGCGTTAGCCTAAGCCTTTTCTATACTCTGTTACTTAAAGCCAACTCACAGCATCATCTTAGAGCTAATGGTTTATTGCTAGTTTAGTTTCTAATACGATGTTTCTTATAAAAATTGAGTGTAGGCCTGTTTCTTTCGAAAGTCATAACGGTGACTATCTTCGGCTATGCTGTGAGAATTTTAGCAGGAAAAGAAGTAGCGTTAGCCTAAGCCTTTGCTATACGCTGTTCCTTATCGCCAATTTCACAAGATCAACGTAGAGCTAATGAGAAAACAAGCTCTGATGTCAACTAATTATTCTCTTAAATCACAATATTTCGCATGGAGAATGATAGTCAGGAGACATCTATTGCTAAACACAGATCTAGTTCTCACTGGAAATATCCTAATTTTGATAGAAATGAAGACTAAACCGACTTTGATTCGTGTGAGAAAACAGCATGATCTTGCCATCGTGTCTTTCTCGTGTAACTGAGAAGAGAGAGAAATAGCATAAGTTCCGTGGGAGATACGACATGACAGGAGCCATGAGATCAAATTCTCCCGCTTAGCCAGCAAGCTTAGAAAATATTTTGATTCCTTTGAGAACGAAACAATTTTTAATAAGTGTAGGAGATAAAACACGATTTGAAACAAAATAAAGGACAAAATATATTGGACAACGTACGTCTCACATAGACTTGCCTAAGTCCCTAACTTTTGCTCGAATTTAATTTTTGTTTTCGTTGTTCGCTTCAGTGAGTTTGAGCGCCCAGCAATTCATTTCAATAGCAATAACTACGACTTATGTAGTAAGTCTGCGTCTCACACACGTACCTATGACAAGCGTCTCATGATAACGGAATTTACAATGACTCTACAACATCATTCTAGTTTTTTTTATCGCACATGCATACCACAATGTAATTGAGATTTACGAAAACCGACACTCGTGCAGTAAATCTAGCAGTCCCCCAAACCCTCTTTAGTCGTGTTTGAATCATAACATGAACAGCGATATCAAAATTGCGTGAAGCAGCGAAAACATCTCTATGGACATCTCTATGCTCTGAACAAATCTATCCGCCATCTTTGCAAAGAGTGAAGTCGACTTGTCGGTACCTCCCCGAGAATTTTCCCCGAAGATTACTGCGACGCCGACTATCAGTGTGACGTCAAACCAAGATTTTCCGAAAATTATTTTCGAGGCAATTCAATTCAATTTTAAAAATGAAAATGCAAATAGCAGCAAAACAGTGAAAGATATATAAAGCTAACAGCAGATTCGTTTTCAGGAGACTCTTTTTCATTATAAACTGAAATAAAAAAATTGACTTTAGGGGCCCTAAAAAGGTTTTTTCGTCTGACACTCAGAGTTCAAGCGTCAGAAACAGACGGAAACCGGAAACAATAGACCATTTCAACTAAGAGCCTCGTTTTCAAAAAAATGGAAAATTAGGTCATAGAGAAATTACGACTTCAGAATCGAATTCAGTATCTTCTTTTTAGTGTTATGACAAATTTTTAAGCTTCTAGCCCTTACGATGTTGATTCTATAGCAATTAAAAGTTAGAAAATTTATAAGAGATTTGACCTTGTAAAATGATTGAGGGTGTAAAATTTCACCCCCAGCGATTTTTCATGGTCAATTCCTCTATGTATTTCAAACTTTTAACACCTATAAAATCAATATCTTAAGGACTAGAAGCATAAAACTTTACCTCAATACTAAAAAGAAGGTGTTGCATTCGAATAAGAAGACGAATTTTCTCTATAACCTAATTTTGTATTTTTTTGAAAACGAGGCCCATCGTTGAAATGGTCTATTGAGTAAGGCCTTAGTGAATTGTTTCGGTCTGTTTTTACGTCTGCAACATACATGTAAAGGTGTTGTTTTTAGTGTTTGAATTATGCAGCAAACACAAGAAAAGAGATATCATTCGACATAACTGCGCACTGCTCATTTCATATTCGGTAGCCCCGGTAGGCCTTGCATGTGTATAACGTGAATCAAAGCCGCTTGGAAATCTTAATGTTTCAGCTGCTGTTTCGGTATATTTTTTCTTGAAAACTGATTACTGTCAATAAAAATTCTTTTTTGTGTGAATTCTCCGCTAATTGCCTACAGCTATAGCATCTGGTTGGTCTCAGTTGCATTCAGTACATTCAATCTAAACAGAGGCTTCCGACTCAGAAAGAAATCAGCTTACAAAATGAAAGTCATCTTAGGGCGTATTTTTTTGGTAGCCTCCTGTTTTTGGCAGATCTTCCAAATCTGAGAATTGTAGACTTGGCAGGAAAAAGTTTCCTGTACCAAAGAAACACGGTTGCCGAAAATGGTAGGCTTTTCAGAACATCATTGAGCTAAACCATTCATTTTGAGAGAGAACGAGATTCCTTGCGACGTCTGCGAAACCTTCCAGCTTCGGGGACAGAAGGTTTTGAAGGCCTACCAAACCTGCCGTTTTCAGAAGACGGTACCAAAAAAAATACGTTCCGACGTCTACCGAAAAGAGAAGGCGTCTCCTGAAAACAGAATGTGACCAAAAAAATACGCCCTTAAGGCCTGGATAAACTAGGAGACATGTCGTGCGCGACATTGATGTCTCTTCTGTGTCTTCCAGTTTAACCATCTCGGAAACTTTGTAACGCATGACAAAATTTGTAGCAAGAGACACGCGAATGTTTCTGGGAGACAACAGAAACGTTTCTTGTCTCTACGACTCTGGGGACATGTTGCTCGCTTGTCTCTCGCAGTTTTGCCACTCTGGGAGACACGTCGAATACAATGTCGCGCACGACATATCTCCTAGTTTTAGCCATTGCTTGCTCACAGTACTTTTTGCGTACTGTGGTGGTAGTTTCTGCGCACTGTGGTGGATAATCACTACTGTGGTGGGCTGTTATGCTTGTTGTGCCCATTCTGCTTTTCAAACAGTTTCAATCGTTTGGCCACATCCCAAAACATCTCCCAAATCGCAAAACATTGCTCGTACAACGTTTCATGCTTGCATCAATATGGCTCAAACATGGTTTTATAAGCGAATTTCAAGAATGTTTGACAAACAATGTTTGGTCGTTTGGCTAAGTCTTTATAGAGCCTTTTAAGCATGTGTTTTAACGAGTCGAAAGATACTAACTTCATTCTTTATTCTCTTTCAGTTACATTCGCTTATGAGCAGTGCCTCCTTTCCATGGGTTACCACCCGGACATCTGGTACGAGGCTGCATTATTTCTTGAGACCCACAGCAAACAAATGATGGAACGAGGGGTAAGCGTGTATCATAACTTTTAGTTTTTAATTTCATCAGTCATTTCATCATTTTTATTTTTCAATATTACAATACAAACTGGAGCTTTTTGAACATGGCACTGTTCGTTTCCTTTGAAGCGATGATCAAGTTGAAGTCGTGTATTTAGCACCAGTCCATAGGATGGCAATAGTAGTGCTAACGTGGTTCTAACGTGGCTGGAGCTCTCATCCCGACATTACGGAGCTCCTCACAACTTAATCCAGGCTTATTTCGACATTGAGCCCAGTTTGAACTAGTTTCCGACTGCTTATCAGCGATTCTTGGGAACTAATTTACCGGAGCTGACCTGGTGGCATAAGCGCTGTGGTTTTCAACTAATTCCTTTATGACGGCAACTTGCCAGCAAGCAGTTCCTGGAAGTTTGGCATGTTCTTCTTCCGCGATTATATGACAACTGATTCCCGTCAGTCGCAGTCGTCTTGAGCGCTCTTGCGACCGTGATCAACTGTATCCTGTAAGTTCTGACTAGTTGTTGACATGTCGACATAAGTTAGGGCCTGTTTCCATGGAGGCGGGCCAGCCTGGTTAGGCGAGCTGGCTCGGCCAAACGAGATCTGACAGAACAATAAATTCTTTTGTTTGTGAATCTTGCGTTTACATGAACAATCACCCAACTCGGTGAGGTGAGATCCGTGACCAAAGGATGCGGATCTCACCTGGTCGAGATCTGCGGAGCAAAAGAATCTTTTGTTTGTTCACTTTGCGTTTTTATGGAGAGCGGGCCAGCTCGGTCAGGCGAGGTGAAATCCTGACAGGAAAGAATGGAAAATTGTTAATAACCAAGGCTAGCTCGGCAAACCGGGCTGGATAATTTATCCATGTAAACGCTCTGAAAAAGGATCTCCCTAACCGAGCTAGCTCGGCTAACCGGGCGAACCAGCCTCCATGTAGACAGTCCCTTAGCTGCTATGACTAATTAGCATTAGTTCTTTCGTACCGTAGGTAGACATAAGCCTTGCTTTTCACCACAAGCTAACTAGACATAGTCGCTACCAAATAGTACCATCAATGGTGTCTACCAAACCCAAGACGAAATTAAACATGCCCCTTTTATTTTCAGGATATAACTGGAGGCCAGAAACTTGCAGACGAGGCAGCCTCGTTTTACGAACGAGCAACTTCGACGTTATTAAAGAAAAACTTGTTACTGCACTTCGCATATGCTGATTTTGAAGAGGTCTGTCTTGACATATAGTTTAATTAGAGCAGCTTTGGCTTTATCCCCAGTTGCTTATTATTTCTCGCTGTTCCCCATGTTTATGATAATGTTGACTGTGTGAACGCCTTCACATCTCCTGCAGCGAAGTCTGCTGTCGGTTTTAATTGGAGAAAAGTGACCCACGCTTTCGTCTCTAATTGAAGAGAAATGAAAAAAGAAAAAAAGCTTTTGGGAGTGATTGAATGAAAATTTCGCTGAATTCTTTGTAACCAACAATGAAACTGTTTTCTTCCCGGAAAGCTCTGTCCGCTTTTTGGTTTCATACACGCTTTTTTTTTCAAGGAACCACTTCATAAGGAACCTACATGTACAAGGCCCGAAAATTTAAAGAACTTATACTAATAAAGAGAAAGTCACTAAGGAACTTTTCATTGCTGAATATTTTATCACAGCAAACAATCAAGAATTAGAAAGCCCCTTCCATTCATTTGCAGTCGAAAACCACATAAATTGTACTTTGCGCATGTATCAAATGTTTCCATGAGTTGTTTGAGCTTTACTTACATGCAAATGTCTCTGTACAGCAGTCATTAAACTGTATGTGCAGTTAAAATTAAGGAACTATTAAGGATCTTTTGGAACTACAATCGTCTCAAAAGAGATAAAAAAAAATAAGGAACTTTAAGAACTAGGCCTTGAGCTAGGTTCTTTATAAAAAAGCGTGTATACACTCTAGATTTTTTATAAGAACAATTTTATAAGAACACGAGCCTGGAATTTGCCCAGATTTTAAGAACAAATTAAGAACAAGCTGAGGCTGGCCTTTTCAAAAGCCGTAAGAATATCAGCTAAATATGTAAGTAAGACAGTCAGACTGAACGTAAAAAGCAAGCAAACAAAGAAATAGACAAGAATGCTGCATTTTCGCACAAACCTAGTACCACCCCAGACATTCATTGAAAAATATAGCTTTCTTAGTAACCAAGGAATTAAGAACAGATTAAGAACATTTCAGGCTCAAAATGGCAAAAATTTAAGAACAGCCAGCCTCGATCAAAATTTCCTGGTTCTTATAAAAAGAGTGTACAAAACGTTGACCTTATTTGATGAATTTGTTTTTCTTTTTAGAGCCGAAAAAGGACCCAAAAAGTACATGATATATACAAAAAATTGCTGGACGACAGTGACCTTGAACCAACATTGGTAAGAAGGATAAATATGCTTTCCTTATTGACTACTGATCGGAGCTGCGGGAACAAATCTTGCTTAATGTTGTCTTTCGAACTGATTGCAAAAGGGAGAATCAGTTACAACCGTTTTGAAGTATTTGATATGGTTTAGGCTTTGAAATGAGAAGCGGAAGGGATTTTTTATTTATGTCTTTTTTATTTTTTATTTTTTATTTATCCCAGAGCGAGAGCGAGTCACTCATCTTTAAATGTTTATAGTTTGCTATGAGCTCACCCCCCGGGGGGGGGGGTACTTCATTCTTGAAAAGACTAGACGTGCCGCCCAGTTTTTCCAAACCCACCCATGTCTATCAATAAATTTTGTTAGTTGTGGTACCCAGTTATAGAAAAAACAACGAAATTTTACACCCATTTGTACCAATATCTCAAATATTTGAACACAATTTAAACACCTAAGGAAACTCTAAATGCGGCGAAAGGGCATTTGCGCTGAGAAAGAAACGCATTTACCCGATTTGCACCATAAAATTGACTCTAAATACAAAGATTTATCAGGCTTTTAAAAGCAATGCATATCTAAAAGCTTTTACTACCCATGTGTAGAGATCATTTACAAAAAAACCAACCCATATGTATGGAAATTGTCTCTGAATTAGTTACCCATTTGGGCGGCACGTCTAGTATACTGAACAATGGAAGTACCCCCCCGGGTAAGCTGACCTTAGGAACGCTTGACTCTAAAATTCTTTGAAATTAAACGTTTCGTCCCATTTGAGCTTACCTAGGTGAACAATGGCTAAAGAATTTTTAGGCGTTTTTCCATTAAGAAGCTAAACAATGTTTGGGCGTAGTGAAAAATCTAAATTTGAATTATTTATAAAAAAATGTATTTTAGGCACTACCGACCTCGCTCTTGCAAGCTTAAAGGCAATAGACGTGCATAAGAGAAGGTCAGTTGCATGAAGACAAAGCAGCTCTTTTGAATTCCTACACAAAAGGCAATTTAGCTATTCTTCTCTTATTCAATTTTGATTGATGGGTGGCTTAAGCCACTTTTATATCTGTCAATTCCTTTAAAAGTGATCTTAAAAGATTTTCTTTGAAAAGAATGATAGTGTATTTTATAAAAATGTATTTACTTGATTTCTCTTGTATTGGTCATTACTAACACTTAAATTTTTGGTTGTAGGATCAAAAAGTTGCACATAATATTTTTGAGTTAGGCATGAAGGTAAAAGATACTTTTGATGCAAAAACTAATATTCTGTCTTTTTGGTTGTGTTGCATGTTGCAGTTTTATGATTATTGCTTTTCATTGCAGAGATACGGCGACAATATAGATTATGTGACGCAGTATCTGGATTATAAAATACACTTAAACGGTAATTTTAATGTTATTTTTCTTCTCCCATACAATACCAGAGAGTATTCTTGCTTCAGCAGCTAATCTGTTTTTGGCAAGATTTTGATTTCCAGCAAAGATCCTCCTCGACGGAACCGCTTAGAACTTTTTCTCTTATCGGCAGGAATAATGTATCCTTTTAGTTACCAACATTTTTCTCCAATTTTTACCTATTTTCTCCAATTTTTACCTATTAAATGAATTGAAATATCTATAAATTAGCAAATAGACTTAGACCCTGTTCAAACGATCAACCATTGTTTGTCTCAGCATGTAAATTTCAAATGTTTGATAAACAATGTTTGATCGTTTGGGCCAGGGCCTTGCTATTCTGACGTTTTTTAGTGGCTGCTATTGACTCCGGACACGAATTTGTATGCGACTATATGGTATTAAATAAACACAATGTTTACAAAAGACATGACAATTGATCTTTCATATTCTTCCTTTTTTTAGATGACAACAATACTCGTGTTCTGTTTGAAAGAGTTCTGAATTCTTTGTCGAAAGAGGACAGCAGAATTGTCTTATCAAAATATCTGAAATTTGAAGCACAATTTGGTGACTTAGCCAGCATTATGAAAATAGACAGAAGGGTATCCGCACTCTGTTCTGAGGTATTTACTTATATTTTCGTTTAACCTGATAAAAACCAAGCTCTTCCAAACCAAAACATTTCTTAACATGGCCCTATTAAGATTGTCAAGCCCTTAGGTCCTTGCCAAACGATCAAATATTGTTTATCAAATACGAAAATTTGCTTGTAAAACACAATGTTTGACCTTTTGGCCACACCACGGAACATTGCTTGTCAAGCATATTTTAATATTGCATGTAAAGCAAATCTTAAATGTTTGACCAAACAATTGTTTGATAATTTTGCAAGGATCTTGTGCATAGTACATTACTGAGTCACTTGTAGAGGTTGTCAAGACTAACCCCGTAGTATCTACAAAAGGGTACTTTTTGTTCCGTTTCTTAAATATAACTTTGCAAAGAGGCCTGGGCGGGCGCAACATTTTTCTGGAAAATGGTAGACAATGCTCATGATATGCTGCATTGCAACTTATATTGTAGTTAACTCGTACTATAGTTAATAGAATATGCATATCAATTTATTTCTCTTTTCAGAACTTTGACGACAATGAAACTGTCTCATTGCTTGACAGATATAGCTATCTTGACCTTCTTCCTTGTTCTTCAAATGAGCTCGGAAGTATGGGTTATTCAGTGAGTTCCTTACCTTTTTTGTCAAACTCTTTATCGATGTTTTATGTATTGAAATTAAAATTGCTATACTTGCTCGAAGATGAAGCCCGCGCCCTCAGTTAATTTGGGACACTGGTGTTAGGAAGGTCCTCTTTCGAGGAAGGTGATTTGTTTTTCACAATTTTCTTTTTAGCAACGAGTTAGCATTTCTAGGTACAGCTTTCTAAATAATGGCGTGTTCATCCGAATCTCCAAAACCTTCCGAATTTTGAAAACAGAAAGCTTCCAAAAACAGAATCTGTGATTTTCAAAATAATGGAATTCTGGAAATCCGAAAACTGTCGCGCCAAAATTCTTGCTTGCCTCGTCCCCAGACCCATTCGTGGAATGTATCCTCGCAACTGATAGATTTAAAGTCTCTTTCGAACTTCAAACCGTGAATCTCTCGAAAATCTCGGAAACCTTCTGCTTTTGATGGCAGAAGATTTTGGAGAGCTCTAAAACCTGCCGTTTTCAGATGTCTTCGAAAAACACACATTCCGAAAAAAAGAAAGGCTACCGAAAAAATAATTGGTTTAGAAGAACGCGCCCTAAGATTAAGCTATTCGAGGGCCGAAAAGGACCTAAAGAATGATTCTTATTCGAGAGGGTGCTCTTTCCAGCACATGTTCCTTGGCTATATGGAAATTATGGGCCTCGATAGGCTTCTTTATTCGGAATGTGTGCTTTGCGAAGCTATTCTTCTAAAAACGTCAGGATTTAGAGCTCTCCAAAACCTTCTGACATCAAAAGCAGAAGTTTTCCGAGACTTTCAAGAGATTCATGGTTTGAAGTTCGAAAGAGACTTCCATTTTACAAGTTGCCTGGATACATTCAACGAATGCGTCTGGGGACGAAGCAAGCCAGAATTTTGGCGCGAACATTTTAAGATTTCCAGAATTCCTATCTATTTCTTGAAAGTCGTAGATTCTGTTTTTGGAAGCTTTCTGTTTTTAAAATTCGGAAAGTTTTGGCGGTTCAGAAGAACACCCTCTATATGAATATAAACACATAATCTGACATGTCGTCTTCTCTTTAGGGTGCTTTACAGAAATCCGACCTTGGGAACATGCAGGCAAATAACAATACAACTGAAAGAATTAAAATGAAACTCCCTGTTATTAGCGATGAACCATTAGAAATGCCGAAACCAGACTTTGCACAAATGAAGCCTTTCAAACCAATCCCAACAGGAACCATCGGTAAGTGACTTGGGTTTTTTTAGATTTGTTGGTAATTTTTATAAGTTACCGAAATGAGTAACTAACTGCTGACTGACTAAATAACTATTGAATTAGCTAAGTACGTAACTTATTAATTAAATAGCTACTTGAATAACTAGTTATCAACCAATTAGCTAATTAACTAACTAACTAACAACTAGCTTACTAACTACCTAACTAACTAACTGAATAGTTAACTAATTGACTAATTAATTAAATAACGAACTAACTAAATGGCTAACTAACCAACTAAGTTACCAACTAACTAAAAGACTAATTAACTGACTAACTAACAAACTAGCTAATAAAGTAACTAAGGGAATAACTAAATAAATGAATGGCCACCTTAATAACTAATTGACTCGACAAATAACTAGCAAACAAACCAACTAACTGATCTAAGTAACTAACTAGCTAACTATCTAGTTAACTAACTAGCAAATTAACCAACTAACTAACCTAACTAACCAACCAACAAACTAACTAACTAGCTAACTAACCAACTAAGTAACTAACTAACTAACAAACTAGCTAACTAACTAACCAGTTAACTAAACCAGCTAACTAACTAACCAACTAACTAACAAACTAACTAACTTATCAACTAACTATCCATTTTAATTTGCTTTGCAACTTGTAAATGGCTTGAAGAATCGTGCTTGACAAATCCAGGGTTGATTGAAGCAATTCGTCAGTGTATTCTCTTCTTAAAATCTCCTTAAAAGTAATTTTAGACGAGGTACTTTCATTTTTCAGCCGCTGGTCCACTTGTTGCCCCTGGTGGGATATTTCCCCCTCCGGATTCTGCAATGCAACTAATTGGCAACTTACCTCCACCAAAATGCTTTCGGGTAAGTTAAACATTTTTGTGTATCGTAGCAGTTTAGCACCTTGATGTAGCTAGTTTATTTTCACTTTTAGTTGTCATATCCTAATGGTTTTAACTTCCGGCTAGCCGAGTTACTCGGCAGTCCGAGTTACCTGCCATGTATACAAAATTAACGTAAACCCGGCAGCCTGTTTATGAGAGAGGCGAATAACTCGGCTAGCCGGGATCCCGGCAAAACAGGCGAGATCTCGGCATGCCGAGTTACCCGGGTCTCTCATATAAACGCACAATGCCGAGTTACTCGGCTAGCCGGGACAAAATCGAACAAAATGCGCATGCGTTTGCTGCGAAGCATTTGACATTAAAAAAATCATGGCCGCCACTCGCCCACCAGAGATTGATGTGCATGAAGACGAACTCCCCAAAGCCATGAAATTGAAATTAGCGTGAAAATTGTTATTCTTCGTGTAACACTGCCCAGGAGTTACTCGGCTAGATGGGAAACTCGGCTCCATATAAACAGGCCCTTAACTTTGCTTCTTTTCTTTGCTATACTTGACTTGACTTTAATTTATACTTTTCTTTACGTTACACTTTTTTACGTCACTCTTCTTTGTTATTTTATTTTACTTTTATTCTTTAAGTTACTTCATGACTTGTCATTGATTTATTTAACTTATAACCTTACTAACTATTATATTTTAGGGACCTTTCGTAAAAATTGACGAGCTCTTGTCTCTTATCGGCAACTGTAATCTCGACGAGGCTTTCTCGAACAAAGGTAAGCTTGTTTCCCTAAAATTTAACTTGTTGAAGCTCAGTGTTGCTAAATGCTTATTACAAATGTCTCAATTTGAAGCTTTAAATCGATGAGACCAAGCGTGAATATGAAACTTAAACTCATTATCCCTGTGGTTAAACTACGCTGTATGGCTTTATGGTGAACATGAGGGGACATTAGACCATTGCCAGGTAAAATAAGGATTTCTGTGAAAGAATCTTAAGGCTGAACCTCAAAAAGGTTTTTCGTTGTAAAAAAATGTATAATACTATTCCACGAGTGTCGAGGATTCAATGAAATTTTCATCCAACAAGATAATGATAATAATAATAAAACCATATTCATACAGGTAAAGGTTTTCAGCAAATTAGGTTTGCTGCTACCAACCAAAGGCCTATTTACCTAAACCTAATGTACCTGAAATGTATAATTGACAAAAAAGATACTTTTAAAAAGTTATTTACAATAACAGAGTTACAGCAAATTAGGCCTGTTGCTATCAACCAATGCCCTGTTAAACTAATCCTAATGTGCCTGAAATTTATAATTTACAAACATGATAGCTTTCAAAGTTATTTACAATATCAAAGTTTAAAGAAAACGCTAAAAGTGAGATAGTTAAAATGCTTGCAATAACTCTTAAGCTTTAAGTATTGTTGTTTCACGCATCGGTTTTGCTCTTCAGATATTTCTACATCCAAAATTAAACAGCTACTTTAATAACTAGTTTATTAGTTAGTCAGTTAATCAGTCTTATAGTTAGTTGGTGAATGAGCTGGTTAGTTAGTTAGTTAGTTAGTTAGTTAGTTAGTTAGTTAGTTCGTTAGTTAATTAGGTTAGTTAGTCAGCTAATCAGTCTTATAGTTAGTTGGTGAATGAGCTGGTTAGTTTAGTTAGTTAGTTAGTTAGTTCGTTAGTTAATTAGGTTAGTTGGTTAGTTAGTTCGTTAGTTTAATAGTTAGTCAATAAGCTAGTTAGTCAGTTAGTTAGTTGGGTAGTTAGTTAGTTAGTTAGGTAGTTCGTTAGCTAACTAGTAAGTTGTCAGTCAGTTAACTAACTATTAATGAAACTCGAGAAATAACTAAATAAATGAGTGGCCGCCTATTCTGTTGTGAAGTTCGTTTTGCTAGGATATAAAATCATGACAAAATTGTACCACAAATTATTTCCTTGTTACAGTAATATTTTGAACAAACATCTTTAGGCTAATTACTAGAGTTGGTGATATACGCAAATGAGTTTATAAACAGGGTTTTGTCTAAAGAGGGCAAATTCGCAGATTTTCTGACCAGTGAATTAAAATGTGGCTGCACAAATGCCACTTTTCAGCACTTGTTCCTGAAAACTGTTGACTCATTTTTAATGGTATTTTGAAATTATTGTAAACCGTGCTAAAGATGTCGACACCTGGAATCGCCAGCAGTGGTGAAGCGAACATAAGCTCAAAGCAGAAGTGTAGAGCTTGAAAGTAACTAAGGGAGGTCTATATTGCAATTATATCATATGCTTTCTTTAAAAGAATCATTTTGTAAGGAACCTATAAAAAATTTAAAGAACTTATACTACTAAAGATAAATTCGCTAAGGAATTTTTCATTTTTAATTTGATCATCACAGCAGAAAGTGGAAAGCGGGGTCCATTAATTTTACAGTCAAAACTCACATAAATTGTATGATACGCACATATCAAATGTTTCCTTGAGTAGCTTCTAGCTTTGATAACAAACAAGTGTCTTTTTATAATGGTCTTAGGACTAAATATGCAGATAAAATAAGGGAGCTATTAAGGAACTTTTGATACTACAATTTGACCAGAAAGGCCCAAAAATAAGGAACTTTAGGAACTAGGCCTTGAGCTAGGTTGTTTATGAAATGAAAAGCGTGTATAGAATCTCTGAATGTAAAACTGATGCTACGGACTAGCGATGATACTTAGATTTGTGAATATGCACAGTAACTTAAACACAAGATTTTAAGAGGTGTATAGGATTTTCAAGACTCAAAAAGATTTTCAGGATTTATGAAGAGTTATTGTCAAAGTGTACGAGATTTTTGAAGTGTTTTACCCTTCGGCAGTGAGGATCTCAAAGAGCAAATAATGGTGCAATAATGTTGATCGTATAGAAGGCATTATGTTTATAGTTAAAAATGCGATTCTGCATCGCCGCTTCGCCGACGCCGCGTTGCCGCTAAGACTCCCTGGACAAGCGTGAGAGTTTTTGCGCGAGTTTTTATGTGAGTTCTGCTGTGCATTTTTAGCGAATGGAAGCTCGGGTAATCAAGATTTTCTGGAGACGGATCGACGTGGATTGAAGCGTTCCATAAACTCTACAACAGCCAATGGCGACGACAGTGATGATGATACCGCCATGGCGCCGCCAACAAATGACATTTATCGCCAAAGACAACAAAAACGTGTTCATGTTTTATAAGTTCAGTAAATTTGTACGATTATATCTCCAGATTTTTATGCATCCGTGTATGTAGACAAATGTACCATAGTAAGCTTGTATCTTGTTACTAATAGTAGCAGAGAGATACAAAAAATACTAGCCAGCTGAGTTGAGAAGTAAGGCTGTAAACGGAACTGTTTCTTAGACACTTTGAAATGTTAGATATTGTGTATCCTGGGGGGATTTAAGCTATCAGCTGTTTTGTAACCATTGCAGCTTTTCTGTCCTTGTTGTGGCTCACTGGATAAGCGTTGTTGTTCTTATATATCGCATCGTCGGCAATCCTGGCCTTACGATGCTATGCCTGCGATGTATCTGAACATGATTTTGAACATGAATTCAATGATTGCCCATTGAGCTAAAGAAATCTGTTTCTTGCGATCCCAGGGGAATACTCCCATTGATGCCTGACAGGGGTTTCCAGTCAGAAAATAATTTCCCTACCAGTTACCCCTCTTTATCTTGTATAAACTTGAAAGAGGTGACCGTGGCTCATTCATGTATCAATTAAAGTTGTAGTTGGCCTTACTTAACGTATGATTGTGATTTTTAAAGTCGGATTATTGATATCAAGATCGTTTACTTCTATGTTCCTTTTATGTTTCATCTCTATTTTTCAAACCAGTACAGCCTAAACCGGCCCAGCGAAGCTTTTCGTAATTCCTGACGAGTCGAAATCCCCCTGTGCTGTGGCCTCGTGGTGTAATCCAGCTGACTCGTGGTGTCAGTAGCTCAGTGTGGTCAGGGTTCGAGCCAAACCACGGTAGCGTCACGGCCAGGCTCGAGGTCTCGATTAGTTAACCTACTACTGAGATCCTAGCGACTGGCGCTAAAAAACACCATTTCACCTTCACCTTCACCTGTAGTACTACCTCTTTTAAAACGTCTAAGCTTATCTTGAGTTGACTGTTGGTTACAAAATTTAGCAACCCATCTTCTCACACTGGTGGGAAAAAAAATTAAAAAATTTTGTTTTTTTGAGCAAAAAATTCAGTTTCAACCATGCCATTTTGTGTTTATTCAAAGAAATCTTCAAAATAAAGCATTCGTGTTGAAGAAAAATTTAAAATTCTCTGGGAAACGTTGAAAATTCGCTGGAGAGTGAAGGCGTTATTTTAACTACGGTATATCATGGGCTATCATTGTACTTGCATGCCATTGCTGGGACTCAAATCGCCGAGTAATTCTCCAAGTCATACAACCCAAGGCTCTACCCTCGTTTGATTTTTTTCGTGTTTCAGCTATGTTAAGTCTCTCATATAAACGCATAATGCTGAGTTACTCGGCTAGCCGGGACAAAATTTAACAAAATGCGCATGCGTTTACTGCGAAGCATTTGACATTAAAACAATCAGGGCCGCCACTCGCCCACCAGAGATTGATGTGCATGAAGACGAACTCCCCAAAGCCATGAAATTATAATTAGCGCGAAAATCGTTTACTTCGTGTAACACTGCCCAGAAGAAACTCTGCTAGCTGGGAAACTCGGCTCCATATAAACAGGCCCTCAATCATGGAAAAGGATTGAAAAAGCGATATTAGAACTTGTGAGAAATTTCCATCACTCTCAAATTTGATCTCATTCTCGTGTGAGAATCACTTGGGAACTAACACCATGTGCTTCGAATATCTGATCTTTGAAAAACCAGTAACATCTAAAAACAAAGAAAGATTTGCAACAAAGCTTGCTTGTGTCCCATCTTCGCACACAAAACAGCAACATGGCAGTAACAACCCTTTTCGTAGCAACAGCAACAACTATTTACTTATTTAAAAAATTGAATTGGATGGCCTAATGCTTAGAGTAGTTCGTTCTTAATGCTCAGAGTCGTAGTAGTTCTGAGCGACCTATCGAAATAAGGAGACTTGGCCAAGGAATAAGGAGCATTTGGTATATCAAAACTACGACTCACAAGATTCTTACACCGACAAAAGCGTCGATTAGTATGTTACTTTTGCATCAATGGAACAATGAAGCTCTGGGCGCTGAATAGTTTTGATCGGCGAGCGTGTTAGGCTACGTTTACACGAGAGAAAGTGGATCGGATCTAAAGTGGATCGGATCTAAAGTGGATCGGATCTAAAGTGGATCGGATCTAAAGTGGATCGGATCTAAAGTGGATCGGATCTAAAGTGGATCGGATCTAAAGTGGATCGGATCTAAAGTGGATCGGATCTAGAGTGGATCGGATCTAAAGTGGATCGGATCTAAAGTGGATCGGATCTAAAGTGGATCGGATCTAAAGTGGATCGGATCTAGAGTGGATCGGATCTAAAGTGGATCGGATCTAAAGTGGATCGGATCTAAAGTGGATCGGATCTAAAGTGGATCGGATCTAAAGTGGATAGGATCCAGCAGTTCTAGTTTTGGTACGGATACGCCTTCCGCCTACAAAGGGCACGAATCCGACCCACTTTTGAGTCTAGCAACTGACGCATAATTGGTCATTTCTATATTAGTTTGTAATAAAATTTAAAAGAGAGCCAGTTTTGGATCGGATCCACCTGTTTACCGGATGAAAAAGTAAGTCGGGTCTAAACTGGGACGCTTTAAAGGGATCCAAAAGTAGGTCGGTTCGCGAACCAAAAGTGGATCAGATCTGGAAATTGTGTGTAAACGCAATGCCTATCCGTACCAAAAGTAGATCGGATCCACTTTAGTTCAATTCTGTACTGTACGCATCCCTCGCCATCATGTACAGTACTTAAGTCAGTAGACAGCAGTCCGTGGCGAACCGAAGGCTCCTCTCTCGATAGCTGCTATCCGTGAATGTAAAGGTGGACGCCATCTCCTATCCCAGATCCGAAGACCACTTACCCTCATTCCTACTCTTTCGTGCTGAGTGCTAAGCAGAGAGGCAATGAGTAACATTTTCAAGTCTTTGGTATAACTCCCCTTGGCTTGAGCCCAGTACCTACCACTAGGCAACAAGATACCTTAATCAAGCCTAAAACCCGCTTTGGGTATTTACCCAAGACCTCGACACATGTGTCCTAATACTTTTAGTAGGAAAAGCTAGAACAATAGATACATTCTTGTAAATTTAATATATGTCTTCTTGCACGCTATGATCTACGACACTGTATTCGGCGTGTCTCCCAGGGTGGCTAAATATGCGGGTGACAAGCGAGCAACATGCCCCCCGAGTCATTTGCATGTCGCAAAGAAAAGAAATGTCTCTGTTTTCTCCCAGAAACGTTTGCGTGTCTCTTGCTGCAAATTTTGTCGCGCGCTACAAAGTTTCCAAGGTGGTTAAATTTGGAGACAACGGGGGGTCATCAATGTCGCGCGACATGTCTCCTAGTTTAGCCAGGCTTTAAACATTGTAGCTTAAAGACGGGCAGTGACTTTTAATTGCGAATATTTCGCTCTACTGAATCTTGCGCACCTGATAAGCCGAGCGCCGATATCTCTTAGCGGACGTAAAAATGCTTGATATTGAACAAACATTGATTTAGTAATTCTTAGAAAAAGTGTACATGAGTCATCTATTTGCTTAATTGTTTGTCTTATTCATAATTCTTTAAGTTTTGTTTGTTTTTTAGTGTTTGAAAAACTGCTGAAAACTCATGACTGTAAAGAACGGCAAATCAATTTTGAAATTCTCGCAATAAATAAATTACTAACTACATAACTAACTGACTAACTGACTGACTGACTGACTGACTGACTAACTAACTAACTAACTAACTAACTATCTAACTTACTAACTAACTAACTAACCAGCTTACTAACTAACTAACTAAGTAACTAACTCACTATCTAACTAACTAACTAACTAACTAACTAACTAACTAACTAACTATCCAACTTACTAATTAACTAACTAACTAACTTACTAACTAACTATCTAACTAACGAACTAACTTACTATCTAACTTACTAACTTACTAACTAACTAACTAACTAACTAACTTACTTACTTACTATCTCACTTACTAACTAACTAACAAACTAACTAACTAACTAGCCAGCTAACTAACCAACTAACTAACTAACTAACTGACTATCTTACTTACTAACTAACTAATTAACTAACTTACTAACTAACTCACTAACTCACTCACTCACTAACTGACTAACCAACTAACCAAATAACTAACTAGCTAACTAACTAACTTACCAAATAACTAACTAACTAACTAACTAACTAACTAACTAAGTGACTAGCCAACTAACCAGCTTTCATACTAACGAATTGGTTGACTGACCAATTAGCTGACTAGTTAACTACTATTTTTACGTAACAAACGAAACTATTAACTAACTAACTAATCAACTAACTATGCTGTCTTGAAATCCTAGCCAAGTCCACAACCTTTTCGATGGCATCTGAAAGCCTGACCATCGGCAACAAAACCTCGCTGGACTTGGACTACTAACAAAACATCTTGTTTCTGTTTTGCTCAACTGAAATTATGCAAAGCAGTCCTACTTCTGGGTCAAACACATCGAATTTGACTATCGTAAATTAGCAAGCTTAATAAGAATGAACATGCTAAGGAGTTCTTTAACTTAAGACGGTTTGTTTTCACAGATCATAAACTAAGCACACTTGATAGCGGCGTTTGGCTTAAGTTGCATACAGAAATGATCTTGCTTTTAATTAAATGCAACAAGGAGAAAATTAGTCAATTAAGGAGAAGAGTAGCTTCCTGCGCAGCATAACACAAAACAGTTGATCTCTTATCAAAGGTGAAATCATGTTTGCATTGACGTCGGCCTAACTCGCGCAGTTACAATAGAAATGGCTCTTCAATTATTAATGAACATAACCATGAATCTATTGCTGGAGTAAATAAAAATGAAAGATCACAGTTTGGCTGTGATATAATTATGCTGGATTTCAGAAGAAAGTTGAGATGCCCAAAAAATCGTTATCGAAAATTACGTATGACACGAAAAAACGCGGAATCTTACATCGAATTAGCTGACATGTCGAAAAATTCTATCCTGAAGTTATTATTTAGTGTTTAAATTAATCATCAAGACATAATTTAGATTAAGGATTCCTGAATTCAAGAATTTTGTTATACATTGAAGAGAGATTCTCATTAACACAAGTTTGAAAATAAAATATAAATGAACTAAGGACTTAAGCTAAGATTCGTTGTTTGCAATGACAAGGAAAACTGGTTCGTGCAAGATAAACTGGTGATAATTTTATCATGATGACAATGATGATGTTGTTTATGTTTATTATAAAGATGATAACGCTAATAATGAAGAATTAAGATAATTGATGACGAAGGTTTTGATGGTAATGATGATCTTAATGATGATGATGATGATGAACCATGATGGTGATGATGATGATGGAAGATATGATGATGATGGTGGTGATGATGATTAGATGATGATGATGATGATGATGATGATGATGATGATCATGATGATGATGATGATGATGATGATGATGATGATGATTGTAATGATGATTGTGGGATCATGTATGATTAAGGTGCTGATTATGATTACGGTTGTTATTGTGATTATGATACGGAACATAGTATATTTCTGATTATGATTAAGGTATCATGATTATGATTATGAAAACGGTCTATGGATTATGATTAGATGATTATGATCATGGTTGTTATCATGCCATATAATTATGATTATTATTATCATTATGATTATGATGTTTCGATATTTATTGTTATGATCATGATTGGGGTGGTGATTATGGTTATAACTATGCTACTGAGGACGATGATTACGATGATAATTTGATGCGTTCACGGACTAAGGGGTTGCATCGCGTGTCCCCGAAATATCTCCATTCTAGGAGCCAGTATCCTTGAAGGAAGATTGAAACGTTTTGAGATTTTGTTTGGCGTTTGGATTTTAAGAGGAACTTTGAAATCCAACTAAATCCTAGTAGTTACCATACACAAAAGGTAGGCGGGATTTTTAAGCTTATCTCTATGTGAATCAAACATATTCTACATCTGTTCGCGTCGAAATTCTCCCATGGAATGCAATATTTACATCTCGAATCTAAATTCACGAACAAAGCCGCATGATTGTACAATCTTTAACTTGCGGTATTGCGATTTTTTCTCATGACCGTAACGCGCGCTTCCACGCTATAAAGGTGGCATTGAAATGCGGCACTAGCGCTAGGTGTCTATACTCCACAGGCGTAATCCTTCGGACGGAGAGCGTTTGTGCCGAAAACTAAACGCGCTGTTATAGATTTCTTCATTTGTGGCTGCAGTTATAAAAATTCGCTGCCCAAGACAGCAAGTGTGTCTACATTTTCGTAAATATTTCCCCGCGCGAAGGATTTCGCCTAGTTGCACGATCTCCGTAATTTTAGGCGATGGAATCACGAGGGTGTGGGAACATCAACATCACGAGTGCTTACCATGGGTGTTTGCAATTCTATCGTCCAGATATTGTGCCTGTGAGTACTGCAGGCCTGCAAGCATTGAGGCATCGTTTTAGCTCAAAGAAATGGCCAAAGCCTTCCATAAACCTAATCGCAGCCCATTGAGCACATTTCGTTTACTTTCATATTTGCAGTTCAACTGTGGGACAGAAAACTAGGACTTCATTTTGTTTTGTCTCTTTTGATTCTGGAAGCTTTTTTCTAAGAATACCACATGAAGAATGCTATTGAATGCGAGTGTAAATGCGTATTGGGACAGAAGCCTTAAAACTGTAGGCCTTAAGCAGTTTGGTTGTGAGAGAGGTGTGAGAGAGGTTTGGTTCGGAAGCTATCGCTGTTAGGCCTAAGTTTTAACCGTCTTTACCAGATTTTAGAACAATAATCTTTTTAGAGTTAAATTTCAGAACTTTCTTTTTTGATATGATTAACACCGCTCAAGTTTATTACTTGAAATGTTCCCACTTATGTCGCTCTTGGTTTAACATTCTAAAAGCTATTTACACTGGATTCTAAAATCGTTTCCCTACAAACACTGTCACTCCATTTAGCCCATAACATTCAAACTTTTGATCAGAGTTTTTCTCCTTTAGAACATCGGGAAAATTAGCGGTTCGATTGGGACACAGACGATATAGTCGCTCAAGGCCATTAGCTTCTAACTTTCGTATACTAGAAGCTTTCTTCTATGAGCCTTATAACTTAACCAAAACTTCAAAGTTTTTATTGAAGTGTTCCTGCTAAAGACATCGCAAATCAAGAGCCGAAATCTCCATTTTAGATCTTGGCCTATAGGTTAGATTATGAGGCAGACCATGGACAGACAACCTTCGCTAAACTAGTTTTCATAAAATTCTAGAAGCTTTCTTCTATGAACCCTAACTAGACCAAAACTTCAAAGTTTTGACTTGAAGTTTTTATAGACATCGAAAAACAAAAGCCGAAAGCTCAAGGCCATGCTGGTTTTATGAATTGTGGACAAAGTTTCCACGACTGCAAGATATTTAGGATAGCTATCTTGGAAAGTTTAAGAGAATATAACTAACAGCTAGCTAAAACTATATGAAGTTTCCCAAAGAACAGAAGATATAAAGGCTTTCAAAGCCCTTGAAATTTCTAGCCCTAAAAAATTTGAAAGCGCGAAAGAAGCCAAGTCGCTGAAGTTGCCTCCACTTTTCGTAAAGTTTTCTCTTGAGTACTGAGGTCTTTTAGGTCTTCTGTTATGTTTATGCTAACACAGACTAAGTGAAAAAGAAAATAGTGGCTCAATTGAAGCAAATAGCCGAAAACTATTGTTTTATGAAATGAATAGATCGGGCAATATGTCGTGATCCCGCTGAAAAACTACGCAAGACATCTGTTAGCGTCAACAGGTACTTTGGCGAGATTTTGCACTTGATTTGGACAAGAAAATAAGCAAAGCTTATAGAAAGCTGTATGCCATATGTATTGTGAAGTTCAAGTGTTCTAAAGCTAAGCTTTAATGTCTACAAGTTTCCCAAAGAAGCTGCAATAGGCAAAGCATATTTTGGACCAAAAAGTTTCCGGGAAAACTAACGTTACGAACAAAGTTTCCAAAACTATTGTAGATATCTAGGATAGCTAATCTGGCGAATTTTAAGGAAATATTACAAGAAGCTAGCTAAAATGGTGAAGCTTACCAAAGAACTGAAGATATTAACGCTTTTTCAAAGCCCAGTTTTAAAGTTAAACATGAAACTATAGCATTCAAAGTTCCACAGTAAAATAAAGAAGTTTACAAAACTTTTAAATCTAACTATAACTTCGGCAAAGCATAGGATCTTTCTCAAGCGATCCTCCTCTCTAGCGATGCAAACAGTTAGAATGTTTTGTAAAAAACCAAGCAGTTTCTATCAATAAATTCTTCTTCGACATAAAATTTACACGATAACAAGACCAAGTTTAAGAAATCATCGAATAGAAAAACCAGGTTTTAATTTAGGACCAACAAAACACATGTTAAATTTGAGTTTATGTAAAAAGAATGAATAAAATTCAGAGCTTTTATAATATTTACAACAAAGGCATGATGACTATTAAATACTTCGTGAAATCAACTAATATATATAAATATCAGAAAACAACTACAACTTCGATTTAACAACGAATTTTTAGACTTTTTTGCTTTGTGAAGGCACTATTACATTAGTCCATGAAGGCATTGCGCTTAGCTTTCTAGACGAGAATGACTGGAGCTTTTCAAAGATTTTGTGAATTTTAACTTGTCTGGCAAGTTTTGCTCTTATTAACAATGTAGTAGGATTCCACTATTAAGTTACAAAGCATTTTTAATTTTATGAATGTATTGAAAGTGTTATTGTTGTAATCAGGGGCAGTTTAATGTTCGCCTAAGGATCTTGGAGAATCTTCGAGGCGATCAGATCAAACCAGTGTGAAATTTGAAGAAAATTCTGTAAAATTACTTACTAAATTCTCAGGATGAAGCCATGATGATGGATTCGGGTCTAACTCATCAGGAATGGTAGCAATGCTTGTGTATGTTGATGCAGAATGATTTTGTTTTACAGAAGATTCGACTAGCAGTTGCTGTAAATGTTTTATATAGTCAATCGCTAGGCGAAGAGTCTTTACTTTGGACAGTTTTTTGTTTTTCGGGTCTGTCGGAACGTGTTTTCTGAGCCTGAGAAATCCATCATTAACCATCTTAACCCTTCTTCTTTCCCTTGCGTTTCGCCTCGCCACCGCTGCCGGTTCTTTTAGCTTTGCTGGCAATCGAGAAGTTGCCGTTCGTTTTCTTCCTCTTGCTGTTGTCGATGAGTTCGTCGCTGCCATGACTAAGGCACTAGGTGTGGTGTTATTTACTGCCGTAAGTGAAACTGGATTTTGATAAATCGCTGAACTGAATGCCACACTTGAAATGTCGTTACTCGATGTCGTTGCTGAAATCGGAGAATTCACTACAGACACAGTTTGAAATTGAAACGCAGACTCAAAGATGGAAATTGATTTGAACTCTCGATAACTCCGCGTTTTGTCGCTGTACTATCGAAAGAACTCGTCGACTCGTTGTCTGCTTCTTGAGTAACCTTGCTTGTATCTTTTGATGTTGTTTCTTCAGGTGGATTTGCTTCTGGCATAACTTATATTATCAGAATCTGAAACGCTGGAAAATGTGTTCAGTCTGCAAACTTCTTACTGCTAGAATGAATCAGAAGTTTCTGCGAAGGACGTTTAATTGATTATGTCTTGAGTACACAATAAGCATCGCCCGTTGCTGTAGTCCGGCGTATGCTTGTCAATAACAAACTATAGCTGGTAGTAACTTGTCTACACTTCTATGCACTGTCAAATAGACTTGCTTTCTTCTTGTGAACAGTGCACGGCTTATATATACACGACTTCTAATGGATTACACTAGTGTACATTATCCTCTTCGACATGCTTGTTCTGACAATACGGAATCTGTGTTCGCTAAATAGCCCTTGCTCATTAATAAATTAGGCACGTTTTGTTCATTGACCAATCATCGCTTTGTATTCATGAGAGTGTTGATTAGCCACGATTAAACTCGAGAAATGAAGCTTTCACCTCGATTTGAAACAAAGCGACACTGACAGGTTTTTCTCAAAACATGCCGGCATACAAAATTGCGTATTTCTAAGCTAGATTATTTGTATTTTGCTAATATTTTGCTTGCTTTTCATAGTGAATGTACACCGCTATACAACCCAGATTACAAGTACGGCACAGTAGCGAAAAATAGCTCCGTATTCTTTTCTTTGACCATTAGGCCAGAAAAATAGAACTACACTCGTGGACAAAGAATAAACTTTTTTTCAATAAGTAACTTGACTTTGGTCCAGCCATTGCTTAACATATCTAGGATTTCAGCCGTCACAGAATGACTGGTACCCCCTAAATCCTCTTATTTTGGCTCTTTTCTGGCTTCTTAATGTAACTGACAAGTTTACAAGGATGTACAGTATAAAGAAAGCTATTTCACCAGAAATTGTAGATCAATCTCAGCCCTGGTTGCTTATTGAACAGTTGCTTATTAAAAAAAAGAGTGTAGTGAACTTTTGCTAGAAATCACTTGCCCCCCCTCCTCCCCGCGATCAATGTTGTTTGAGGGTTGCAAGGTTCAGGGAAAAGTAGTTTGACAACGCAAACACTGTTTTATCATAAAATAAACACAACATTGACTTTTAGGGAAAGGGAAGGATTGATTGGGGCTGATATTATGGGATCAATGCAAGTCCGGATATATTATATCCAAGATTGTAGATATATGCTTTACTGAAGAGCTTTACTCTGTGAATCTTACCATCATTGAAATAAACTTATTTTCTTAAAGAACCAGTAAATTTCGACCGAGTTTGTCTGCCCCTCACTTCAGGTAGAAATTTGCCTTCCGTTTTTCTTATTTTCTTTGACGAAGCAGTATCAGATTTGTCTTAGGAATGTAGTATGGCATGTTTCCTTTTAATTTTGATACCTGAACTCGGGGGGTACTTAGGGGGGAGTTAATATTACTAGGGTACGGGTATGTGCCGCCAATATGGGTTGTTTTTTGGACCTGAAGTTCTCTAAAAATGGGTATGATTGCCGAAACCCCATTGTAAGAGGGTTGCAAATTGAAGAAAACTCACATGTTTAAGTTTTTGAGTCAGAATGGCGGTTGAGCCTGATCACAGTGTTCAGATGATCATGATTCTATGATAAAGATCACCGCTGTCATGATCATAACCGTGATCATCCATTATCATCACGATCGTTTGAAAAAAAGCAACTGCTCAATAAACAACTAGAGCTGTACTCGGGCTGTACTGACCAGAGCATTAAGCAACTTGAGGGCTCAATTCAGTTACTGTAAGCAACTAAGAAGTCAACCAACCAAGCTGTAGCATTCATCTCAAAATATATATGTTAATGTGAAGAGATATAAAAGCCTTTAGGTAACGTGTTTCCACTTAACTACTTTCTCCTAAAAGTCTTGTGTTGTTAGGCTTAACTGTTGATGATTTTGACTCGCGAAGTCAGGAGTGGTTGTTGTTGGGTACAAAAGAAGTTAGGCAAGCAACTTTTAAGAAGTTTTGAGGCCTTAATGTCCAAAAAATTAGGCAGTTTTGAGGGCAGGGTAAAACTCTGAGGGAAAATGAATGAATGATCTAATAATAAGAAGGCCCATGTGTCTTTCCTGCTAGCCTAAGAAGTTTCTTGTGGATTATTTGATCTAAGTTTCTTTCAGAACGATACCGTAGTCGATCCCGAAAAATACCCTCTGTAGACACTGCTCGGTATCATGGAATTTATTCTCACGGAAACAAATCATCAGAGAGAAATCATAGGTTGGTGATCAAATCATATAACTCCATGTTGTCATTTTTTATGGTGATTTTCTTTGATGATTTTTTCCGATTTTGGTGATGTTGTCCTTGCCCAGAGAATCAACAGATGGTCAGCAAATTGAGAAATTGTGATTTGCTTAGCAATTTATGAGTTTGCAAACCTATCCTAGTCACTCTGACTACGCTAATGTTGTTTAGTAAAGGAAGCCGACTTATTTTTGGCGCTTATTCGTCCACTATTAGAACAAGAAACAGCAGATGATTCTGAAAGCTTCGACCAAACCCTGTTTTGATCGTGAAAAGCAGATTTTCATCTTTACTGTGCTGTGGAACCTGCATTTACAAGGCTCCCATTGATTTTAAATATATATGATGTCATGACAAGCCTCGGAAATCTCTTTTACATTATAGTACCTATACACGAATTCTCATAGTTTTGTTAGGCGGTTATGTCCCATTGTATGGGTCTAGTTTCACTGTTAGTGGCGTCCAACCGAAGTTCCCCCAGGATCGTTTCTTCAAAAACATCCTTGCCAGACCTGCAAATCTTTTCCCTCAACCACTAACCTAAATGTTTCTTTGAAAAGTGACTTGCCCTTGCTTTTTGAAGATGTAAGAGGAGCTTCTGAAGAAAGGTGACTTTTGAGCGCCAGCTTGGTTTCTTTTAGAGTCTTTATGGCTACTCTTAGGTGCAAAATACCTAGGAGGCTAGAATAGGTCGGGTCTTAGCAGCATACATTATCTTATTGGGAGGGGGGTCAAAATAAACGGAGGATTGTTTTTGACAAACTTTATCGGCAAACTGCAGTGCGAACGGGTTGTGAGTGCGAATAAGATTAGACAAGCCATAGTTCTAACAAATAAATTATAGATGCAATTTCATACTGCAAGAAAGTCAAAGTAAAATAAAATAAAAAATAGCGACACCATTAACAATATTAGCTAGTGTAAATCGTAATAACCAATGAGAGGGCCCTAATAAGAGCGGGGAATCCATGAGATTCCTTTCGTAACTCTTCAAAAGCTACCTATTTTTGTTGATACGTAGGCTAAGGCGTCTTGAGTGTAGTCGCGGGGTAGTCGCAAGAAAGAAACCCTTCTCGTGGTAGGTTAGAATTGGTAATAGCGAATTTGCGTCCCTTACATTCTTTCACCTAAACTTTTTAAAAGAAAGAAAAACCAATTACAGAGAAAGATGCCACGAAAGTCTTCAATGAAAGCATTTTGCTTCAACACGTTTTCAATATTCGATATTCTTCATTCTTGTCCTCAGTCGATACATTCTCATTCAGATTACGACATTTTAAAACGTGGTTACTGCTAAAGAGACATAACTGTCGGTCTTTATCGCTGGGTGTGAAGTAAGTTTTAGAGCCAGACATTTAAATTCCACTAAAGAATAGAGAGGCCATGCGCGAGCAACACCTTTGACTGCCATGCGTAACTCATCAGTCTCATGATTCGAACAACAACAGCACAAAGACGAATTAAACATCGGGCCTAGTCTTTTTGTAATTTGGGAGCTGGAATATTACCCTTTTCCTAAAACGTGGAAGGTCTTTTCAAAAACAAATGTGATGTATCAAGAAGACCGTGAAGTTTACTTTGTTAACGAATAGCTATTCTAACGCGTGTACAAAGTTGTTTAGGTGTGAAAACCCTGGAACGACAATTCAAGTTGTTGATAGTTAGCAATTTGAATTCAATAGCTAAGCATGGCTTGCAACAGCGCCAGGGTCGTTTAGGGGTTACATGTTCCCCTGTTCCCTTGAGAAAATCCCTTGTTCCCTGGAGTTTTGTAGGATTATTTTTCAGATTGATAGTCAAGCGGATTGATAGGGAGGATTTTACCTGATCCCTGTTTCCTGATGTTCCTTTGTTCCTTTTAATTTTGGCCATGTTCCCTTGTTCCCTGGATACATTTCGCATGTTCCCATGTTCCCTGGAACTGGTTCGCTTTCCCCTAAACGACCCTTCGCGCAAACTCTAACCAGTTAGAGCCATCTCGGTTTTCTGTTATACTCGGTTTGATGAGCGATGACTTGGACTCAGGAAATAAGTCTAGTGAATCTGTTTCTTAGATATAATTTTAACTTCATTCCTTTGAATGAAAGTATCATAGTTTTCGTGTTCACAGGCCGTCTCATCTATATGTAAATGACCCCATGTCGTCGAAGACAGAGATCAGTGACTTTTCTAATAACTTTCACTCCTATAAGAGATAGTTATTGCCTGCCAGCTACTGCTCAATTCCCATACCGTGACGCAATTAGCAAGCCTAAATGATGTAAGCTATCAATCCACGCAGCTTTTCTCAGTTACGAAGAATCCACCCCGCAGTCCCTTAATTGCTGCAATATTTTGCTTCATTCTCACATGCAATTAGAAAGAGTATAGTTGAAAATCAATGTTCCGACTTGCCTTGCGAATAACGACAAGCTGTGGCTAAACTAGGAGACATTTCACGCGCGACATTGTATTCGACGTGTATCTCAGGATGGCTAAACATTACCCAAGGGTAGCTAAACATGCGAGTGACAAGCGTGCAACATGTTCCTTGAGTCACGGAGACAAGAAATGTTTCTGTTGTCTCCCAGAAACATATGCGTGACTCTTGCTACAAATGTTGTCACGCCCTACAAAGTTTCCTGGGTGGCTAAACTGGGAGACGTCGAGAGGACATGTCATGCGCGACAATGTCCTAAGCGACATTTCTCCTAGTTTAGCTAGGCCTTAACCATCGGAAGTCAGGAAAAACTGACAAACTCCCCCCCCCCCTCCTTCAGCAACTCACAAAGCCCCTACGGTTGTCCATTACATATTCTATATGGCTCCTTTTATCTGATTTTTCCACAAGTGGCATACCACAATAGATGGGATTCGAACCTGGACTGCATGATCAGAGAGCCAATGACGTTTCCACTGAGCTATAGAGCTCAATGAAATCGCCGAGTAACTCTCTGAGTCATACAGCCCAAGGCTCTCCTCCGTTTTGACTTTTTGTGTTTCGGCTATGTTGAGCCTTCTTCAGCACCATAAATATTTGTACATATTTTTCATAAATGGCTCCTTTTATCTGTATATAACCATATTAGCTTTCATCTTTCATTTATGCATGTTTTACCCTTTACCATATTTGGCAATAATCAGACATCTTTTGTATTTTCATGCAGGGATTGATATTACCAAAAATCTAAATTTTCAGCACGTTTACTGAATTATACATGAGCTTTCTATCGGACAATAGTCATCTATTGACTGATAGGATAACCTCTGAGACCAATGCACCTGTTTCGAAATACCGCAAATGCATTTAAACAATAAAAATCATTCCTTTGATTTATTTCATTATCTTTCTGGCAGATACACCCTTATAGATGTTAACTTTTCCATAACAAGGAATAGAAAACTGCGATAAAAGTGGCTATGACGCTTTCGAACATGCGGCTAGCTTTTTCGTCAGACACTCCTAAGAGTATTACCCCAAGGTATCAGCTCAGTTTTCAGTTTTTCACTTTTCAAAAATATGTACGAAATTCTATTTAAAACAAAAGGATTTCCAAAGGAATTTCCGTGAAAATGGTAGGATTTCCCGCAAGGGTGTACGAGATTCCATTGGAAAGATTTGCCTCTCAGGTCCCAGGGGGGTACTCATTTAAATTGTCATGATAGCTAAACCTGAAAAAACATTTTAGGTGTCCAAAAATAGATAGCAATATTTGGGGTCTCTAAAACATTAAATTCAATATTTGGGGGTCTGCAAGGAAATAGTGGCATGGACCCCCCGTATTGGAAGTTAATGAGTACCCCCCCTGGGCCTCAGGTATGAGAGTAGCATGTATGTCCACATATAAGTTGGCAGTTACAGCTATAGTTGGCGTTAGTTCTTTCGTATCGCAGATTGACCTAAGCCCGGCTTAACATGTCAAACTTTCTGGAACTATGAGCCGACTAGTTGATGTCAAAAACATACTAATTGCCAACAAGTTGCAAGAGCGCTTTTGTCGACAGGTCAATTGAAATACACGCAGTTTTTTTATAAGCAACTTCGCTCGGGCCTAGTTCAAAAAGTTGCTTAAAAAATCTAGTATTTCAGCCCTCACAGAATGACTGGTACCCCCTAAAAACTCTTATTTTAGCTCTTTTCTTGCTTCTCAACATATTGACGAGTTTACAACAATGTAGAATGTACTTTATAAGAAACGCTTTAGCACGATTTCAGCCCTATTTGCTTATTGACCAGTTGCTTATTAAAAAGTGTATGTTTGTTCAATGTGGGCAATTTCGCATCATAATTCTGGCTTTAGAATTCCCTATAAAATGCGCCCTTAATCGCGGCGCGCGTGCAGAAGCAATGTTCTGGTCACTACTGCATGGGGACGCAATCCAATCAATCTGTTTACATTTGCATAATTAGCATGGATTTGTCCAAGAATACCAAAACGCGAAATCTCCACGAGGCCCTAGTTAAGTATATTGAGTGGATTTAGAAACATTCAAACTTTGACCTATCTCCATTATCTGAATCTATCCATTAACCGGCTCAGGGATATGTTGACTTAACAGTTTAACAATACAGCATACACGAATTTGCATTTCATTAACACAATCAATTGTTTATATTTGTCATGAATGGCGAGCACAAGGATAGATTTTTCCACAAGTGGCATACCAGATTTGCTTTGATTTGAACCCAACACCCAAGAATGCATGATCAGAGAGCGAACGATGATTCTACTGAGCTAAAGAGCTCAATGAAATCATCGAGTAACTCCCCAAGTTATACAGCCTCAGACTCTCCTCCCGTTTGGCTTTTGTGTTTCCGAGGGGCAATCCCAGGGGGTATCTCTCTAACTTTCAATACAGGGGGTCCATGCCACTATTTTCTTGCTGACTCCTAAATATTAAGCTTAATGTTTTGGGAACCCCAAATATTGGGCCTAATGCCTGGGGGGCAATTAACTCCTTGGAATCTTGTACCGTACACACTTTGTTTTAATATGAATCTCGTACGCTTTTTCGACGAGTGAAATACCCCTCGTGTGTTTCGGCTACATTGAGCCTCCTTCAGCACCACAACCTTTCTTCAGCACGAAAGCTTTCTATGTATTTGTCATGAATGGCAATTACAAATATATAGAAAGTTGTGGTGGTTTGTAAGGTTCAATATAATCGATTGCTTACATATCTGATCAGCCAACCGAGTTTCGAATTCATGACCATGTGACATAACCAGGGGCGGACTGGCAGGGACGCTGGGTTGCGATTGCACCTGGGCCTTCTTGTTATAGGGTCTTTTAACAAACTGTTTCAGCTGTTTCTTGAGCAAATCTCTTCGATTTCTTGATTTTGGGATTTCGAAGAGATTTGGATTGGTTTCGCTCAGTCTGAAAACAGTTGGAAATAACAGAAATTGTTTCTCAATGCAGATAATTGGAAAGAAGCAAAAATAAAAAGATAATCAGCATATGCGCACAAAAATATGGAAGCAAGAAAATATAGAAATGCGAAAAAATTGTATAAGGGGAGACGATTTTGCCATCGAAATATCGCAAATAAGAAAAGAAGTATTTTACATGAACAGTAGCCCTTTCCTGGAATTGATTGTTCACAGAGGAGCTCGCTAGAAGCAACTAACAAGAAAATTTGCTATAATAAAAACAGGCCCCTTTTACTGGAAATAGCAACCCTTGAGATTCGCTGCCAGTCCGCTTCTGGACATAACCCACAACGCTTGATTGGTAGATATATGCAAAAGATAGATATATGCAAAAGATGATAAAGTTTTCCTATGTTATTGAACAATGCATCCTTACTCCAAGCATAATACTAATGAATAGAATGATAATATTCCGAAAATAAATTCGCTAAGATCCATTTTTACATCTGACACGTGCCGTTAGAACAATTAGATCAGTTGACCTCAGCAAGAAATAAATGCGATTGTTTGAATTGAATGATTTTTCCATATAAAAGAATAAATTTAAGCCAACGAATGCATTTCTTTGATTTATCTGATTTATTTTTAAACCAACTGTTCAACCTAGATACTTTCAGTAATAATAATTATCGACTTTTCTTTTAACAACAGATAGATATCTTCAAAGAGAATGCTTTCCAGTCTTCACTAGTCGCTTCTTACATCTGTCATCTTCCATTTTCGTTTTTCGTGAAAGCATCGTCAATCATCGTCACCTGTCGTTTATCATCGTGAACCCTCGTTATTCATCGTCACATGACAGCTATCTTCTTCTCCATTATTCTATCCCCAACCATCTTCAGACATCATCAACCATCACAACTCATCCGATGCGATGTATCGTTTACGTAACCTCCAAATTGGCCTTTTCGGAACAGTCGCAGGCAGATGTAGCCACCGATAAATTCCCTATAAATCGTAAAAATTGAACTCCATTCCGATTTTCCACTTCCTTTTAATCCATGTGCAGCTTTAGGCTTAGTTATTAAGTTTATATGAAAGGGTTTTCTTTATTAACCCACACATTTGTTCCATTCCGAAGTTCCAAATAGCACATTCCATGTTCCCATTCCCAAATTTCTCGTTCCGAGATTTGGATTTGAGATTTGAGAAACAAGGGAGAAATATGCATGCTGCTGGTCATGGCCGATAGAGCACTGCGGGCTCAGACGCATTCTGCGCACGAGGAATTCTTTTTGAAAGATGAGCACTTCAGAATGGAAAGTTAGTAAAATGATGTAAATAAGATTTTTTTACAAGAGAATAAGCATTGATTTAAAGAAAAATGCACAAATTAACGATAAATTATTAAAAATGTCAAGGAAGAAAGAGACGATTAGACCAAAGGTGAAACAGTTGAAGCAGTCAGGTAACAAAGTGATTGAAAAACTGCATGAAAATTGAAAATAGCTTGAAAATTCTTATTTTCAAAGAATCTAAACCTTCGTGCCACATAACAAGACATACACTACAAAACTCAGCAGGAAAAGCTCTTTTTAGCAGTACCAAAGGCTTACTGGAACCGTTTTCCGATACGAAAGGTAATTAAGTTTATTTATCGCAATATTCCTGAGCCTTCGAATTGACTTCAACAAAATAATAATGTGGCCAAAAGTTCTTATTTTTAAAGAAACTAAACCTTCGTGCCACATAACGAAACATACACTGCAAAACTCAGCAGGAAAAGCTCTTTTTAGCAGTACCAAAGGCTTACTGGAACCGTTTTCCGATACGAAGGGTAATTAAGTTTATTTATCGCAACAATTTGTTGTTTTTGACTGAATATTCCTGAGCCTTCGAATTGACTTCAACAAAATAATAATGTGGCCAAAAGTTCTTATTTTTAAAGAAACTAAACCTTCGTGCCACATAACGAAACATACACTACAAAACTCAGCAGGAAAAGCTCTTTTTAGCAGTACCAAAGGCTTACTGGAACCGTTTTCCGATACGAAGGGTTTTTGAATTTTATAAACGCGACAATTTGTTGTTTTTGACTGAATATTCCTGAGCCTTCGAATTGACTTCAACAAAATAATAATGTGGCCAAAAGTTCTCATTTTTAAAGAAACTAAACCTTCGTGCCACATAACGAAACATACACTACAAAACTCAGCAGGAAAAGCTCTTTTTAGCAGTACCAAAGGCTTACTGGAACCGTTTTCCGATACGAAGGGTAATTAAGTTTATTTATCGCAACAATTTGTTGTTTTTGACTGAATATTCCTGAGCCTTCAATTGACTTCAACAAAATAATAATGTTCTTATTTTGGCCAAAAGTTCTTATTTTTAAAGAAACTTAAACCTTCGTATCGGAAAACGGTTCCAGTAAGCCTTTGGTACTGCTAAAAAGAGCTTACAAAACTCAGCAGAAAAAGCTCTTTCAGACAGTACCAAAGGCTTATGTGGAACGAAGGTTTAGTTTTTTAAAAAGAGAACTTTTGGCCACATTTTATTTTGTTGAAGTCAATTCGAAGGCTCAGAAATATTCAGTCAAAAACAACAAATTGTTGCGATAAATAAACTTAATTACCCTTCGTATCGGAAAACGGTTCCAGTAAGCCTTTGGTACTGCTAAAAAGAGCTTTTCCTGCTGAGTTTTGTAGTGTATGTTTCGTTATGTGGCACGAAGGTTTAGTTTCTTTAAAAATAAGAAATTTTCAAGCTATTTTCAATTTTCATGCAGTTTTTCAATCACTTTGTTACCTGACTGCTTCAACTGTTTCACCTTTGGTCTAATCGTCTCTTTCTTCCTTGACATTTTTAATAATTTATCGTTAATTTGTGCATTTTCTTTGAATCAAGGCTTATTCTCTTGTAAAAAATCTTATTAGCATCATGTTACTAATTTTCCATTCTGAAGTGCTTATCCTTTGAAAAGAATTCCCCGTGAGTAGAATGCGTCTGAGCCCGCACTGCTCTATCAGCCAGCCACGACCAGCAGCGAAAATTCTGCCTTACTCTGCGCATGTCAAGTGCAAATTTCTCCCTTGTTGATTTGAGAGATTTATAGATTTTGAGATCGAGGTTTACATCAGCCTCGAAGCCAATTGTCACCATGACTGCCATGTTGCCATGTGTTGGAGTTGCTTAGCAGCAATAAAGATTGAAAGAATTATGTGAACTTGGTAAGTTGGTAAGTTTGCTGCTAATTCTGCTGCAGAAGACTATAAAAAGAAAGAAAATAAAACAGGAAGGTAATTATTGAGGTTTAATATGTTTGCAAAATGAGTCCAATGAAACACGCAGACATGGCAGGAAAGAATTGGTGTAGACTAGATTTAGATAGGCCTAAACCAGATTCGGCATACGGGAGTGAAGGTTTTTCACCCAACTTCATTTTTGCCAAACCGGCCTAACCCTCTCTCTTGTAAGACGTTTTTGCCGTGCCTCGTGTTTTGCTTTCTTTTGCTTTTGCCTTAACCTAAAATGATGTTTGTATGTAGTTTCTTGTTCCAGCCAATTATTTGCTTCTAAACGTCGACACGTCGACACGTTTAGGTATTATCTAGAGGCTCCTGGATGCAAAATCCTCCCCCCACTCACCCTCCCCAAACCCTAAAAATTTACAGGACCATTAGGAGAAGGGGGCGTTAGCTTGGACCCTCAACAAATCATGGACTATACACTATGGTATCATTTTATCATCAAATCATCACCCATGAAAATAATATTTTCAAATTTTGCAGCCCCATCCCCGTGGTGTTCCCCCCAAAGAGTCAATGTTCATTCTCTGAGTTTCTGACTCCAGCAACATTCTTGAGAATTCTCAATTGAAAATTGAAATTAAAAGCATCCAACAGAACTTTTATAAGCTCCTGTAGGTTTGTAAGCCCCCAAATTTGCCCTATTAGCCCCAAATAGACTTAAGGGAGCTATTTTGAGGATTTGTGGTATCCACATTTCTTGTTTAGTTCTTATGAAAATTTCAGATTGGTGTTTTTGTTTATAAAAAGGTTCAAGTTCTTGTTTTCAGTTGAAAATAATCTTCTTTCACAGAGAATGGGTCCTTTGCCATATGGTCCATCCACAACTCATGTAAATGCAAGTAATGGAGCTGATGTGAAAATAAATCAATTTTACATCACTGAATATTCAAACAAATATGGAAAAGATGGATTCATGCCAAGAGCTGGAGGTCACAAGGGAACTGGCTATCAGAGTAACTTCCGTCCTGGTGTTTATTACAGTAGGAAAATCGATGAGCTTGATAATCCCAAGCTAGGGTAAGTATTGTACAGTAGTTATTCGATTATCTGGCCTACTCGGGACATGAGATTTCAAAATGTGTGTGGATGATCCGAAATTCCAGATAATCAAAATATATAATCACAGCAAAACCAGTTACAAACTTACAAGAGTAACTTTTAAGGATTATTTTTCAAACAAACAGTTCTCTGCATTCTAGAGTATTTGAGATTTTAGAGTGATTTTGTCATAATTTCTGCATGATATTTTGATCTTCAAATAATTTACACAGAGAAAAATAGAATATTCACTGAATAACGCTTTCATAGTTGAACATTTTGATGGACTGGATAATTGAAGTCCGGATAAACGAGGGGTTGGATAATCAAATAATTACTGCACTGTATTCTTTATTGTTTAGACCTGCTCAACAAAAGACCACCAGGGTAAATATTTTACAAATTTGAAGGTGCTGTAGCATTGTGGCCTTATCCAGCTGGCTTGTGGTTTCAGAAGCTCAGCATGGTTGGGGTTCAAGCCCCAGCTACAGCTGAATCACAGCCAGGGCCAAGTTCCTTCACCTTCAAGATATCAAGTTCTCAATTATAAAATCATATAGCACATCCAAAACTTGCTCTATGTACAAAGTTTTGCTGTCATAGGGCTTGTATTATTAATTTTATGTGCATTCAAAGTTTCTGACTCTATGAAGGTTTTGACTCTGTATAGTGACTAGGGGTGAAACTGTTCACCACCTTAATCGTTTATTTGTACATAAGTTCAATTTCTATTATGTATATAATTTATCACCCTTTCAGGAAACTTCTTGCTGACAATTACAATTCCGTGACCAAAATCCACTTCAAAGATTTTAAAGGATCTAATGGAAAGGATCCATTACCAAAACAAATTTACATGGTTAAAAGTGGTTTCGTCAGAGATACTCAGCCAACAATACCTGCAACAAAGCAGGTAAGACCTTATCTAGTGATTTGCTTATAAAGTATTGTGTTAAGGGCTGATTCCACTAGTGCTTTTTACTTGCAATTTGCTTGCAGTTGTACTTGTAAGTGACTTCCGTGCCAGAATTTACAGTGTAAACCTTGAAGGGTCTTGAAATTAACATCTTTGTCATTTCGATTGCAAAGTTCTGGTTTAATTCTCTGGCAACAGACTTTCAATGTATGAATATTGCAGTATTCTCTATTGTGAAGCAATTTTCCCATGAAAATTATCATGTTATGCTAAGAACAGCGAAACATCTTTGGATCTGCATATTTGGATCTGAGTACTGTCAGGTGATCACTAGATCACCCAGAGTGTGCAGAAAATTACAAGATGGATTGTTGTTTGTTTTCGCGCTTGGACTCTTCAATTGATTTTCTATCGGTCATCCTGCTCAATCCCCCAAGCTAATTGGTGTTCAAAACACAATGCCAATCAGTTTCTCCTTCTGATTTGTGCATTTTGAGCTGCATCTGGGTATAAATTTCGCCTTAGTTTATTGTTTTGGAATGTTTTGAGGTTCATACTCTGAGGAGTGTCAGGTGAAAAAGGTTGAGAGTATGCCCAAAGATATTTCTGCTTATTCTCACAATTTTGCTTTAAAAATGTAAAAGAACTTCATTACTAAATATGCTTATCAAGAATATGCGAGAACCAATGTTTCTGTCACATATAAACAAAATGGAGTTATTTAAGACAACTAAAAAAGATTTTCGGAAGACTGATTGCTAGAAAAATTTAAAGTCCCTTATTGTTTTGCAACAATGAACAAAAGAAATTGTGGGATTTTGCTGATCAGATTGCTATGCCGCAAAATCTTGTTGAAGGAATGGCCACACCCTTTGTTGGAAAAGTTTAGGCTTCCCCCAAACTGAAAATTCCTAGCTACACCACTGTGACACCATCACAACTCTGGCAACCCTCTACGTTTTTTTGAGCATTGATTTAAACATGTGCTGCTTCTGCTTTTCTCTTTAGGTCAGATCTGTCTGTGTGGACACGAAATACGAAGGAACAGTGTACCCAACATTAAAACCTCATCTTCATAAAATCAGAAGTAAAGATCCTATTGCTCAAGAGAATGCAGGACATGTAAATATCATTCTTTTTTAATATTATCAGATCCAGTCTTTGAAGGGCTTGGTTATGTTATGTTCGTTGTTGTTTCCATTTGCCTTTAAGAAATGACCGTTAACACCTCCTTGTGGCTTAGTTGCCTTGAAGCCTGTTGCACATACGGTTTTCTGAGGTTGTTAACAAGGTTTTTAAAATAGACTAAAAAAACCTCAGATGACAGAATGTTCACACTGGGTCTTTTTCGTTCGCGAGTCTTTTAAAAAATTTCAACGGAAAACAGGCTTTTTGTATTATATCGCTAAGGTTTTGTTAAAGACAGGAGTAATAAATCCAGCAAACTCGGATTTCAATAATTTCTTCTTCCTTCACAAATACACTTTTTTTAATAAGCAACCGCTCAATAAGCAATTAGGGCTGAACTGACCTTAACATTAAGCAACTTGAGGGCTCAATTGAATTACTGTAAGCAACTAAGAAGTCAAACAACCAAGCTTATACTCTTTCTTGTTGTTAGGAAATTGTTTGTTCTTATGTTTTGCATGTTGAAGTTCGTTAGCTAACGTTTTTCAAATTACTGTCTCCCAAAAGTTGTGTTGTAGGCCTAACAGTTGATGATTTTGACCCGCGAAGTCAGGGGTGGTTGTTAGGTACAAAAATGTTAAGCAACTTTTAAGCAACTTTGAGGGCTGAAATGTCTAAAATTTTAAGCAACTTTGAGGGCTGGACGAAAGTCAAGTTGCTTATTAAAAAATAGTGTATAACCTAGTAAAGTTAGAAATCTAAAATATTAGTCGAAGCAATTTCATGTAAAATTGTTTTATTTAAGGGATGGTACACGTGGAGACCAACAGGAACTAGTATGATGAAAGCTGATTTTCGACCTTCCAGATACCTAACCGTAAGTACAGTGCATTATTATTTTCGACTTAGAAGCCTGATACCGCATTGTCACTGCAAGGTAGAGCTTTAAGCACCGTAAATCCCCGAATAAGGTCCCGGGGGCTTATTTGCAAAAACGTATTTTTTGGTGGGGGCTTATTCGAGGGGAGGGCTTATTCGAGGGGGCTTATTCGAGGGGAGGGCTTATTCGAGAGGAAGGCTTATTCTAGGGGAGGGGGCTTATTCGAGGGGAGGGCATATTCGAGGGGAAGGCTTATTCGAGGTGGGGCTTATTTGAGAAGAAGGCTTATTCGAGGGGAGGGGGCTTATTTCAAAGTGCAATAGCTCCAGCATGTTTTCGACAGAGTAGAAGAGAGAGAGAAAAGGATAACTATTGCAACTAATTTGTATTCTATAATCTAAATCAGCTGCTTGCCAGCTAATTATTGGTTGAATTGATAGTGAAACCTGTCAGCACTAGCTTTTGTAGTGTTTTCATTAGTTAAAAGATGCATTATAGGCAAAAATAAATTCATAAGGCCTTGGAATAATTCCTCATGGTGGCTTATTCGAGGGGAGCTTATTTGCAAAACTTAATTCTTAGATGAAGGCTGATTTGAGGGGGACTTTTTCGGAGGTGGGGGCTTATTCGAGCTTTTACTGTATAACGAGTTTAACAAATGTTCCGTTTCGACTAGTCAATCCAACAAACCCAGTTGATCTATTACTGAAAACGTAACCTTGTTTAAAGTGATATCTGTTTAAACATTACTTAAACGCAGTTTTTTTTATAAGCAACTTCCCTCTTGCCTAGTTCAAAAAGTTGCTTATTTTTGGACCTCTTATGGCCACCTTTTAGTGGCAAAAGTTGCTTAGTAGTTGCTTAATTCTAACTATATTTTTTTCCCTAAGAATAGTATAGAGGCTAGAAAAACAGCCAAATTTGGAGTTATCTTATAGCTTTTTATGCAACATAACGCTGGAACACCTATATACAGCAAAGGAATACTATAAATAGCATCAGTCAAGAAGTACCATGTAACCATATAGAGACTTTGTATTGAAAGTTTAACGGAAACCTCTTAAGTAACACTCCGTTGGTATGCGAGTTTTTGACAAATGAATCGAAATAGCTTCTAAGTTGATCGATCCTCCATTGCTTGCAGTGATATAAAGTATTTAAAATTCACTATGTTGCTTAGGTTTTTCTCCTGTGGTACTATACCTTGCTTAAAATTTTAGGCCTTCTACATCTTGGTTGCTTATAAGCGGTTGTTTATAAAAAAACTGCGTGTAGCCCTGTTTAAACACGTTTAACATGATATCAGTGTTAAAGCATTGTTAGCTGACGAAATCAGTGTGTTTGTAGAAAGTTCGAGTGTTTTCCGAGGTCTTAACATTAACGTTAAGTGCAGTTGGAATCGTGAAGGTGATATGACGTTGTGATCTAATTATAGCTAGCTAGCTAATGGATTCTCAAGCTAATGATTCGTTCTTGATTTGATCATGGGACTTTTAAGCTGTCGAACCTAAAAATAAAACTAAGTGGTGAAGCGACTATTTATTTGCTTTTTAACGAAGATAATGTATAAGGCTTTATATATAGTATTGGAACCAAGCATTTTTTATATTCTAAATTGACAACTCTCTGTCATAGGGAAACGAAGCTTTCACTACTGTGGCTACACGTTCAGACCGTGAAACTGGCTATACACGGGAGATAAAGCCAAACGGGGAGTTCACAGGGCGACCAGAACATGTAAGTTTACTAAAATATATTTTTATGCATGGAAAATACTAGGGTAGATTTTTCCATGAGTGGCATGCCACAACTGATCCAAAAATCTATGGAAAAATCTATCCTAATGTTTGCTATTCATGATATATATAACTTGATATGTGTGGTACTGAAGAAGGCTCAACGTAGCCGAAATACGAAGCCAAGCGGGAGGAGGGCTGCGAGCTTGGGCTGTATGACTTTGAGAGTTACTTGACGTTTTCACTGAGATCTTTAGATCAATGGAATCGTCGTTCGCTAGCTGATGATGCAGTCCAGGTTTGAGTGCCATCTATTAAGGTATGTCACTCATGGGAAGTCTGTCCTACTGTTTGCCAACCATGAGAAATATACCTTAATATGTATGGTACTGAAGAAGGCTTAGCATGGCGGAAACAAAAAACCAAACGGAAGAGAGCCTTGGCTGCAGGAGTATATAGACTAAAATCAAAATTCTAATCGTATTTTGTGACAACGAAATCTATACGGCTTTGTATCTGCAGTTAAAGAATAAGGTCTTAAATTCTAATTATTTATATCATTGATTAGGTTTTCACAAAGTTGAATCAGGTGCAACCATTAGTACAACAGAGAATCAAAAACAGGACCCGGCTGAGTATGCTAATATGGTTCATGCTAAAGAATACCCAAGGTATGCAGTAATTAATGTTCTTTGTTACTACTTTTACAATGCAAATATACGTATCATTTGTTGTGAATACTTGTGTATTTAAGACTAACGACTACATTCTCCGACTACACTTTTTTTTAATAAGCAACTGGTCAATAAGCAACCAGGGCTGAGATTTTGTTAAAATGTTTTGTGAAATAGCTTTCTTTACATTGGACATCCTTGCAAACTTGTCAATTACATTGAAAAGCCAGAATAGAGCTAAGGTAAGAGGTTTTAGGGGTAACAGTCATTCTGCAAGGGTTAAAATACTAGATATGTTAAGCAACTATTCTATTCTATTCTATGATTTATTTAATGTTAGTTTTGACAATAGTGATGTGACACAAATTTATACTAACATGAAGCAACTCCAGAGATTGCATTAGGTCATTATTTGCTGCAAAAGAAGCAAGCGCATTTGTTACTAAGAAACCACGTTTTTAGCAAGTTTTTAAACTGCCTTGGGTTTCGAGCTGATGTTATTTCATCCGGAAGGGCGTTCCAGATTTTTATTTCATCCAGAAGGGCGTTGCAGATGAAGGGAACGCCCTTCATCTAGAACTCTTGAGGGCTGGACCAAAGTCTAGTTGCTTATTGAATAAAGTGTATATTTTTATTTGTCATTTCAGCATGTCAGCTACCACTTTCAGAGGTTTGCAGAGGGAAAAGGAAACGCTGCCAGAAAGACTTGGCAATCTTTCGTTTGGAAATAAGGTTAGTTCTTTGGTTGTTTTGTTTGTTATTTGATTATGATAATGACGGTGATGATGATTATGATGGTGATGGTGATGATGATGTTGATGTTGATGATGTTTATGATGATGATGATGATCGTGGTAATGTTGATGAGGATGATGATGATTTTGTTGTTGATGATAATGATGACGATGATGATGATCCATGATGATGATGATGATGATGATGATGATGATGATGATGATGATGATGATGATCGTGATGGAGGTGATGATGATGATGATTGGGATGATGATGATGATGGTGATGATGATGATGATGGTGATGATGATAATGATGATGATGATCCATGATGATGATGATGATGATGATGATGATGATGTTGATGATGATGATGATCGTGATGGAGGTGATGATGATGATGATGGTGATGATGATGATGATGATGATGGTGATGATGATGATGATGGTGATGATGATAATGATGATGATGATGATGATGATGATGATGATGTTAGATAATGATGATATGATGATAATGATGATGATCATGATGGAGGTGATGATGATGATGTTGGGGATGATTTTGATTATGATAATAATTTTAAGACTTTGATGATTTCGACAACGATAATGTTGATGGTCACGATGATTACATTAAATTCTATGAAATTTAATGTTTTTAGGAAGATACTGGTTACACAGAAAATAATTGCAAGTACGTCCAGTCGGCTGAATCACCCCAATCGTTACAACGGTATAATACAGAATACTACACAAGGTAATCCCTTTTTTCTGAATTCTAAAATCCTCTTTTTTACAAGGAAAGTCACAATATTTATTTACTAAGACGTATAAGAGATATTTGATTGGGATGGGGGTAGACTTATTACCTGAGTCCCAGTTATCGCTCATCAAATCGGAATGCACAAAGCCGAGGTCGCTTAAACTTTTTTATATACAGTTCTATCTTTCTGTTGCATGTTTTCTAAAAAGAGATTTTGTTCAGACGCTTTGTAGATTTAACAATATCGTTGTAACATTGTTATGTTGAAAGTAAACGGTAATTTTGTGAACTACTACGCCCCAGTTGGGTGTTGAAATTGAGATTGAATCTAAGCGATTCATTTCAGTAGCGATAACTATTCCTCGCAGGTCCGGTTAATTTCACACCTTTCGATCCGACCTTTGCAATAAATAGGCAAGAAACCACATTTCTCATTGCCCGATGATGGGAGACGGATCTCTCCCAAAACGTTGCCCAACTAAATATCAAAGGCTTGTCATGATAAGTGGTGACTATCATGTCTAATACAGTGTCAGAAACAGCCTTGATAAGTCCGAATATATAACTATGACTCAGGTTATAAGTCTAGGTTGGGGGTAAACCCTTAGCCTGCCTAATTCGGACAATGGTGCACGTCAAAGCGATGAAAATACTTCTCAGTCCTCGAATCCTCAACAGCATTAGGTTTTAAAAGTTAGAATTTGTTTTGAGTTTCTTTTGCAGTCGCCACCACTGCAAAACGAATGCCTTGTTTAAAAAGTGAATTTGGATAAGCTGCTTCCAAGCATTTTGCCTGTTTTCCCGTTTTCGGAATCCTGACAGAAAGCAATGCAAATTAAGAGTCCGATTATGTCTCACTTTTCTGATTTGTGTTTTTTTAATTCATGTCTGGTTATCAATTCCGCCTTAATCAGTTTTTTCGGTCTGTTTTTGACGTTTATACTCTGAGGCGTCCCAGATATAGAAAGCTTACCGTTTTGGAATCCTGACACAAAGCAATGCAAATTAAGAGTCCGATTATGTCTCACTTTTCTGATTTGTGTATTTTTTTATTCATGTCTGGTATCAATTGTTTCGGTCTTTTTGACGTTTATGCTCTGAGGAAAAAATTTTTATTCGATCACCCTCTGAAGAAGCCTTGCTTGGCAGGGCGAAATATTAGTTTAAAAAAATATTTTAATTCAAAACTATAGTTTCGCTGTTGTTTTTGCGTGGCGGTGTTCCTGCTTAGTTTTTTATTTATTTATTTCTTTATTTCGATACCCGGCGCTAGAAAAGTCAGGCGAAATCGATAGGAAAGGAGTGCACATCCCTTCAGCAAAATACTCTAAGTAGTGCACCCCCACGCCCGATACAAACAACTTCATGCACTAGGCTGCAGTTTCTTATGAGTCAGTTTCTAGGAAGCGAGTTTTACTCTATTCAGGATTAGTCCTAATAAAACAAGCAATAAGAAGTACATTATTTTTCTTGACTTCAGGTTCTTTGACAAAACTCCAATGGGTGAAGCACGGATGGGAAACACAAAGGGAAACGTAATGGAACAACCTCACAATGGATTTACGAAGAGCACAGCTGTACATGATTTCGGAAATGAAATTAATACAACAGAACACATAAGAAACCTGCATCCTTATGTACAAAGGTAAATACATTCAATTTAGAGAGTTTGCTTGTGACGATCTGAAATCATTTGGCCATTGCCTATTGTGATTGTAGCAAGGCCGACATTTGTTGGCTGATCAGGCCAAACGAGGCCAACATTCTAAAATGCTGGGTGAATGTTTGGTCCTAATCAAACTTCAAACAACTTCAATCAAACTTCATCAAAAATGATATTTGTCATGAATGGCGAACACAAGGATAGATTTGTCTGCAAGTTTCATACCACAAAAAGTAGGACTGGAACTTGCGCTATGAAATCGCTGAATAACTCTCCAATAACTCTCCTCCTGTTTGGCTTTTTCGTGTTTCGGCTATGTTAAGCCTTCTTCAGCACCATACAAATGTATACATATTTGTCATGAATGGCGAATTATCAAACTTCAACAACTTGCTACAATTTCTTAGCATCAAGGCAATCGTGCTTGCGCATTAGCAATCATTTCGTTGTTCCGAAATGTTGGACAGCAATGTTTTTGGACGTGGCCTAACGGCCAAACAATTGTTGTAAAGCAAGTTTAAAATGTCTGACCACCAAAGTTTGATCGTTTGGCCAGTGCCTTACTAAGCTGTTTCATTAATTTTTTCACAGGAGCATCAAAGCTAGAGACCCGTATTACGTCTCTCAGATTCATGAACACAAGAAAAAACCTATCACAGCATGAAAATATGGACCAATCATAACTGTAAGACGATTTTGCATTCTCTAATATCATATATCGCTTTGGCGTTGACTAATTTCCTAAGGTAGGTAGACATAATGATAATTTAATTTAATTTTTTAAGTCAATTTTCTAATTTTTACTTAACAATTTAGTTTGTATAAACGGACTGCTAACTGCATAACATTGACTTAACTGTAAATAGGGCAATAGGCTTGATTTTGTACAATATTAAGTGAAGGGGTGTCTTTAAAACAACTTTATTACGCATCTTTCTGGGTATTCAATCTGAATATTCAGCTAAAGGGAGGGGTTTCAAAAGAGTATTTCAAGCGACTGCTGTACTGCATTACTATTACCTTTGTTCTAAGGTCGTGTTTTACCAACGACATACAAGCGAAAGACAGCTACATGTGAAGGAAACACTGATTGGGCCTGCTAGGAAGCTCGGGTTTTTGGCACTCGATCGGTGGGACTCGAGGCGGCGGCTATGTTCGTCAAGCATTTTGCAATGGGCTATCCGATTCTTTTGAAGATATTGTGGCGTCGTGGTCTAATCCAGCTGGCTCGTGGTGTCAAGGTGAAGGTAAAGGTGAAATGATGTTTTAGCGCCAGTCGCTAGGATCTCAGTAGTAGGTTAACTAATCGAGACCTCGAATCTGGCTGTGACACTACCGTGGCTGGGCTCCAACCCTGACCACACTGAGCTCCTGACACCACGAGTCAGCTGGATTACACCACGACGCCACAGCACCGTCGAAAACTCAGCGAGGTTTGTGTGTAGCCCCAACTACGGTAGCAGAGGGTGCAGTCTCAGAAAGTGCTGTGGCGTCCTTGCTGATGGTGTCCGAAGCTCTGCGAGTTCGGAATTTGAGCCCCAGCTATGTCACAGTCAAGGTCGAAGCCAGTTAGGGAATTACTTGTTCTAATACTGACTGGGATCTCATTCCAAACCTAAGCGGCAGAAAAATGAAAACTGCGTTTCGTATATTCCAGCCTAGCTCTACCAATTTGAAGGTCGAGGTAGTTTCTTGTTCTGTACGCAGATACCATTTATCTTTCGGTGAATTTATTACAATCGTTCTTTCAACTATGTATCTTTTGAAGAAAATAATGTAAAGCTGAACTCCGCCCCAGTGATGTCACCTTCGGAGAGGAAGGAGCTAGCGTTGGGAGTTTTAACTGCACATATCGACTGCAACTCGGCACCGATCGCGTAATGATAATCGCAACTCGGAAAACAATTTCGCACAAGCAATTTGCTCTACTGCCGTGCTGCAAACGCCATTTTGGGAGACTAACCTCCTAATGAGATAGCTTAAGAAATATATCAGCCTTTGAGCAAGGATTTTGCGCATTCGTTTAATAACATTGCCTTGCATTTTTGATTAGGCCTATTTTGTTCGCATTATGATCTGGTAAACAGACATGATTTTGTAACAGATTCAGTCAAGCGTTCAATGTTCTGAGACTTGATTGAAAATATCCATCTTCATGTTGATTGGCTGTTTATAAACTCAACGCTTCTGATTGGTCGATCAAGATGGGCTTTTTGACGTGAATGAATATTCAATACGCAACACCTGTTACCCAGTGAGCTCGTCGTCTTGAGTAATTTCAAATTCATTTGCTCTGCAATATTTTTTTGGATTTAATTTTGCTCAATTTTATGGCTTTTTTATTGTTATGAGGTAAGTAAACTTCTTTTTCTTTTTATATTTTTCTAAGCTGCAAAATGCGAATTTCGGGACAAATTTTCTGTTTGCAGCAACCTTTTGGCGAATGCTGCGATGCCATAAAAGACACATAATAGCGAGGTGCCACAAGGATGAGCACTTGCGCTTTTGATTGATTTCTCAAACCAACTAGACTTAGAAAACCGAACTACTAAATGCAAGATGTTTTTTCGTCTCTTGTAATTCTTGCCTAGCCTATTACTATTACCCGTATGAAGTTCCAGCTAATCCATTTTGTTTATGCGCTCTGGCCTAGTAATCCTTATAAATTCAGTGAGCAAAGATGGATGTGAATGCATGTTAACCAAAGCGAAAAATTCAGGGTTAACTTGATTTCAGCTAAAGCTTTGCACTTGTTTGAAAATCGTTATTTCTTAACACTTAACTTGAAAATTTTGCAGCCGTAAACGTATAAATGATTTGTTTGAGAGCGAGAGGTAACTGAACCTGAGCCTCAGTATTTCCGAATAGTCGTAGACTCATGAATTCGATGTAGAGAAAGACGTGAAAATGTCTGGGAGAGGGAATCCTTAAGCTATGGCTAAACTAGGAGACTTATCGCTCGCGACACTGTATTCATCTTTTTCTCCCAGGGTGGCTAAACATGCGAGTATGACAAGCGAGCAACATGTCCCCTGAGTCATTCGCATGTCGCGGAGACAAGGAATGTTTCTGTATTCTCCCAGAAACATTTGCGTGTCTCTTGCTACAAATTTTGTCGCGCGCTACAAAGTTTCCGAGCTGGCTATACTGGGAGACACTGAGAGGACATCAATGTCGCGCGCAACATGTCTCCTAGTTTAACCAGGCCTTTTAGGATTGAGCCCTCTTTTGGACTCCGTTTACACGAGAACGGATCTGAGTGAAACCGTTCCCATAAATATCACGCCTTTTGCTTACACGGGTACGCACAGATCGGGAATTGGGTCGTATCTTTTGGGCACGCTAGAAAAGTGGACCCATTTGTATCCGTTCTCGATCCGTTGCCGTGTAAATGCAAGAAATCGTTATCTTACCCAAATCGTACCCGGAAGGTACGGATGTTTTGGATCCGCATCTTTTTCTTTACTGTTAACGGGGTCTTATAGATAATGCTATTAGCTATATCTTTGAAGATGATCAACTTATCTACCGGTCTTACACCCCGGATGCGAAACTACCAAAGACCTTCTTAAAAGATTGCACTGTAATTTTCAACTGAGTTTATGACCCAAAACTGGGGTCCACATACAAGTCCCCGTCCCCAGGTCTTGGGGATTTCACCCCCGGGTCCTACACTATGATACAATAGAACCTTTTCTTGGATAAAGTTACTAGTTTGTTTATCATTATGATTATCATTTTTCAGATTAAAATGAGACCTGTAGTTCTCATAGTATTCATCGCTGGATTTATAGCACTTTCGACAGAAAAACACAGACATGGTAATAAATGTTTGAAATATTTATCTTGAGGCTCTATATGCGTTCTCTTTGCTTTGTGTAGTTACTCTTAGGTGCCTAATTGCTGGAGGGTTGGAATAGGCGGGGAGTTGGAACTGCAGTCAGAACCTTAATGAAGAGGGGATCGAAATAAAAAGGGGGGTCGGAATTTGTTTGACAAACTTTGTAATTGCTGAAATGCAGTGTTACGGGCTATCCTTAGTGTTAACAAGCAAAGTGTATAAGTGAAATTTCACACTAAGAAAGTCACAGTCAATGAAGTAAGAAATATCGACATAAATATTTATGATGCAAATCTTAATAAGCATCAGGTCCTAGTAAGAGCGGGGGGGGGGGGTTCAAAAATATAATTAGCAGGGGGCGGCACAATTAGGGGCACCTAAGAGTAACTATGCCTTCATTTCTATGCTAGATGCATTATACATGCCATCGTTATTATAGTATTTATTTGATTTTCCGGCCTTCTCGAGACCCGAAATTTTCAAAGTAAAGTAAAGTAAAGTTGCCGTTTTTGAGTCTACTATTAGCCTAGGGCTTCTCAGTCGACTTTACACTTTACCCCTGGTCTGGATGCATATAGCATATAGCAGGGTGCAGCCACACACGGCACTCATAACTACCGACCAGGTACCCATTCATACACCTGGGTGGAGAGAGGCACATTTGTGTTAACAACTTGCCCAAGGTTGTTATCTCTGCAACACAAGTGGAAAGACCGTGGCTCGAACTCACAAAATTTTCGTGGTGAGTCCAGCACGCTAACCACTGCGCTGCAGAGACCTTCAAATGTGAGCGGAATACCCAAAATTACAAATACTACGGGAATACTAGAGTGAAACACCGAGACACTTGGTGGAAGTCAACGCCTTACTGAAAACCAGTCTTTAAATGTTTGAAGGTGCTGTAGTGTCATGGCCTATGCCTTTTGGGCCATGCTCAGAGGTTCGAGTCCAAGCTACACTAGCGTCACAGCAAGGCTCGAGGTCTCGATTAGTTGACCTACTACTGAGATCCTGTCCTATTGACTGGCGCTAATTACACCTTTTCACATACACACAAGAGCTCAGCGTAATCTTTTTAGTCCATTTAGCTTCTATTCATTGCTTTCTTTTAACTTTTTAAGGAAAAAGGCTTCATCGTTTGAAGAGAATGGTCTCCGAAACTGGAAGATCTATACAACCTGCGAAACGTAAGATTATATAGCCGTTACTTTTCTTCAGTTTCTCTCTATAGGGAAATCTTTCATTCTGTAATTTGAAGGCAAAGGACTAGCCAATGATTATTACTAGTTTTTGTTCTTATCCTAAAAATCTGCCAGCTTTCCTTCTATAACAAGGAGAAATTGGGGCTTGTGTAGACAAGTGGATGGTACCGTTTGTGGTACCGACAAGGCTAGCAAAAACTCTAATTGAAAACATTAACCAACTCTTTATGAATCTTAAATGCTATCCCTAACACCAACGCCCTCACCCTATAGCCGTACTCCTACCCTATCTCTACATTAAATCATTACTGCATCCAGTAGGGAATTTGTCAGCAAACTGTGTGGTACAGTTGCCCCCGCGGACGCCGAGTCCCCTCCCATCACAGAGCAAGAAATAGTGCTTTTGCTCCAGTGGCCTAAGTGAAAACGAGCCCTCTCATCTACTCAGTATCAAAACAAAGTCTTACCAGTTTTACTTTTATTCCTCCAGTCCTGATTTGACGATCGCATTTTTATATTTTCAAGGATCATGGATCTGTCACCCTGGATGCGTAAAATTTTGCTTACCTTCATGCAAAGCAAGCTGCTGTTCAGGGGGTTCGCGTGAATACCATCCAGACATGATGCCAATGATTGAAGCTTATCAGAAGAATATCGAAAGAGAGGCAGACAGTGCTTCAGGGAGAAATGGTGTTGCTTATCCATGTGGAATGAACTGCGCACCAAGTTGCGCACCATTATGTAGCCAAGGTACCGCTTTACAAGTATCGTGTTTTAAAAGTTTTCATTAAACATATTACCTAATTTCCAGTTATCGCCCCTGAAAAGAGACTCTGTATGCCGAGGTCCATTCAAAACCCCAAACCTCTAAATGAAACAAGGATTTTGCTTCAATTGTTTGAGAACCGTCCTCACTGTAATTTTCTGCACAATATAGGTTATCAAATAAGTGTTAACCTATAGGAGATTCAGGCAATTGGAGCCGTAGGATGGTTGCTCTATTTGCCGCAAATTGTACTGAATATGACCGCTTTTAATTAAGTTTGTACTGATTATCTAGAAAATCAATACACATATTTTTACAAATTTTCAGAAAATTAAGAAGCATGTTTATACCAATATCATGAACAACTATACACTTTAGGGCGGCACGGTTCATAGCTAAGGTATTTTTGCATTTTCTCTTGCAGATTGCTGCGGGCCTCAGATGATGTCACAACCTCAGATGATGTCACAGCCAGCGATGATGCCACAACCCCAAATGATGCAACAACCGATGATGATGCAGCAGCCCGCTATGCCTGAGCAGCAAATGAGTGTTTGTGGTCTTACGTGCTCTGTCGAATGTGCACCAATGTGTTCTCCAGGTAAGTGATGCTTACCTCCAGATACACTTGTTGGGAACGAGGGACCAAAATGACCACGGTCTGTCTCTTTTTTGAAACACATAATAGACTTATGTTAGATATGATGAGACCCTTTTCCAGCCACAGTACGATATTACTTGCCCTGCTTGCCCCAAATCGAGCTGCATTAATGAATCATAGCGTCAGCAAAGGGGATGATCGATTTATCTGTTTTATCTGTATACTCCCTGTGTTGGCCTTTTGTATTACTTTTGGAATCTTGACGGACAGCAGACAGTTCTCGCACTGATTCCCTTCTTTGCTACCTGTTACCACCAAAACTGTTGGTAGATTTGGTAGACAACTCTTTTTGGAAGTAGTGTTGTTTACTCTTAAAGAATTCCTGAAAAATATGCTTGTAAAATACTTTAGGCTAGGCTTAGTGGAATCACCGTTTGCTTTCTAATCATGCAGTCTAGGCTGTCTAGGGTTCAAATTCGATCAATTATTTTATGCTACTGGTGGGAAAATCGATCCTGGTGTTTGCCAACCATAATAATATATATTAATATGTGTGGTACTGAAGAAGGCTCAACAAAGCCACAACACAAAGCCAAATGGCAATTGGAGAGGAATTTTTGGCTCTGTGACTTGCAGAGTTACTCGACAATATCAATAGACCCATAAGATGAGCAGAATTTTCGTTGGCTTTGTGATCATGCAGGCCAAGCTCGAATCTCATCCATTGGGGTATTCCGTTCGGGTGAAAGTTTTGCTGTAATAAATGATAAACAAATTCTACTTCCTTATGTTTAATGCGGGTTTTCTTTGCTTCCAGAATGCTGTTCCCAGATGCCTATGGAGATGCCAATGCAACAAATGCCACAAGAGCAGCAGTTTCAACCTCCACCGCCTCCGCCACCCTCACCACCGCCACCAAGACCAAGACGCCCACCACACAAGGCAAAGAAACCAAGAGAAAACCGCCAACAGCTATGGCGCCTAAGGATGGATCAGTGTGTGATCCAAACTGTGAAAAATTGTGTTTGCCAAACTGCAAATTCACATGCTGTATACCAAAACGACTGAGAAGTAATAAATTTGCTCATGAGGCCGGTAAGTATCGACCCTATTTGAATTAATAACTAGTGGTATGCCACTGCTAATCGAAGACTGATCCAACCAATGATTTATAAAGGCTTGTTTCAATCGTATACGATCTTTGATGATCGCTTAGGATCGCTTGAGTTTTGGCAAGCCTGGTTCTTATATGTCGTAAACCTGCTCGCAGACAGTCGGCAACCATCTGCGATCATCGCCGATGAAGTGCTCACATATGCTGCTTGTCCACGATGTTGATGATCATCCGTCCCCTGTGCTGTCACATGCGTCCTAGGAAACAAAGAACCTCATTTCGATATGACCAAGAAATGATCTCCAATGGTCGCCGAGGATGTTTTTCGCACGAATTCTTCGGTCGGCCATCATCGCTGATTTTCGCAAGAAGCGAACTTTCTTTGTTCATCTGCAATCCTCACCGATCATTGAAAATTGATGTCCTCATTAATCCCAAGCATCATAAGGCCATGACTGCCGATAATCTGGTTACTTATGAGAACCAGGCTTAACGATCAATTAGAATTCTAAAACACACATCGAATTTGCAGTGATCCCCACTGTCTCTTGATACTTCCAGCTACCTAGGTAGGGAAGTTGTGCTTTATGCAATTGTTACTTTAACCAATTTTCCAAACAAATCATTGAATATGTTATCTTCCTTTGCAGTTGCTTATGGACCAAAATATCTACCTCATCGGACGCCAGCAGTCAACCCTGCTCCAATGGGACCACCAGCATCACCTTCTTGCATCGGATCATCAGATGTCTGCAACCCCCATATTGCTGGACCCCCACTGCCGCCACCAATAAGGACATGTGGACATGGGTGTGCTCCAAGCTGCTACCCAGCCTGCAGCAGTGCTTGCTGTGGTGCTTCTCAAACTGCACAGATGATAGCACAATCGGTAGCACAAGCAATGACACCTCCTGCTATGATGCCTGCAAGTTGCCCACTTGGATGCCCTGCTCAGTGTGCGCCTCAATGCAGCCCGCAATGCTGCTTCCCCGCATTACCACCACTTCCACCGGCGCCAATGAATACCTGTCCTATGGGCTGCCCTGGGCAATGTGCCCCTCAGTGCTCTCCGCAATGCTGCTTCCCAGAATCGCTTCCCCCGCCTATGCCTCTTCCAATGTTGCCTCCTCCAATGTTGCCGCCACCACCTCCACCTATCATGATGCCTGCACAAAGATTAACCTGTCCAGGCTCTTGTGCACCTTCCTGTGCCCCTGCATGTTCGCCAAGCTGTTGTCGTCCAGCATTCATGCCTCCACCACCACCACCAAGACCTCAAATAGTATCATGTCCTTCTCCTTGTGCATCTAGCTGTGCGCCTGCCTGCAGTCAAAGCTGCTGCAGTGCATCTATCCCACAAGTGCAACAACCTGTGATGCTTCCAGTCGCAGTTCCATACCCACAAGGCATGCCATTACAGCAATCAGTATGTGCTAATTTCCCTGGGTGTTCCCCTTCATGTGCACCCCAGTGCGCCCCATCATGTTGTAACGAAAACACCCAACCCATCGTCATCCAAACAAAACCAATCGTTGTCGATTTGCCTCCTCTTCCACCACCCCCACCCCCACCAGTAGCGATGTCATGCCCAGCTTCATGTCCCGCGTCGTGTGCACCAAGCTGCTCTCCACAATGCTGTGAAGCTGCCCCAATGCCTTTGCCGCCCCCACCACCAGCACCAGTATCAACCTGCCCATCAGGATGCTCTGATTACTGTGCACCAGACTGTTCGTCGACTTGCTGTGACTCGACTCCCGACTTGAGTGCTCTTGCTAAGTCGATCTCAGGAGGATCTGATGGATGCAATGGAGATGACTGTGCTCCAGTCTGGGATAAAAGAAGGAAGATTCAACCTGTCAGCGATGATAAAAGAAGCCGAATACCTTATGAGAAGTTAGCAAAGATTGAAATGCTTAGGAAGAGAAGTTGGGGATCATAAAACTGTAAATATCTAATCAATTAATTGAAGAATGTTTGGCGATGGACTAGATGGACCTTTGAGAATCGTCGCGCTATTTCATGAACTATGAAGGAATGAATGTAATGGACATCTTTAATCTTAATCTTGATTCTAATAGAATTTTCTAATAGTTCGCTGTGAAGATATTTATTTGGCTGCAAGATTTTCACAATCTTAGGTCTTGGCCAAACAATCAAACATTGTTGGTCAAACATTTGATATTTGCTGTAGTAGGAATGTTTGTCTTTCTGTCCGTTTAGCAAAGTTACAAAGCACCTAAGGCCCTGGTAAAACGACCCAGCATAGTTGGTAAGACATCGTAATTTTAATTGCAAAACAAAATGTTCGGGCGATTGACTAGGTCGTAAAATGTAGCTCCTCAAACATTTTCTTTGTGAAACAAGCAGAAAATGTATTTAAAGTTTTACTAGACGTCGCTTAGCATTTCAGTTTTTCCACCTACGTTTTGCAACGTGGCCAGATGGCTAAACAAAACACTGCTTGCGTCTGACAAACATTGTTAGTGTTTAAGAATTTGTTAACTGGCTGATTAAGAAAGCAAAAATTCTAATGTTTATATCTGGGCAAATGATCTAACATTGTTTGTCAAGCATGTATTTGCTTGTTAAGCAAAATGTTTACCGTTTGGTCGCCCAGCAAAACAATGATCGTCAAAAAAATTTTTTGAACTCAAAACATCGTGCAACGAATTCTGCTTATTAATGCTTGTCAAGCAATGTTTTGTGACGTAACCAAACATTAAAAGCATTGCTTAATAAGCAAATGCATAATGTTTGAAAAACAATGTTTGATCGTTTGGCCCGAGATTCAATCCCCTAGAATACCACCTGTACATTTGCGTGTAACAGATGAAAAAGTTTTTGTGAAGTTGAATCAGCGCATGCCTCCATTAATATTGTTTATTTTGTTTGCTGTCTTAACTATAAATTGTAAATTGTTTACTATAATATTCTTATAAGAATAACTATTTTTTAAGTTGTCATCACATTGATGAAATTTCATTTTTAGAGAAAAACTTTGTAAAAATAATAGAGATATCGATAGAACATTAGCGATTGTTAGCTGCCTAAAAAAATTTGCTGATTTTTCTTCTCCTGAGCTAAAAATATCTGTTAGCCGCCGGGGGCGTCTGATAGGAGGCTTTCAATCGATGTATTATGGCTTTTAGTGATGGTGAGGGGATGTTTTAGACGATAGATGAAGTTGCTGAACTATTGTTATCAATTTTAAGAGATTTTTGCCAAATTATAGGTTGCTTTCATATAACTCCTCGTAGTAGGGTCCAGCTTTTATGATAAACAGATTAGACATGACCCTAAAATGCCAATCGTGAGACAGGTTAGTTTTACCCTACTTATAAAAAGTTGTTGTAATAGTAGTTATGTTCAGTACGAGAGCAACTACAGATTCAGACAACTGGCATTTGGACTTGCTTAAAAGGCAATAGCCCAAGCTACCTGTTGGATAATGTCTGAACCCTGAACCCTGAATGCCTCAAGTCAGAATCCCTGCAATAAAGCAAGGATAGCTGCCTCTGGATGATCTCAGGCGAGCAAGTATAGTATGAGCTCTGAGCCCACTCCTGCGTCCCAATGCATCGAGGAAGAGGACAACTACTATAAGATACTACAATAATAAAAACCTGGAATTTCCAGAGATAAAATCCTTTGCAGGATTATGGGTTCAATTTTCTGGGACAAAATGCAATTTTCCTGAATGATTCGCAAAGTTGCGCTCATGTAGCCGCGAGTACACACGCATATGGAACTACAGCAGCACAGCGACCAAACTAAAACAGGTTGCGAAGTAGAAAAAAGCATTTCGTATTACTATTACAGTCTTGATTATTCATATATTTACAGGAAGAAATAGCAAAAATAAGTTCTAAATCGAACTATCTAAAATATATTTCCAATACGTCAAGCTACAAGCCAGCTTACTACTATATAATGCAAACATGTCAACCTAAAAGCCAAAAGATTGCACAAACAAAATCGTGAAAAAACTTGAAAATGCTATGTTTTATCAAACGTAAAAGATGCCAAATTCAGCCAACAATTTTTCGCAAATTTCATGCAATAAACTCAGCTGCAAATGCATTGTATTTGACGGCAAGGTCGATAAAGGATTTCAAAGCAAATTTTCTACGACATGTATTTATATCTTTATCTTTACGTTTTCTTTTAGGCAGAAAACGAGATATATTTCTGTTTTTGTGAGATTCTAAATAGTTATAAATTCGTGTATTAATTCATTGTAAAATCAATTTTTTGAAATTTCTCGATGCCTATACACCAGAGAAAGTAATTAATATGGAATTGGAACCATAAAGCGTGGCAAAGTCACATGATTTCATAGAAATGCTGCTTCTTCAAAGAAGATTCTATTCTCAAGAGAGTATCAGAAAAATGCAAATTAATGCTTCTAGCGTCATACAATAATTTGCATCAAATCGCGACAGTTTGAATTACAGCAGAGCAGATTTCTGGCTGCTGCTTTTGCTTTGCCTACACCTCGAGTAACTTGGCTAGCTCCTTAGCTAAAGAAGATTCAACTTGACCCAACTCATCTTGAGAAGAAAATGCTAAGTTTATGTTCATGCTCCGTCAAATACCGACGTTTATGCTCATTGCAGATTAGGCCAAGACAAAAGCATGCAGAAACACACACCACGTGTCCTTACAGCTTCGCGTTCAGCCTCGCCTCCCTCAGTGGCGATATTTTGGTACTGGTTGTCCAAGAAGTTCGTAATTGCTGACGGATTTTCTGCCAAAGACTTGTCGTGCAATGAAGATAACGGCAGCAGTGCCAACCAAAGCCGCGGCGATGCCACAGCCAATTGCAACGGTAAGTGCTGATATCGATTCAGTGTCTTTCACATTCGGAGACTCGTGAATCTGAAAAATGAGTGAAACCAAATATTTTCTAAATTTAAGAAAATTAATGCTTAAAATTTTAATAGAGTGAAAAAATTAAGAAATAATCTATGCAATGTTTGTATAGCGTACGTTTGATTGGTAATAGATCACTTCGGTAGAATTCAAATTTTTCGAAATCGCAAGATATCAATCTGTCGATGCGACAATCGTATAAAGCATCCAAAAATTAGTCTAGGTGCAAAGTTTTACTATCTCAGCGCGTGTATTATCGATTCTACGAGTGTCCAAAGTTTACGATTTTATAAGGGCTTTGAGCGTGTGGCGTAAAAAGTTTCGCCAAGTTTATTTTTTGCGGTCAAAGCCTTTATGAAATCGGGAACTTTGAATGCTCAAAATTTGAGAACACAAGCGCTAGGACAGTGAAACTTTGTACCTAAACTAGGTTTGGCTGCTTTATAAGATTTTCATATCGAGAACTCGATATCATGTGATTTGAAAAAATTATAATGCTGTCTGACGTCATGCCGAAGTGATCTATAGACTAGTAATGTTTGATAGAACAAACCTTAATGTCCATTTCTGCCTCTGGGTCCATGTCGGTAAACATAACTTCTTCTCCCGAAGATGCAATAACATATTTATCTAAAAAAATATGCACCGGGAGTTATTTGGGCGATACTCGTTTGCAAAAGTTGATAGGGTGAATTGTCACATCGTTATCGTTAGCCCGGGGGATCCTTCCATTGTTCATTTTTCTAGACGTGCCGCCGTAATGGCTAACTTATTTTAGCAACAATTTCCCAACATTAAGGGGTTTGTTTTTCACAAAGAAACTCTACAAATGGTAAAATACATAAAATCTTGTAAACATGCATTGTTTTTTAAAAGCCTGAAAATTTTTTTGGACGTAGAGTCAACTTTTAGGAGCAAACTCAAGCAGCAAAGATCATTCTTCTGCTATTCAAATAAATGTTGGTTATTTACTTTCGAGTTATTTATATTTTCGAGTTAGTCACTTATTTAACATCTAAGATAGTTACTCGGTTACTTTATAAGGAAAAATATCTTGTTAAGATTGAAACATCATAAAAAATAATAAACGACATTAATAAAAGATAGGCTCAAGGGTGAGGAGAATATTCTAGAAATTAAAAAGCCTCATTTATCAGACACCGACGAGTACGCTTTGAATAAATTATAAGTTATCTATTTAGACTCATACCTGAGTTGGTAACATTGCAGTGCTTACCCTCCCAAGAGGTATCACATTTGCAAGCAGTGCTGCCGTTGCTTCTTTGAATGCATATACCATTGATGCAAGGATCCTTGCAAACAACTACAATAGTCAAGGAAATGCAATCAGATCAAGCATATAATCATTTTGCATCAAAATCATTACTTCAGCTGGAATCTTGACAGAAGCTTTCTTCATACTGCTTACCAAAAGTATTTATATGGTAGCTTTGAATGATTACCTTTCTGATCACATGTATAACCAGTGAATCCATCATTACAGCTGCAAGTATCGTTGAATAAACAGAGGCCATTTTCACCACAAGGAGGATCACATTTGCCTAGAATACGATGCAGTTGTATGAGAAACATCTGAAGAGGATAGAGTGATCATTGATTCAACAAGAGGAGCTCAAAAGTCAGGGTAAGTTTGCATTAGCTTGAGCGTCATACGCCATGCCGACCTGAGCTGCTCAACTCGTATTTATGCTAATCTTGTCTCATGTAAATATATACAGAATGTATGCATGGCACCGATAAAGGCGTAATATAGTGGAAGCGTAACGTATAGCCAAATGGAAAAGCTCTTAATTAGGTCGAATGACTTTGAAAGTTACTCGACGATTTCATCGCACTCTTAAGTTCAGTGGAATCGTCGTTATCTCTTTGATCATGTAGTCCAGGTTCGAATCAAATCAATTGTTGTATGCCACTTGTGGAAAAATCTATCCCAGTATTCACTATTCGCGATAAACATATATAACATGTATTGTACTGAAGAAGGCTCAACTAAGCCAAAACACAAAGGTTAATGGAAGAGAGCCAAATTAGGCCGTATGACTTAGAGATGAGTTACTCGACGATTAGACGGGGCTCTTTAACTCTTCCTCGGTTGCTCCATGGTCATGCAATCTTGGGTCCAAGTCCTATCAACGGTGGCCTCATCAGATGTTAAGAGAAGTATTCATCTTCAAAGACGCCTTTAGATGTATTGTTAGGAATTCTCGTCAGCTAAATCATCGGACATAGGGGCTTGTCTGTTTTGGGTGTTTTCTTAGCCAAGATTTTGAACTATCGTATAGTTACATTACTTTCCTATTATCCACGTAAACATGTTCCTGGGTGTGAATACACACGCCTTTTTACCATCAAAAACAAGAATAGCATGGTGGTCAGACATATGTCTCCCGTGCACCGTGTACTTTGTGATTAATTTATATAAGATTGTAGCAAAGAACCGTAGTGTGTTTCAAGTGTAATTCATAATAGCGTAGAATAGAACCCTCAATTATTAGGTGTTTTATCAAGGCGAAGATGAGCTTAATACATGTGCATTGGGAGGAATGATGAAAATAACATTCTACATACCAATTGTTTCAGCCTCGTCACAGCTTTCACCACGATAACCAGGATCGCAAGCACAAGTGTCATTTCCAGTACACAGGCCATTAACACACGGACTGTTGCATGTGTCTGTAACAGAACAATATGTTTTAATACGGAGGCAGTTCTTGTGAGAGGGGTAGAATCATTAATGAGAGAGCGCTAGAGCTTTCAAAATGAAAGTTAGAACTCAGTTCAACTTTACGTCATTAACTGCAGGGAACAGACGAAGAGAAATAGCGGTTCTGCGCATACGTAGCGATAAGTTCTTTCCCCCCGCGAGAAGAATTTTATCTAGTGTAGATCCAGTATTAGGGTGTCTCATAGAGCATAGTTCCATGATAGAAGGGATCGGTCGGCATGCTCCAAAAGTTCGGCTGGTCACGAACGGCAAAAGGTTTAATGAATGGGAGATATGACAACACGCCAATAGTTCGCTAAATCCGAGCTGTCAGTTTCAGCTGCCTCTTTACAACAACAACAACTTAAGGTGGTGGCAGCGATAGCTTGGAATCATTTAATAAGTCTAAGGAAGGACGCCACTTGAAAAGGGCGACATTTCTTGCGAGCCAGTGATCACTATTGTGCTGGATAATCCCCGGGGGAGGATACTTCCATTGTTCGTTATACTAGACGTGCCGCTCAAATGGGTAACTTTTTCAGCGCCAATTTCCCTACATATGGGTTGATTTTTCGTAAAGAATCTCTACACATGGGTAGTAAAATATATAAAAAATTTTAGACATGCATTGCTTTGAAAAGCCTGATAAAAGTGCGTTTCAGTTTTCAGCGCAAATGCCTTTTCGCCGCATTTAGAGTTGCCTCAGGCGTTAAATTGGGTTCAAACATTTGAGATATTGGTACAAAGGGGTAAAAGATTTCGTTATTTTTTCTATACATGGGTACCACGACTGTTTGCCGGTAGACATGGGTGGGTTTGGAAAAACTGGGCGGCACGTCGAATCATTTGAACAATGAAGTACCCCCCTGGGGATAATCATTACTGTGGTTGCCAATAGTGCAAAATTACCACCACAGCAAGCAAAGAAATCCACCACAGTACGCATAATAATATACCACCGCAGTGATTACCCACCACAGAAGAGATTACTGGTTCGCTAGTATGCAGTTAGTTCAAGATAGAACTAGATAAAACGATAATGTATTACCTTTATCTGCCTGTCTGACTCCCTCTCTTTTATTCATGTAAATCAAAATCGATTCACCGTCCCCAGGCCCTATCGGTGTGCTCCTGCATAACTCTTGTGACAAGCAACCAACACCATAGCAAGTATTTTTAATAATATGAGCCACTTCACACGACGAATGGTCGCAGCATTTTTGTGTACAGTTACGTATATCGACGACTGGGCCTAAGTCCATCATTTCTCCAGCGAATTTTCCTCCTGCCAAGGTGTAATTGTAAAGTGTTCTGCTGGGCAAGCAGACTGCTCTGTGTGGAGCTGCAATAAATCGAAAATTTGATGTATTGAATTAAAGCACCGTTAAAAAAAAGCCGAAAGCAGAAAAAGTTTGCCAAAGAATGCAGGAAATGATTGAACTGAACATCTTAGAAACATAGTGCCAAATAAGAATGCTGACGAATGCATTATTATTATTTATTATTATTATTACAAGGTTTAAAGATATATTATCTTAAGGATTAACACTAAGATGTCTATCCCTTAAAAAGACCCAATTTTGATCATATCAACTAAAGAGTTACTATCAGCTTTTCTTATTGCCGTATAACCAACAAGTTGAGGCTCATCAAGAATTTGAGACAGAAAATCATCTAAGCCTTTCTTGAACACATCCAGTGATACCCCACTCAAGTCCCTAAGATGTTTAGGTATTAAATAGAATCATGCTGACGAATGCGGTACGAAAATAGAGTGCTGACGAATGCAATATTATGAAATAAACACCCTGAAGACACTAGTATGGTATTTATGTGAATACAAAGCGGTATAATGAAAACAAAATGCTTTCGAATGCTGTATGAAATTTACATCCTGACCTTGACGAATAAAGGATGAAATTGGCATTCAGAAGAAAGAAAGTAGTATGAAATTTACACGCTGCACGCGGTAGCAAATGCAATATGAAATGAACATGCTTTGAAGTGCTAATACGTTGTAAAATACACATGAGCATGCTGACGAATACAGTACGAAATTGCTGACGAATACAGTACGAGATTGCTGACGAATACAGTACGAGATTGCTGACGAATACAGTACGAAATTAGAATGCTGACTAACAGACGAATACAGTATGAAATTAGAATGTTGAAGAACACAGTAGCTATGAAATGAAAAGACTGAATAAAGAATACAGAATGAAAGCAAATTTGTACGGAAATAAAGCAATACATGCGTTGTTCAGCCATTCAGCACCGTTTTATTTCATGCCGTAGGGCGTGGTCACTAGCGTTCTGGCTGGTAGTTTGGTTTCATACCATACCTAATTTTAAGGAAAATTTATCACTGCCCATTTGATACAGCTCAGAGGCCTTGTGGGCGGAGCTTTTTGCCAACCACACCCTCTACTTTGAATATGAATATGGCCAACGACCTATTAGTGCCACAAATTTTGTTAGAGAAGACAGGACAAATAGTGAATATTTTTCATGTCAATGAGAGCAGCTGTGGATGGAAGCAACGAAAGAGGCTACTTCAAGGAATTAGTTGTTTGTGCTTCCAGAAACAAAAACATCTTGCACTAAAAATTTTTATCACTGCATATTTTTACTGTCTATCATTGCACAAAACCATTTTATTACTGTACAAAGTGGTTATCACTGCACCTTAACATAAGGTATGTTTCATACCAAATTCGTGCCTCCTCCGTGTAAACGGAATGGAAAGAGAGAATGGTATCAATGGAGTGCTTTCAATCTGTACAGGGTATCGGGGGAATCATGTAAAGGGGGCTTCAGTCGATGCCGATATAAGAAAATCATACATATTCAAGTAAACTTAGTCTACTTACATCTATTTTTATTGATTCCAAACTTAGTTCGAAATTCATCGACATCATCACCCTTTCCACCGCCTCTGACAATATGAGAAATCTGTACACTGCCATTGGCTGCATGAGAGGGATTCGCTGGTATGCTTTCGCAGAGTTCATCAGAAAAACATTGAACTGTATAGCAGATGCGACCAGGCATGAATGCAACATTGCACAGCTCGTCCTGACAAAAGAGAGATTTAGTATTTTATCAAAGCAATAGCGAACGCAGATTTAGCCGAGATATAATTCACTCCTTGGAATTTTGTACATCCTCAGCTAGAATCTCTACTGTTTTCTTGTCACAACTTTCCTGTTTTCTCTTACTGTAATCTTGTCAGAACCCTTTTGTTCCAAAAGGAATCTCGCACAGTTTTTCGACAAGTGAAATTTTTTCGACGAACGCAATGCCCCTCGGATTTAACTCAAATCATGGCCAAAATCGGAACGGGTATGTGTTAGAAGACCATTTTGAATGAAGTAACTGTCCTATCCGTATTACTAAGATCTGTAGATACATGATTGACCAAAACTTTTATTCAAAACATGCACTAAGGTTTGTTAAATCGACTTTTCTTACTGACTCGACGTCGAGTAGACTCGAAGGTGAAATGGTGTTTTAGCGCCAGTCGCTAGGATCTCAGTAGTAGGTTAACTAATCGAGACCTCGACCCTGGCTGTGACGCTACCGTGGCTGGGCTCGAACCTTGACCACACTAAGCTTCCGACACCATGAGTCAGCTGGATTACACCACGATGCCACAGCACCTTCGAAGCAGGGCTAATTGCTGTATTTTCTATTCAAGAATTGAAGGTGAAATGATGATGCATTTAGCGTCAGTTGCTAGGATCTCGGTCGCAGGTTAACTTATCGAGACTTCAACCCTGGCTGTGAAGATACAACAGCTGAGGCTCGAATCCCGATCTCGCTAAGCTTCTGAAACAGCACTTTCGACTATTGAAGAATTGATGGTGAAATGGTGTGTTTAGCGCCATTCTCTGGGATCTTGCTACTTGGTTAACTTGTACCCTGGCTGTGAAGCTACCACAGCTGAGGCTTGAAACCCCGATCTCGCCGAGCTTCTGACACCACGAACCAACTGGATTAGACCATGACGCCAAACAGCTTTAATTGAATTGTACTTTACTTACACGGCAGCAAGCGTCAACACACGTCTGTAAATCTTTAACTATTCCATGTTTGGTGAATTTCCCTGATGTGATGCCTCCACGAAGAGTAACATTCTGTCTCTGATCAATATGTGTACATGTTGGCAATTTCACTGTGTCAATGACTTTTGCAGTGGCATCGTTTGAGTTGACTATGAAATACTGGAAAACTTGACATAAAAAAGAATGAAAATTAGGTTAGGATCTTCTTGAATAAAAAGCCTTGACCATAGTTGCCAGCGTTACACCCACCTTTGAATGGTGGCTGCTGCTGGGGTAGGGTTGACCAAGCGTAACAAACATTTCAGTCAACATTCGTTTCAAAAATATGACCCTGAAACTACTCTTAGGCCCTGGCCAAACGATCAAACATTGTTTGCCAAACATTTGCTTGTCAGGCAGATTGTTTTACCCTTTGGCCACGTCGCAAAACAATGATCGTCAAACTTTTTTGCTTGCGTCTAGCAAAAAATTATTTGTTCAACGCTTTTGGAAAACATCAAGCAACGAATTCTCTTTATTTATGTTTGTCGAGCAATGTTTTGTATGTGGCCAAACGTTTAAACATTTCTTCGTGATCAAATTTGACACTGGGCAAACGATCAAACATTGTTTGTCAAACATTTGAGATTTTGCTTCACAAGCAACGTTTGAAAGTTTGGCCACCCTGCAAAACACTGCTTGGCAAGCAGATTTCTTCCAGCAATGTTTTTGAACAACTTCAAAAACATTCTTTGCTTGTATCAAGTAAAAATGTTTGATGAGCTGTGCTTTTTTGATGTGACCAAACGGTCAAACATTGTGTTTCAGAAGCAAATCTTGTACCTTTGACAAACAATGTTTGATCGTAAGGCCAGGGGGCCAGGGCCTTGGTAATGTCTTATTTGGGTTTGTTTCTATGTCTTTTCATCGACAAGACATTACGTTCGACTAGACATTCGTTAGTACTAAAGTCGGACTTTGTTAGTAGTTTCTCAAAGACTTAGAAAGATTATTGTTTTCGTGTTTTTGCGTTTCAAACGTGAGTACCCAAACGAAGCAAACATTCCGACATGCCGGGGATCTTTGGGTGATCTCGATCAATCTTCAGCCTGCATAGTAAGCATCCTTAAAGCCTTGGTAGATCATAGTAATTGTAAGCTATCTTGGTAGACCGTAGCAATCCAACGATGCACGTAGGGTATCCCTTCTCGAGGTGGTTAAACTGGGAGACACCGAGGGGATATAAAATGTCGCGCGCGAAAATGACCGAGCAACATTGTGAAAAATATTAATCATCAAATCTTACTTTGAGAATTGACCTCACACCATAAAGATGCAAAGGTGGCAATAAAGTAGATCAGCAACATCATCGTACTGCAAAGAAAGAATAAAAATAAATATATAATAAATGAAGAGCACTATGAATTCGGTATTATCGTTCTGTGATGCAAAAGAAAATACTCGTTTTTGTAACTGCAACCATAGTCTGCAACCCAGAAAAACGGTGTTGCTCTAAATGAACGTACAAGCTTTTTTTTATAAAGAACCACTTTATAAGGAACCTACATGTAGAGGGCCCGAAAATTTAAAGAACTTATACTACTAAAGAGAAAATCATTAAGGAACTTTTCAACGTTGAATGCTTTTATCACTGCAAATAATCAAGAATTAGAAAGCTGGTTCCATTCATTTGCAGTCGTAAATCACATAAATTGTACGTTAAGCATGTATCAAATGGTTCCTTGAGTAGTCTCGAGCTTTGCTCACATGCAAGTGTCTCTCTTTTATTGTTATGTGCAGTTAAAATTAAGGAACTATTAAGGAACTTTTTGAACTACAATTGCCTCAAAAGAGGTCCAAAAATAAGGAACTTTAAGAACTAGGCCTTGAGGTAGGTTCCTTATAAAAAAGCGTGTATACGCAAGACTCTAGCTGAATATCAGGTTCGAGAAGGATCCAGTTTTGAACGTTAATAAAATCACTTGTATTCGTCAGACAGAAGTCAAAGTACGACAAAAATGACCAAGAAAGATGGAGCTTTCAAGAAACATAAAAAAAATAAAGACTTATAAAAATTTGGCGGTATAAGCACTTTGAGAGGTAAATAAATGGGGGTGAAATGGATAAGAGAACTTACTGAGTAGCAGAGATTATAACGTACAAAAAAAAGAGTGTATCAAACATGGCAACAGTTTCAAGAGGTAATATTCTTCAAGAATCGTTCCCTTTAAATACAAGAAGACTTCAGACAGGAGATCCCAACCTCTACAACTACAAACTAAAAATCTCAAATACGTTTTGGCAAGAAAACTTATTGCCTAGCTGCTAATCTCCGAAAAATCTCTAGAAATCCTTACGTTTTATAGAAATCTCATACACAAATTGAATGGCTAGTTTTCGTTTAGAAAATCAGTGTGTTCGGTGATTGATGGTGTTTTGCTGTGGGGTTTAAATTGGGGTGAATCCTGAACAAGAGGCCGATGGATGGCTAGATGGATGATCAAATAAAGAACTTTAGCCAAGGTCAAAAAGGAAATGATGTTTGTGTTTTGATAAAGTGATGTGGGGTTGAAATGGGGTTGAATTCCGAACCAACTAAGGGCCGATGAATGGGTGGATGGTCGTGCTGAAAAATTTTGCTAAGGTCAAAGGGACTTAATAACAGAAAAAAGAAGAAAAGACCACTTAGCTTACTGCTTGCTTTCAGCTAGAGACTTAGTGTTTGTGTTTTGATACTGCGCTGTGGGGATGAATTGGGGTTGAACACCCTAGGTAATGTCTGCGCAGTATTGTGGAGGATGTGCAGTAATGTGGAGGGATTTTCGCAGTAATGTGGAGGGTGTTCAGTAATGTGGAGGGATATCATCAGTAAGGTGGAGGGATTTTTGCAGTAATGTGGAGGATGTTCAGTAATGTGGAGGGCTATCTTTCAGTAATGTGGAGGGTGCGCAGTAATGTGGAGGGCTATCTTTCAGTAATGTGGAGGGATATCATCAGTAATGTGGCGGTTGCGGAGTAATGTGGAGGGCTATCTTGAAGTAATGTGGAGGGCTATCATAAGTAACGTGGAGGGCTATCTTTCAGTAACGTGGAGGATGTTCAGTAATGTGGAGGACTATCTTTCCGTAATGTGGTGGCTGCGGAGTATTGTGGAGGGCTATCTTAAAGTAATGTGGAGGGCTATCATCAGTGATGTGGAGGGACATCATCAGTAATGTGGTGGTTGCGGAGTAATGTGGAGGGCTATCTTGAAGTAATGTGGAGGGCTATCATCAGTAACGTGGAGGGCTATCTTTCAGTAACGTGGAGGATGTTCAGTAATGTGGAGGACTATCTTTCCGTAATGTGGTGGCTGCGGAGTATTGTGGAGGGCTATCTTAAAGTAATGTGGAGGGCTATCATCAGTGATGTGGAGGGATATCATCAATAATGTGGTGGTTGCGGAGTAATGTGGAGGGCTATCTTGAAGTAATGTGGAGGGCCCGAGTAATCAAGAAGCACTCTCGTAGCGGTTGCCGAGAATTTTCGTTTTTTAAACGATTCTCATTGACAAGAAATGCAATTCGGAAGCTAAACCGTGCGTTTTTTAGCCATGAGAACCTTCAAACTGCTTTAATATTTCATCATACTATATATGTGTAAGAATCACAGTTTTGGTTCATTTGCGTAAAATGTCTAATACATATATATTAACAAAACATGAATAAAATATATCTAACATATGATATAAATTATCTAATATATGAATACAAATTCGAAGAAGAAAACATTGTTCTTTTTTACAAACGAAGATACAATGAGTTGAGCGATAAACTGATCTGGACATGAATCGGTGGCAATTTATTTTGTCTCTCTTCCTCAGTTTAATAGCAAGTTTATTCACGTAATATTTCATTCATGTCGTTGTGGTTATCATTTGACACTAATCAAACAGAAAGGTCACAAACTAAATAGCAATATTTATCTTTTCTGTTCATAACGTCAATTAAAGTTTTTTTGGGTTTGCAAAAATAGATACTACCTGTAGGAGGGCTTCGAAACAAAAACGAATGTGAATACGTTCTGCTGCTATCACGATGTCCACACGCAAAGGGTTGAGCAAAATAAGGCAAACAAGCAGTATCTTTCGAAGCCCTGAGCCTGGCTTTAGTAGATTAAGCTCGCCATTTTCAAACATTTTGGATGAAGACAGAAGTTTGAACTTGCCACGACCATTTTATGATACAACAAGATATCGAGAAGACGAAGAGGGAGGTGGGCCACGAGTCGTAGAAACCGAATTAGATGGAAGCGATTCATATGAATGTGGGCAAGTATACTCAGAAGATGGTATAGATGGGACTGTTCTATACCGTCATCTTGACAATTCCAATGATAAGCAGTCCAGCTTTTCTGGCGTTTCAACTAATTATGATATAACCACAACGACATGAATGAAATACACGTTTTTTTTTTCATAAGAAAGTTTTTTTGGCCCAGTATTGAAACTTTCTTAGATATTTCATGTTTTCAGTACCAAAAATTTCTTGTGACTTTCTTAGCAAAAATTTTGGAATACAGTATTTCTAAGAATGCACAGTTTAAGGCACTGTATACATTGCACAAATACCACGTTTTTCAAAGAAAATAATCATTAGACTCGTTTAATAGCAAGATGAGCGACTGAACAGAAGAGCAAAAATAACTCACAGAACATTAGGAGTGAAAGTATGAAACAGAACTTTCTTAAGTTTCAAGAATCCAGTATTGAACTTTCTTACATTTTTGAGACGTTGAGTACTACTTTCTTATAAACCACTTTCTTATAAAAAAAAACGTGTATAACGTCAATAAACTTGCCATCAGACTGAGGAAGAGAGACAAAATAAATTGCCACTGATTCATGTCCAGATCAGTTTATCGCTCAACTCATTGTATCTTCGTTTGTAAAAAAGAACAATGTTTTCTTCTTCGAATTTGTATTCATATATTAGATAATTTATATCATATGTTAGATATATTTTATTCATGTTTTGTTAATATATATGTATTAGACATTTTACGCAAATGAACCAAAACTGTGATTCTTACACTTATATGATGAAATATTAAAGCAGTGTGAAGGTTCTCATGGCTAAAAAACGCACGGTTTAGCTTCCGAATTGCATTTCTTGTCAATGAGAATCGTTTAGAAAACGAAAATTCTCGGCAACCGCTACGAGAGTGCTTCTTGATTACTCGGGCCCTCCACATTACTTCAAGATAGCCCTCCACATTACTCCGCAACCACCACATTACTGATGATATCCCTCCACATCACTGATGATAGCCCTCCACATTACTTTAAGATAGCCCTCCACAATACTCCGCAGCCACCACATTACGGAAAGATAGTCCTCCACATTACTGAACATCCTCCACGTTACTGAAAGATAGCCCTCCACGTTACTTATGATAGCCCTCCACATTACTTCAAGATAGCCCTCCACATTACTCCGCAACCGCCACATCACTGATGATATCCCTCCACATTACTGAAAGATAGCCCTCCACATTACTGCGCACCCTCCACACTACTGAAAGATAGCCCTCCACATTACTGAACATCCTCCACATTACTGCAAAAATCCCTCCACCTTACTGATGATATCCCTCCACATTACTGAACACCCTCCACATTACTGCGAAAATCCCTCCACATTACTGCACATCCTCCACAATACTGCGCAGACATTACCTAGGGTGTTGAACTTTGATCTAGGGGCTGATGGATGTTCAAAAGAGGGCTCTAGCCAAGGTCAAAATGGACTTATTCAAGACTAGAACACAAACAGAAACGTCTTCAAATCAACAAAAACAAAATGCATTGTCGAAACTCACCAGCATACAATTTTAACTCTGCTCTTATCGATCACATTACCAGAAGTTTCATCGCTAAAGCAAAAGATCACCCAGTTGTATACCAATCCAAAGTATAGCTATCTTCTGTCTATTCTTTGTTATATGTTTGATGTATACCTATATTCGTCACAATTCCAAGCTTTTTATATCAAGTAAATATTATGTCTATAAAGTAAGTTTTTCGTTGTTGGACATCGAATATTCAAGAGGCTTCTACGAGTTTCCACGCATGAGCAGATACAACAGGTGGAATCCTTACAAAACCTGCCCTTTCCATTTACTTCACGACCTTTAAGTTACAGCAGAAATCACGAAGCTTTATTAAGATTTCAAGAATCTACCAATTAATTAGAATTTACCATACGGATAAACATCATGATTAGCTAGCGAATTTTTTGAATATTCTTTCGCTTGAGTACTAAGTTAGCTGAAATATACAGGGAATGATTAACTTAGGCCAACTTCGAAAAAAACGTAAATTTGGCACAACCGATGGGATCGATTGCGTGTGGAGCTAATTTAGTATTTTTCTTTCTAATCAATTCTAATTGACCTTGTTTACTATGGTAGGAACATGCTGAAAATTTACACGACTAAATGTCTGCAAAATTTACATGAACTTAGCAGTGCATTCTTTTAGACCAACGCTCTCTGTTCTCTCTCAACTTGCACCCATTTTCTATACAAACCATCGAATTTCAACTGAGGTTCGATATTCTTAAATTTTCGCTAATTTTGAGGCTAAAATGTTTTTAAGCTTCAATTTGCTGGGCTGTTCTTAATTCTTGAGTTCCGGGTTCAGTTTTTCAGTAAATGTACCGGGCACGGGCATAAAAAATTTGTAGATACGTTACTTGCTTGTCAACGTTTTTGTTTGTTTGCTTTCTATTCTGATTGATTGTCTTATTTTCATATTCAACCCAGTTTTCCTTACAATTCATTTATGCAAAGCCAAAACATTAGTTTGTTCTTTGCTTGTTTCAAAATTACGAAAATCCAGGCTCGTGTTCTAATAAAATTGTTCTTATAAACAAGGGTACTTTCGAATAACATACTCAAGACAGAACAGAGTGACTTGCTTGAAGAAGCAAGATTATTGAATCAAAGGTCGTCGCTAAACATTCCAAAGCAGTACATTGAAGAAGGAATCGTTTTGACGTGTTGCAAGGACATCGGAGATTGTTTAGAAGCAAGGGGGGCTAGGGGGCAAGGCAAATGCTGGTAATTTACATCACTAGTGCAAACATACTCTTCTGTTGCGTTGAAAAATGAGGATGAAGGCGCCCAAAGCCACTAGGTCTCGCCTTCTTGTTCTTGTGTTGATCATAATACTATCTTTCTTCACACCCCCACAGAGATGGGTGATAATGCAAAGTCCCGTATATCATCAGAAGAAGGATGAATAACAGAGACTAATATTGCACAGCAGTGGCTCGAAGTTAGCAAGACACTCTCTTTTCTCTCTCAACTTGCACCCATTTTCTATAAAAACCATCGAATTTCAACTGAGGCTGGATATTCTTAAATTTTCGCTAATTTTGAGGCTAAAATTTATTTAAGCTTCGATTTGCTGGGCTGTTCCTAATTCTTAAATTCCGGGGTTCAGTTTTTCAGTAAATGTACCGGGCACGGCGATCAAAGTTGTGTTGATACGTTACTTGCTTGTAAACGTTTTTGTTTGTTTGCTTTTAATTCTGATTGATTGTCTTATTTTCATATTCAACCCAGTTTTCCTTTCTATTCATTTATGCAAAGCCCAACCTTAGTTTGTTCTTTGCTTGTTTCAAAATTTCAGAAATCCAGGCTCGTATTCGTATAAAATTGTTCTTATAAAACAAGTGTAATTTCAAATTACATACTGTACTGTACTAGAGACAACTAGAACAGAGTGACTTGCTTGAAGAAGCAAGATTATTTAATCAATGATCGTCGCTAAACATTTCAGAACAGTGAATTGAAGAAGGAATCATTTTGACATGTTGCAAGGACATCGGAGCTTGTTTAGAAGCTAGGGGGGTAAGGAAAATGCTGTTAAGTTACATCACAAGTGCAAAAATACTCCTCTGTTGCGCTGAAAAATGATGAGGAAGGCGCCCAAAGCCAACGGACCTGGCCTTCTTGTCTTGTTCGTAATACTATCTTTTTCCACAACCCCACAGAGATGGGTGATAATGCAAAGTATATCATCAGAAAAGGATGAATAACAGAGACTTATAGTATTGCACAGCAGTGGCTCGAAGTTAGCAAGACGCTGATTCAGTCGCTCTATCGTGTGCGAGTACCATGCTTAAATACAAGCGATCACAAAGCGCGGGACGGAAGGCGAAACGAAAATGCTTTGCGGGTCTCCGACGACTGTGTGGAAATTCGAACTGAGCTGTTAGGTAAAATCGAGCTGTGCCGCGAAAACTTAGACAGAGTCCTGCTGAAGTGTGCGGGGAAGTGTGACTGTTTCTTGTTCTTGTTTCTATCATGAAAACGGTTTTCGTGACTTTTTTAAATGTTAAGTTTAGTTCACGAAGGCCTCTGCATCGCATTTACGAAAAACAAGCATCATTTTTGCATTTCGCCCACGTCCTTGTACTTTGCGAACCCTGTTCCAGAACTATCTCTTAGCCTCTAACACATTATCCTCAAGCATATCGGATCGGACGAAACCGTGGCGTACCAAAGACTTGAGAAAAGTTAACGTGAATGAACAGTCGTATCAAGGGTAGGGTAGGGCCAGGGCCTTGTTGCAAGATTTCTGGAATAGCACCTTTATTGCTCATGAATATGGTCCCATTAACGTAGTTTCCTTATCGTATCGTCTTATGGATAAACTGGGAAATTTGTCTATAACTGAAATAATTACCTTAACAACCTATTAGTTTGAGTCCAAGTCGAAGTTACCCAAGAAAAACTTAGCAAAAAGTCTGAAATCACCCTATCAATAATGTCCTTTCTTTGTTTGTTTCCTAGTACCTTTTCTTTCTAGAGTTTTCTTTTTCAACCGTTCTTCGCGTTCCTTCCAAAGTAACGGCGGCGACTGAAAACAGCACTCATCCTTGTATCTATAATGCCTCTGTTCATAATTTCGTGAATCAACAACGCTCTTCCATGGAACTGGGTTCACATAAGTTGGTTCTGGGCCAGATGCAATGTCATAGAAATCGAAATCATTCCTATCATTACCTTTTGAGTTCTGCCTTTTTTGTTGTTTCACTTTCTGTTTCCACTTACGATATGATATTTCGTTTAATTTTATTTGTTCTTTCTTTTTCATTTGTAATTCTATCTTTTGTTCTTTTCCTTTTCTTTTGCTCCTTGCTTTCAATTTTTTCTTCTCCAGCCATTCATTATAAGCCTTTTTTGCTTTATTACTTATAATTTGTTCTTTCTGTTGTTTTTTCAATTTCTCATATTCTCGCTGTGCTGCTTTTTCTTTCTTGTGTTTTTCATGTTCGAAATTCTTTTGAGCAAGCCACTTCAGTCTATTTTCCTCAACCTGTTTGTCAATTTTCTCCCTCTCTTGGGTTTTCTTCATCTTTGCAATCTTATCTTTCTGCTTCAACTCTCTTCTAAGTTCCATATGTTTTAAATCTTTGACAGCCTTTTCTATCAACCACTCTTCCCATGACTTCGTGAATATTTTCTGCTGTTTTGACTTTCTTGAAAAATCATCCCTGAAACATTTGACAAAATTTGAGATTTAGGTTTTAATCTGCATCATTTATATATTCCACATTACTCTATTGTTTCTGCCTGTATCTGATGTTTGTACTCAGATGAATGTCAGACGAAGAAAGCATTGATATATCTTGCAGTGCAGCCATTAATCACAGATACAAAAAATACCAGAAAATATTAACCCAAAGCCTTCTGTATGAAACCAGGCTTGCAAGGTTTTGTACAGAGGCGGAGCCTTAATATTTTTGGTATTGCATGAAGGAAATGCAGTTATTACATGGTTTATTACCCTACGGACAGAACCTGATCATGTCCCCTAGTGATGTGGTGACTCATTGAAACAATTCCTATACAACGAAGCCTGTTGGCATTGCACTCTAAATCTAAAAATTTTGAATGTTTATTGTAATGAGCAGGCATTACCGGATTATAATTCCCTATTATAACAGGGCATTTGAACGTTTTCAGCCAATCAGATTGCATAACAGAGTTACGGCCCTGACCATAGGGAAATAAAGCTAAGTTGTAACTACAGCTCTTGGCACCCTTATAGGTGAGGTTTTAGACTTTTCACCAGGTAACCTTTAATCAGCCTTTTATCCTAATATTGCAAAATTTTGATAGTCACTTAATAAGTAGATAATATTGGAGGAAGGTTAATGCAAGAGAACTGGTGCTTTATAGAGAAAATGGAGTAATAAAACAGTGCAGAAGGGCAGGACTTAGAAAATTAATTACCTTTCTATTCTAGTACTGTAGCATTCTCTTCTGCCAACAAATTCTCTTGGTTTTCTTTCTGTTTCAAAGTCAACAGTCTTTGTGTATCTCTTATTAATTTTAAGTTCCTCTGAAAGTGATTCATCATCTTCACTAAATTCTGAGCTTGCTGATAATGAGCTGGAAAATAATGATTAACAAATAAATATTCAGTATTTAGCTATCACTAGAAGTTGCTATGGCATCATGGTGTAATCCAGCTGACTCATGGTGTCAGGAGCTCAGTGTGGTCAGGATGGTCCAGGTCTTTATTAGTTAACCCATTACTGAGATCCTAGTGACTGGCACTAAAACACCATTTCATCTTCACTACAGTCATATATAAAAACAAAAATTCCTCAACTTCTGTTAGTTGCATCATATTTTTTGACAGTTTTTTCAACATCTTGCAGCCCCCTTCTCTCCTCCAAGAGTGGAAAACTTGCACTATCTTGCAATGGCTAACTTTATTGAAGCTATTGAACCTTGAAACTGTTGCAGATTCCAAAAAGGTCTGCTCCCACCCATCCCACTCCCAGCTGGCATCTTCAGTTTCTTTCAACACTTAGAGAGATTTCTACAAATTTCTACTTGTTCCAACTGAGTGGACCCGGATTTCTACTTGTTCTAATTGGAGACTGGAGTGGACTCAAAAAAAACTCTTGATCTAATGATCCTGCATGCAGTGCAGCTGCATAAATGGGCCTATCGTCTTTATGCAGGATCAACTTTTGTTGTTCTTATTACCTCGATCGACTCTCGTAATCAGAAGCATACAATGGAGTAAGCAAAGATCTCGTTGAGCCTCCAGCATCGAGCGAGTCATCAAACAGATTAGATCTCGTTTCACTTTCAACGATAAATGTTTCATTCATTTTTCATAGAGCTTTCTTGCCGCAGCAACCTTCTGAAAATTCCACCATTAGCAATTTTTGAAACTGAAAAGGAATAACAGCAAACTGAATTTGCCTCGCTTTGACAGAAAAAATTCGAATAAGCCTCGCTTAGAAATTCTTGACTGCGAACACAGGAACGGAACCAGGAACAAAAACCTTTGGAACTTAGGACCAAGGAACGTGTAAACAGGAAATTAGGAAGAACTGAGAGCACAAATGCAAAATTGGTTGCACATTTGCATTGCACTGTTGTTTACTTTTCTTGCAGACTTATGTGGGACTCACGTTTAACAATAATTTGCGACGTGGTTAAACGGATCAAAATTTTGCTCTGAAAGCGAATCTCTTATGTTTGACCAACAATTACGGATTATTTTGCCAGGGCCTCAGCTTGAGCCTATCACATTTAAGGATGTTTCTGTATGAAACTAATCTATTTCCTTGTTATTTACAAATTACAGCCTATGTGGATTACAAATGCAGGCTAAGTAAAGGGTAAAATTTCAATCTATCAAAAAGTAAGCAAGCCAGTTATCAAGCAAGTATCGTCAACAAGCCTACTTTACTTGAGAAAACCAAAAAAGACACCCAGATCATGCGAACATCTTTTTTACTTCAAATGTAATTATCAGCGCTTCAACATACGAAAACATCTCATGAGTTTTGTTACATCACAAGAACTGAGGGCATTTCACTTATCAAAAGCGTACGGGATTTCCGTTCAAACAAAAGGATTTCCAAGGAATTTCCATCAAAACAATAGGAATTCTAGCAAGGTATAAAAGGTTTCCAATAAGTGAATTGCCCCTCGAAAAGAGCAGCTATATATAAAATTGCAAAATCATTATTAATGAACTAGAAACGAAGTATAATTATATCTCTACAAGCATTACTTTGTGCATAGCCTCGACCTTACAGCAGCCAAACAGCATGCTTCTTTATAGCCTTCTCAGCCGATCAGCGATATAAGGGAAAAGGGGATTCTTATGAAGGGGATTTTATATAAGGAAAATGAATGTACTTAATCTGCCCAAAAAACTAGTTTTAAATTATAATAATACAATTATTTACTCAGTTTTAACAAAGTCAGCACGATATAATTTGTAACAAAGAAACCTCCACAAAGCGGGCACTTGTGGGACCTATGCTTTTGTCCGCTTTAGAGAGGTGCTCGTTTGTACAGGTTCCACTGTATACCCAAGCAAGCTTAATCTCTATAATACAGTAAGGGTTGAGTGTTCGGGTTTAAGAGTCTTCGAATTACAGGCGAAATCACGGTTTTAGTCTCGTAAATGCATTAGATCGCATCACGACTGCGGTAGCTACGAGGTTGTCGAAGCTCTGAGGAAAGGTTTTGCGGGTTTCGCGACAGGTCCGCGGACAAGCCCAAACCTTTAGAACTCAAATTTTTTTCTAGTCAAGGTAACACCATTGTCTTAGGGGAAAGCACAAACTCTTCACACCCATTTCTAACGAAACAGCCCTTCCAAGGCAACAGCTAAGTTCTACCTTTACTGCAATAGTGAATGGGCTTTTATAACGATTCTCAACAAAGATAAATAAGACTTTCTAAATTTTAATTCAAAATTGCGGGAAACAGCAGAAACATCTCGGGACTTGATTTCTGATTCCATATCTGTCAGATCTCTATCTCGACCGATGCTAACCACCAAAAGAATAGTTTACTGTGAGGAAAGTCTGAGGATTCCAAACCACTGCCAAACGATAATATGTAGGTACAGTATATCGTGTATGAATCTCAAATGCAGCGATTTTACTACATTTAAATGACATTACCTTGGAATAGACGAATCCATAAATTACATCACTTGTAATACGCGCATAGTTCCACCGGGGAAGGGTAACACAGAAAGCGTACATTGCTCTCAGCAATACCATCATTTGCATTAAAATGAGTACCGCAAATCCTCGAATCAACCCCCAGGGGCTTATTTGCAAAAACGAATTTTTGCTGGGGGCTTATTCGAAGGGAGGGCTTACGTCAAACTTCCATGGTTCCAGTGTTTCTTTCGACATAATAGCAAAGCGAGAAAAGATAGCTTATCTGTATTCTATAATCAAAATCAGCTGTTTGCCAAGAGCCAATGGCTGATTATTGGTTGAATTCATAGTAAAACCTGTCAGCACTAGCTTTTCCAGTTTTTTAATTAGTTGAAAGATGCATTATAGGCAAAAACAAATTCATAAGGCCTTCGAACAATTCCCCATGCGGGCTTATTCGAGGGAGGGCTTATTTGCAAAAATGAATTTTTAGGTAGGGGGCTTATTCGGGGAGGGGGGCTTATTCGGGGGGACTTTTCCGGAGGTGGTGGCTTATTAGAGGATTTACGGTATAGATTTCTGCTTGTCTTGGGACTGGCCATCTGTTTCTTCAGTTGAAAATAATTCATGGATAGGTCTATGTAAAACTTAAAACAAGATAACGTGCAATTTAGATTGTTAAATTAAACATAAGAATTTCTAAGAAAAGAACAGAACGATTTGAATTATAACTTGCCCAGCGCTCCGAGAATAATCAAAGCAACAACCCCAAGTAATAGAAGGATAACGAAAATTAAAATTAAACAGTTCCTTGTATTTTGCCACCAAAACTTCCTTCGCAATTTCACTGTCGACTTCTTGAAGCTTTGCGACTAAAGAGGATAAATAGCAAGTTTTTTAATACATTAGGTGAAAGTTTTATAATACAATATTCCGGGTGGGGCTGGTACTGGTAATACAATATACGGGGTTGTGAGAGTTTTCTAGGCCTTTCTTATGTTGGACTCAGGACTCGGGTAAATTTCTGATAATTTTCCGGATTTATGTATATTCGAGAAGACAGGGTATTCTTTCTCAATTCAACAGTTTAAGGGGTAGGTACATTCGTTTTAATAAGAACAATTTTATAAGAACACGAGCCTGGATTTTGCTAAGAAAAAAAGATAAAGATAGTTTGTGTCCATGCTTTCCAACTTCCTTGAAAAAGAAATTTCTTACCGAGGCTTCTAAATCTTCTGTTTTCTCTATCAAAATGTCAAGTTTTTCGCCTCTTTCAAGCACTTTTTCTAGAACGGGAACAGAAACATCTTATACACAGTTTAAAGGTCAGACGGAGGTTCTATATAAACAGATTTAAAAATACGACGGCATTAACGCAAGGGAGGTAACTCCGAATAGAAGAGAGGTATACATGTGCGTTCTGGTTTACAGGTTTTAGGCCAAATATTTGGGTCATGTTTTGTGAAAATTTGGCCAGGTTATAGGTAACAAGTCAGTTTTTCTGGATAATGTACTTGCTTTAATGGTCAATAGGAGATCTGAGTTGAAAGTTTCAACAAAAGAAAGCCAATGGACTTTCTTCAACGCCTCTGGGAAAAGAAAGAGATATAGAGAGTTTGATGGCACGAACAGTTTTCTTATGAAATTGTATTCTTATGAAACTATGAATGTATTCTTACGAAACATTTTTGCCCGATTTTCGGGGTGCAATTTTGTAGACTATGCCCTGGTTACTGGGTTATCATTTCGAAATTAAGCTCTTATTATCACCCCTTGTTAGGTTCTCTGAGGCACATACATACCATCCTGCGGATAGGAGTTAAATCCTTTCGCATTATTATCTATCATGCATTAAAGAAGTTAAGTATAACGTACGGCATAAAACTTAAATGTATGACTATGACCAAACGGCGATAAAAGAACAGCAACGTTTCGCCTAGCTTGTTCACATGCTCTCTTCTTTTTCTCAGCTAGATCATTTCAAATTAAAATCATACTAAAAACCATCTATCTGCCAAACGAAAAGAAATGAAAAGGTATTATCTTAGGTTGAAAACACTAATCGACCTACTTACCAATATTTTTGGTCATCACTCCTTTCACATCTTCGACTTCTTTTCGTACTTTTCTGATCGACTCAAGGCCTGCATCCTCACCTTCTCCTCTGTTAAACTTAGTCTAGGTAAAATAATAAATCTCAAAGTTTATTATGAAAGCTGTCGTTGCTAATCATCTTTCTCCTTCTCACTTTGAAAATCAGCCAGCTATGACGACACGACAAAACTGGACAAAACGATACGAAAAGGGAAAACTTTATTTTGCAGTAGGCAACTTTATTAATCAGAAACTAATGTGCTTCCCTTGCGTAGCTTCAAAATGAAAGTAAGATTTCAACAACCGGAAAATTCATCATGCAGTTAATGCAGTTAGGTTTAGGCAAGAAAAGAGAGACATCAGTCTTGAAGTTGCTCTAGAGTCGCATTATATAATACCCCCTGTTGTTCCGAGTCCACTGCATTCTGTTGCACCTAATTCATTCTGCTGCACTAAGTCAAACGTTGAATATTAGATTTGGTGCTGCATGAAAAGAGCAAAACTTGTCTTGGGTCAAACCTGCCTCTGATGCATACTGCAAAGACCTATGGGTTTAATTCAATAGCTGAAACATCTCCTTTACCCAAAGTCAGGCTTATGTTGACCTACAATACCGAGTATGATACGATTAGAACTAACGCCAACTAGTTGTTACTGCTAACTAATATCAACATGTCAACAACTAGTCAGAGCTTGTCACCGTTGATTGCCGGTTAAAGATTGCTCATGTTGACTGCGACTAAAGGGAATCAGTTGGCAACTGCTCGAAGAAGTAGAACTTGCCCAACTTTCTGAAAATGTGTCCCAACTAGTTGCCATAAAAAAGGAGCTAGTTGCCAACTAGTTGCCAGAGCACTTATGTCGACAGGTCAGTTGTGACAAATTAGTTCCGAAAAATCGGTGATTAGCGGTTGGCACCTAGTTCTGACTGTGTGCAATGTAGACGTAAGATTGTTGATGTTTAGATTTTATCAAGATTTCATCTTTAACAAATAAAACTTACAAGTTGTGATGACAAAACTTGACTGAAGTCTCTCCTAAGCTCATAAGCATTGCAGACCATTGCTCTGGTTTTTAGGGCTCCTGAGGTGAATCTTCTCTTTATCTGAAAAGAATAATGAGTCAGCTTTTGATCTCAATACTTAAAAGAGGTGATGAGCAGGGGTCCCTATGTATTGAAAAAGCCTGAGTTCCATAGAGATGTTTCAACAGTCTTTGCAGACATTGAAAAACAGAAATACTGCCAGCAAATGCGTAAATATGTGGGAACATAAGAAAAAATCTTCAGTAGTTTGAGTGCCATAGCATTAATTCCAATACCAATAACCACGACTCAGGTAATCAGTCTACCAAATCACAGCTTTTTGCATCAGATGATTTTGTCATCAGGTGTTCCTCCAGTACATCTTCTTTTGACTGGCATGAAACATGGTATTAGACCCTGGGAAGCTGGAAAGGGGAACACATTGAAATTTTAAAAACAATATCAAATGACAGTGGAAACAAGATGCTAGGATCTTGGGACTTCTAGGACCTTTGGAGTTCAAGGACCTTGAGACTTCTAGGACCTTGGGACTTCTAAGACCTTGGGATTTCAAGGACCTTTGGACTCCTTGGACCTCCAAAGCAAGCTGTGACTGACTATTAAGATGTAGAGAGGGTAAAGTATTAGGCTTGATGATTGAGATATTTATCTATTGGATAGTCGAGAGTCACCTGGGGCCTTCTCTGATGTTATAACAATATCACTCTTGAGATAAGGAAATAGACTTTTTCATCCTCACGGTACATTGTATTCCTTACTATGTAATACAGATACTATCTGCTGAGCAATGCTAAGAGCATTCTTAGACGCAGTTACAAAAATATGAACATAATTGAAAAGTTTACCTCGTGAAGGAATCCATATGGAACTCTTTTACCCATTGAGGCATCTGCTAAACAAAGATATGTCAAACCATCTTCCACAATCACATGGAACTGATATCTAAAAAGAGCAAATGTAATTTTATAGTTATTTAAAATGAAAAAAAAGAAGAAATAATTACACTGTGCTATCCAGCTAAGTATAACTAGTTTTTTCTTGTCTCAGTGAGATGTGATTCCTAAGCCAGCAATCACAGAGCTTGGGACCTTGATGAACGAAATAAAACCGGCCACTAAGTTAAACACTATAGCGATGTCTGAAGGATTACAATCATCATCATAATCCTCATCATCGTGATCAAAATTGTTTTCATCATCACAATGGTTGTCATTATTGTCATCATCATGATCATCATAATCATCGTAATTATCATCATCATGATCATCATAATCATCATCATCATTATCATCATCCGCACAACAATCATCATAGGTTGGGTGGGAATCTCAGTTAAGGAATTTTGAAAATTAGATTCATTCAATTCAATTCCATTTAAGGGTGAGAATGAAGATGTGGGTAAAGTGGGGCTACAGAACCCCTGATTATTGGCCGCCGTACTTGGTGCTTAGTGTTACCATGTAGGTAAGGTTTCAAAGTCTAGGCAAAGGGTTTCTGTGGAGCTCTGGTAGGAAAGCAATTGCAATCTGCAGTATTGTGCTGTTCATTTTAATATCTATCCAGCAGTAACATCAAAAAAATGGGAGCAGTGAGGAGCAGTTCCATGGTGCAGCAGAGAGCACTTCTGCCGGCCAATCCCATATGGACTACCCATGCACTCGTTTGAGCCCGTCTTTGAACAGTTGCAATTTGTTTTCTCTTTTTCTGAAAAGTCTTGGGCAAGGTGCTGTGGGTGGTTCCAGTTATTATCCATACCCCCTCCCTATGGAAGACAAAATCCAGGGATATATGAAAACATCGGAAAACCCATGGGTTCCAAAGTGTAAAAAGTCTAAAATCCAAGGGTGGATTTGAAACAACCCACAAAAATCCAGATCTCTCACTTGAAATTGACAAAATCCAGGGCTGAAACTGAAAATTTTGTGTCTTCCATAAGGTAAAATCCAGAGGTTTTGGTCTAAAAATGGCCCAAATTCCGGGCTGTCTGCAATTTTGGCAGTAAAAATACGGACCTCAGCCTATTGTTGAGGTCTCTTCCATAGGGGGGTACAGATACCACCTAATCTATGCTGTAATGGTCATTGCATTCTTCAACCCGCATCAGGGCCGCCGAGAGGCAGGCCAGGCCCCGGGGCCAGGCCCCTTATGGGGCCCCCCAGCCCTGAAGGTGCCGGAAAATGTTTGGACCACGCCCTCCTATGCACCGTTAAAACGCTGTTCTAGTTGGGAAAGTACATCTGTTGAAAATGTTTGAAAATTTTTAGGTGGAAACGCCTTCCTAAATTTCACTAAAGCCTTATTTCCACACAGCGGCATTTTGCGAGCGAGCAGAAATTTTATTGTTCAAATTGAAAATAAAGTTAAGGCTGAGAGACCTTTTATTGTGTAAATTGTATTCCACGTCTAAATCAACCGTTTAACTACAAGAAAGAAAAATGCTGAGAAGTCCTAAAATGTCTATAAATTCACTTTGCGAGCCTTTTTTAGTGCAAAAGCATTAATTACGTCACTGAAGTCTATTTTTTTCGTAAGTTCGCTCTCAATGCTTAGAATAGCCAAGTCGTTCAATCTTTCCTGTGTCATTGTGCTCCGCAAGAAGTTTTTGATGAGCTTGAGTTTGCTGAAAGATCGCTCTGCTGAAGCAACTGTAACTGGCATTGTGCAAAATATCCTCAGGGCAATGCATACGTTTGGGAATATCTCACCAAGCTTGAATTTGCTGATTTTGTTCAAGAGAATGAACGGACTTAATGATTCTTCTCCAAAGTTTGCAGCATGAATTGTTTTCAGATGAATCATTTCATCTCTCAGTTCATCTTGCGAGATATCGTCCTTGTATTTCTTTGCCAGGGTAACACAGGCTGCCGAAATTTGCTGCTCTGTCAAGGCAAGGTATCTCCAAAGGAAACCAAACATATCATCTATTTTGTGTGCAGCATCATACCGTGTTGAGAGGCCAGCAATGACTGAATCGATAATGAAATAGAAAACATCACGTCTAAATGCTGCTTCTTCCACTGCTTCAACTGCATCACCTTCTGGGAAAACATCTTCTTGCGTCTCGTCGAAAAATGGTCTCCTTTTCGTCTTTCGTTTGGCTGGGAGATGTGAATCAATTTGCATTCCTTCAGCAACCAACTTCGACTCATTGCTGCGCAAATCTTTAAGGTCGTGCACAAGTGACTTAAGATTTGAGACCTCTATATCAATAGTGGCTTGCCTTGCTTGTATGATCTGGTTTCTTTGATCGATTGCTACTAAAATCTTCAACCAAATTGCAGACATGAGGATGCAAGTGAAAGAAGAGACGTACTTAATGGTACCGTTAACTTCAGTGGAAGTCTTAGGGGTAAGATTCAGCGTATGAAGTTGCTCCAGGGCAGAACGTATACCAGGAAGATGAGCTGCAAATGGTCGCACACTTGCTACACGATCCGTCCATCTTGTACCTGACAGGCCATGCAATGAGGATCCAATGCTTTCTTGAAGAATTAACCACCGCTGGGGACTGCTGGAAAATAGGGTGTACACGGTTTGTACCATTCCAAAAAATGTCACTGCTTCTTTACAGCAAGCTGCAGAGTCTGCTCCACATAGATTTAGTGAATGGCATGCACAAGGTGAATACAGGCACAAAGGATTTTCAGTGAGGATGTGTTGTTGGGCTCCATTGTATTTGCCAGACATATTTGCAGCGTTGTCATACCCTTGACCACGGCAGTCTGCAACTGGAATCCTAAACTGTTTCAAAGTTTCCAAGATTAACATGGCTATTTGAACACCAGTCTTTTTGCAGCAGTCAACAAATGTCAAGAATCGCTCTTGGACAGTAAATTCGTGAAGCTCCTTTGTCAAATATCGGATGATGAAGGTAGTCTGCTCAACATGACTTGAATCAGGTGTTGCATCAACCATGATTGAGTAATATTTTGCATTATAAATTTCATCCAAGACACGACTGCGAACGTACTCTGCACAAAGACCAATGAACTCGTTCTGGGATGAAGCTGAAAGATAATGAGCTTGCAGTCTTTCACCTTTTTCCTGGGATACTTTAATTTTCGTCACATGCTCTCGTAGAAGTGGATCATAGTGAGAAAGGAGCTCAATGAGCCCTAAGAAATTTCCATTGTGAAGATCACCAATTCTTTGTGAAGATCCACGAAAAGGCAGTCCTCTTTCACCAAGAAAGACAACAACATCAATTATTCTTGTAAGAATCTTCTTCCATTTTTGAGCCTCTGAGAAAATTGCTGCATCAGTGAGCATGTCAACTCCAGAAGATTCTTCCAAACGCCTCTCTAATTCACGCCAGGCAAGGTAGCATTTTTTATGCACCGTACTGTGCTCGTGCTCTGGAAGCCTGTCGTAAAGCTTTCGCCATTTTTGTGATGTGCTCCATCCATTTGCTGATGCCAAGATTGACTGAGATGATGGTGCTTGGTCCACTGCACTGGGGAAAAGCCTGCATGGGAAACAGAATAAAGCACTCTTAGCAGGGCTGAACACGAGCCATCGTCTGGAACTCACTTCACCATTCTGTTGCTTGAAGTTCAGCACAGATGTTGGGAATTTTTTGCCAGTAACGTCATTAGGAAACTGCTGTGGATGAGGTAGATGGCCTTTCCGTACCATTTCTTCGATTTCATGTGTTGTAGGAGCTGCTGGAGAAGTTCCAATGTCAAAACCAAAAGGACCTGGCTTGGTTGTTTCACCAGGAGTGACTTCCTCTTGACTTGGGGGTGCTTCTAAAGATGCTCCAGACATCGATTCATCATGATCTGAGAGCTCTGGCGAAGCTGAAGCTGTGTGTTGAGGGCCAGCTTGTTCTTTGTGTGCGGGGCCGGGGCCATCATCTTTTTCAGATGGAGGTCGCTTTTTAACACCAACATCAAATAATGTAAGTGCACCTCTCATTGTTTCTTTATTTTTCTGCTCCTTTTCACGTCGTTTCTGAGCACCAGACTTGTGCTGGTAGGAAGACATATCCGCTTCGATCTTCGCTTGTACTGACCTTTCTCTGTAGTACGTCTCCAAATCTAATCTAAGGCCATTGACGATTGTCACGCTTTTATGTAAAAAAGCGGCTATTTTTGCCCAAACGTTATTCCTTTTAAGGATATATTTGATATATGTATTCAATTTCGTCATCATTTATCAATCACTTTACTTTTCAAAAGTAAAGTGATTGATAATTTCATAATAACGTCATTTTTGCGGCTATTTTTGCCCAAATGTTATTCCTTTTAAGGATCTATTTGATATATTCAATAACGTCATCATTTATCAATCACTTTACAAAAGCAATTAAAAACAACTATCTTAACAACAGGAATCCATACCAAAGAAACCAAACAATGGGTCATTACAACGTAACAACAAGTAAATGCCTAAGAGCATGACATCAAAATACGCATCGAATTACGGATTTTCATGATTTTAGATATGATGTAACGCTATGAATTGGTTTTTGTCACAACAAAAAGTTAATTTCAAATGGAATGATTTAAGGCCCGTGATATCACTGCTAAGTGCAATAGACAAGAAGAAAGTTTGATTTTTCCGGGCCCCTCACGGGGCCCAGCGCCATGACATCACTACAATATACAATAGAAAAAAAAGCTTGATTTTTACGGGCCCCTTGCGGGGCCCGGGCCCCGGGGCAGTTGCCCCGGCTACCCCCCCCCTCTCGGCGGTCCTGACCCGCATTGAACAAATCAGGTTGATAATGCCATAGGGGTTGCTGTGGCACCTCAAAGTGCACTGGCCTGTAACTTGAAAACTTCTTTGTGATATCTAGGTGGTTCTGTTCTGTTGTCACCCCGACCCCCTGTTGGGATAAAAAGGCCAGATGCTTATAACTGGGCCTAGGCAAAGAAAGAATAACTCAGCGAGCAGTTTGGCTCATTCCAGATTAGATATTTACCAAATGAGACTCAGCTGGAATAAAATAAACAACGAGAATGAAAGCAAAACAAAACATTTTCCAAATGGCAATAGGTTGTACCCTTGAGAAACGTAAGTGCATTTCGTATCTTCACGGGGAATTTTGTGCAACATTGACGCGGTGATCTGCTCGAAATTTCCAGATGACTCTGTGTAATCAACAAGAACAACAGTCCCTCTGCTTATCAAAGCATAGTAGATAGACATTTTGAGTGTATCTTTGTTTTCTTCCGTTCAGTTCTAAATATTTCGACTCAGATTCAAAACCAGGACATCAAATCATCAACAACACAACTTGACTGACCTGAAACCTATGGTCATGTGACTTAATGACTGTGGTTCCACCTCTTCTGATGAGGTCATCAAATTGGTCATCATCATAATCATCTTAATTATCTGCATCATTATCATAATCATCGTTATGATAATGATGCAGATGGAATGCAACGAAGCCCTAACAACGCAGCGAAGCGACAGCTTTTATTTCTGATTTTAAAGCGAACGATGGAATAAATGCCGAGATATGCAGGTCGAAAATGGTTAAGTCAGCAATTTGGAAGCTCGATTCGCGGTCAGATTGCGATCACCATTGGGCGTTGGTAATGACTTTTGAGGCAGGCATAGGATTTGACTATGATTTGACTGAAGAATCACCAATCACCATCATCTCTCTCCAGCCGCCTTCATCAGTTCCCCCACATCTCTGCCACTCCACTCCTTTAGATCATCGCTCCATTCCCTCTGCGGCCTTCCTCTTGCTCTGTTTCCTTTCATCAAGCCAATCATTAAAGTTCTTGTGTGACCAATTTCATTTCTCATGTGGTACCCAAAATATTTCAATTTTCTTCGTTTTATCATTTCCACCAGTGTTTCCATTTCCCATCCGCCTAATGTCTTCATAACTAATTCCAGTACATACTCGTTCGTCTTTCCACGAAATTCCCAGCAGCCGTCTGTAACATTTCATCTCAAACGCTGTCAATTTCTTCTCACTTGCTTTACTTAGGGTCCAACTTTCACATCCATATAAAAGTGTTGCTCTGAGGAGTTTCAGTTTATTGTCCAGAATGCAAGAGAGAAAAGGGAAAATGAACTCATTTTCACTGATTTATTCATCTGCTTCCTCCAGAGCAATGAAGTTTTTTACAGAATAATCTTAAGATCTTTGACGAAGGTCAGAACAAAGAAATGACAGATCGTATGTGGCGAAGTTCTTACAAATAGTCTAAAGGCAGCTTAAAATGAGGGGCAAGGGAGAAAAAAACCAGTAAAAAACTAATATGATGAAGATCTAATCAATTTTTTATCAACTTCAAAATTCTGAGTGAAGTACTAACGAATATGATACTAACTGATCACAAATTTCACACTTGTACATTAAAAGGTCTATTTGATAGAAATACATACTACAGATCACATTATACAAGTAGTAGCAGACTACTTGCATGATTAAACTTATAGTTATAAGTACCGAAAATAAAAGATATTGATCTCAAGGGCTATGCACGGTTAAATAGCTATATCTAAAAGTTGTTGGCCGGATACACAATCAACATAGCTTGCAATGCAACTTGCAATGCAATGCTGCAGCGACTATACAAAGAAGAACTAAGTTTTTGATTTACAACGAGTCGATAACATGCATCAAGAGACCAAGGTAAGTTTCAGAGAAAATCTGCAGCGTGCAAAACCAGCTTTGGATGAGTCTCTAATACTGCTTTCACAACTCACAACAACGGAGCAAGATAAGTTTATAACCAGATACAATCTCCCCGAATTAGATCAGTTCGATTAGTTAGTCCCTGGCCAAAAGATCAAACATTGTTGGTCAAACATTTGAGATTTAGCTTTACAAACAATGTTTAACTGTTTGGCCACGTCACAAAACATCGCTTGACAAGCAGAATTCCGTCTGCAACGTTTTTTGAAAACCTTCAGAACATTCTATGCTTGCGGCAGCCGTTAGGCAAAAAAAATGTTTGACGAGCAATGTTTCGTGGGGGGGGGGGGCAAACGGTCAAACATTGTGCTTCATAAACGCAACTCTTACAATTAAATTTCAAATGTTTGACAAACTATGTCCGATCGTTTGGCCAGGTTTCGTAGACTGACCAATCAGAATGCAACTAAAAGTTAACCTGGTCAAGTTTTCAGTGTGAATGCAGTATCATATAAAATTTGTAGGATATTGGTTAAGAAATGCTATAGAATTCAAAAATCATTTTTAAGTACATGTTTTATTTACAAATTTTCTGGATATTATTGGATTGTCAGAATAATGTTAGGATATGAAAATAACAAACTTTATTTACGTTACAAGTTCAAAGACTTGACTAGCTCTTCCAATTTCTCCATAAATTTTTCCTCGTCTTGACGAGACGAGACGGTCCAGGCTAACGGTAGATGCTTCTTAACTGACTGTCTGTCCTGGAAGAAAGCTCCACTTGGCTGTTTCGTTGCATTTGGTGAAACGCAAAGCCAAACCAAGGTATCGGCACCTTCTGCTGCAGAACGAAGACGGTCACCCATCCGTCGATGGAAGTCTGGCATTGATGAACGAACAGCAGGAGTATCGGCCCAGCCTGTGGTATAATACACCAGGTTAGCATAATCAAGAAAGCAATACTATGCCAGGCGTACTTAATATAATTTTGGTACGGGTATATGTGAGTGAAAGTATGAAACAGAACTTTCTTAAGTTTCAAGAATCCAGAAGGTGCTGTGGCATTGTGGTGTAATCCAGCTGACTCGTAGTGTCAGAAGCTCAGTGTGGTCAGGGTTCGAGCCCAGCTACGGTAGCGTCACAGCCAGGGTCGAGGTCTCGATTAGTTAACCTACTACTGAGATCCTAGCGACTGGCGCTAAAACACAATTTCACCTTCACCTTCACCCAGTATTGAACTTTCTTAAGTTTTTAAGATGTTGAGCACTACTTTCTTATAAACCACTTTCTTATAAAAAAACGTGTATGCCTTGAATGAAGGGAACTTGAGATGGATTTTCAGATCAGCGCCAGGTCGTTTAATCAAGGAAATAAATTCAGTAAAGCTTGACATACCTGGATGCATTGTTGAGAAATGTATTTCTTTGTGCTTATTTGCCCAGAAATCAGTCATGACTACTTGTTGACGTTTATTTTGTGCATATGCCATTGCTCCGTCAAAAGGGTTCATCTTTTCAAACTGTAAATCATCATTGTTCAGTTTTTGAAGTAGCATACCACCTTAAATACAAATTGAATGATTGAAAAATGAGGATTATTAAAATATTACTTTGACAGCAATTTAGGAGTATTTCAGTAGAAATAAACTCATAAATTCATTTCGAGAGGCTACCCCATGGAATAGCAGACAAGCAGTTGAACCTCTACATCGAGGAACCAGAGGAAACAGAAATTTGTTCAGGTTAAAGAGTTGAGTTTAAATTTAAGATATCAAAAGTTTTTGTATTATTCTCCAGCAAAAAACAGGTCAAAATCAGGAGGTACAGAAAAGTATTTGAATCATTCCATCGAGATATTCGAGTTTGACGATAGTTGATATAAATCCCAACTTTCTTTGCAATTGGAATTCTCGGTTTCTCTGGGAGCTATCTCAGCACCAAAACAATGCTTATGCATTGCAACTATCAAAATATCAGTGATGTCAGTTTGAGAGTTTTGCTAATCAACAAAAGCAAAATAATCGTTCAACATAGCATGTTGCCATCTTAGTCTGAAAAATCATGCCCTGAATTCCGTAAAGATGATGAGCTTAACCCGGGTCTACATGTGCTCACTATGCGACTTTTTACAGAACTGAGAACTTTGAACGCTCATAAAATCAATATATCAAACACTAGGACAATGAAACTTTGCAACTAGACTAAGTTTTTATGCTTTATGTGATTTTGGCATCAAAATCCCATAGGGGCAAAAGTAATATGAAATGTAAATGATACATACCAGATGTTACAGTGATAACTCTAGGTGACTCATGCTTTTTTAGATGTTCTATCAGCTCCCTTGTTAGTAAATAAGTACCAAGAGTATTAGTTGCAAAGTTCTTTTCCATGTTATCCTGTGTCACTTCTCTTTGGTTCACCATGCAACCAGCATTATTGACCAGCACATGTAGTGGTGTACTATCTGCAACAAACTGTTTTGCAAACTTTGCAACATCCTGTGCATTGGACATATCTAATATATGAAGATGCACTTTATCACTGAGTGCCTTTGACTTGATTTCTTCTTGTGCCGCTTTGCCACGTTCTTCGTTTCTGCATATCATATGCACAATGCCACCTCTCTTTGCAACTTCCATAGCAGTTTCTTTGCCTTGAGAATGAAAATATTCTTTGTAATATGACTCTTATTTCGATTAGGTATTTAATAAAAGTTTCTGACTTTATTTCATTTTCTTTCATGTATTTAACCCACTGCTACCCCATCGGTCAGTGACTGTTTTTCAGGGGGTCGTGCAAAAAATTCTTAAAATTAATTAATTACTTTAAAAAATTTGTGAAACTGCAGGACATAAAGCAAGGACATTACACATGATTAGAGCCTTGCCTTGGTGTTTTGATCGAAATAGAAGTCTTTAGAAAGTTGACATATTCTGGGCTATTCTATCTGTAAATAGAACGGAGGAGGAATACATTGAAGTGCTGAAGGGTGCACCCCTGTCCCTAGTGACACATTATTGCATTGTCTGGCAAACCAACAGGGTGCCTAGAGGATATAGGTTTTTCTGTTTAACAACAGATTTTTGCTAATCCGATAATGATACTTTCCCGTTCTTCACACCATCTAAATTCAAGGGTTTTTATCATCACTGCCATAACGTACCAGACAGGGAACCAGTCTTAGATGCATGCTTGTGTGGGTTGGAGCTGCACAATTCATAACATTTTATTTTCAATGTTTCTCTGGAACAGCTCAACTTTTGTCGCTTTGGCCATTTTGTTCTGCTGTTCACTGACTGACGTCAAGTCATTCTATCATTTGATCTTACAGAATGTCTAGTGGCAATTGGTCAATTAAAAAAAGGGCAAATGAAATGCTGCAACCTGATTAGATGTGCCAGCATTTTGGCACAACTATCTGATTCTTCGCATGGTTATGTTCAGTCCCAGTTTGAGCAACATCTTTATAGCAAAGGCAGTGGCAGTGATAACTGGGGCACAGATAATAGGCAATAAGTGCCATGGCTGGGGCCATCCAGGCTTTGGGACAATGTAATCGTACCAGGCCTTTGGGAGGTTCTAGAGGGAAGCATTAAGAGAATTTCATTCTTGTGGGCCCTTTCACAGCCTGGGCCCTGGACCCCTGACTCTGCCTCTCAACAGTACTGGCCATGGCTCCTTGCAATGCCCTGATTGCCACTGTAGGTATTATATACCTTATGCATTTGACCTGCATCATCAATGCATTGGACATAACATACATACCAATGCCACTATTTGCTCCAGTGATCATAAATGCTCTTCCCGATAGGTCTATCCCATCTAATGACTCAAAATTCTTTGCTGCTGCATCGTAGCCCTTCTTGGTATATTCTCTCAAACCTTTGATGAACCAAACTCCTTTTCTGTATGCTGTCATCTTGCCAAAGCCTGTAGAGAAGAAAGGGCTAGATCAGAAAATTTAGTGTTAGATCAATTGGTCATATCATACCAGGTTAAAACTATAGATCCACAGGGCCCATAGTGGGGGGGGGGGGGCTACTCCGTGAGCATTGTTGCCGTGTAGATCAGGTTATCAGTCTAGGCAAAGGGTTTATGTTTTGACCTCAAGGAGCTGTATAGCCAGTGATGCCAGAGAGGGGGGCTGTGGGGGCAAGCACCCCTCCTGCCCTTTCGTTTTGCATTCCTTGCCCTACCATCGCTCCGGCGTCCCTGTGTTTAGCATATATCGAATGTCTTGTCATCTTCTTAAGCCTTTAACCCTTAAGGATGTACGGGTACCTAATGGGGGCCACAAGAAAAAAGGGCCTAGCAGCCTAGGCTATCTGTATTGTATGTAAATAAAGGTAAGAAATGCATTTTTCTGTGCAGCCTGGAGCTGCTGGCTGGAAAGATTCTTATGCTAGACGTTCGAATACCTGAACGGCTTACTTACCTTCGCGAAAGTGTATTGCGTAAAAATGCGTGCCTGACAAAATTTGAGTCACGCATAATGCGCATGCGCATTATGCATGAGAATTATGCGCTATGCGCATTCGCGTTGGATCGGTACCATCGGGACACAGGGTGCCAATAATAATAAAGAATAAGAAAGAAACAGTAAATTACAATACAACGAAAAAAGAAAGGAAATTGAAATCTAGAAGAAATAAACGAAGTAAATATAAAGACAACATGAAAATGAAGCAAAACAGGCATTTCATATACAGTATGGCTATGAAACAAATAAGGCAAAGATAAACAAACTTTTCAGAACAATATTTTCAAGACCTGAAGAAAGGAAAAAATATCAAGATACACAAAAGACAGTAGCAAAGACCGACAATGCCATAATTAATGAAAATATTGTTACAGTATTATAACCCGATAGTTTGAACTCTGGTGTTACACTGAGCTAGACAACTAGGCCGAATTTTCTGTGCCCATTTTTGGCACTCAATTTTTTGCAATGTCCAAAAGTCCTGCATTTTTTTGGGTGTCCCATTATATAATAAAGGCATTCAAATTTTTGCAACATGAAAAGGTTCTGCATTTTTGTGAGTGTCTCCATTTTAACAAGGCACTCACATTTTTGCAAGGTCACAAACTGCTGCATTTATTTGAGTGTCCCCATTTGAACAAGGCACTCAAATTTTGCAAGGTCACAAACTGCTGCATTTATTTGAGTGTCCCCATTTTATCAAGGCACTCAAATTTTGCAAGGTCACAAACTGCTGCATTTATTTGAGTGTCCCCATTTTAACAAGGCACTCAAATTTTGCAAGGTCACAAACTGCTGCATTTATTTGAGTGTCCCCATTTTATCAAGGCACTCAAATTTTGCAAGGTCACAAACTGCTGCATTTATTTGAGTGTCCCCATTTTAACAAGGCACTCAAATTTTGCAAGGTCACAAACTGCTGCATTTATTTGAGTGTCCCCATTTTATCAAGGCACTCAAATTTTGCAAGGTCACAAACTGCTGCATTTATTTGAGTGCAAGGCACTCAAATTTTGCAAGGTCACAAACTGCTGCATTTATTTGAGTGTCCCCATTTTATCAAGGCACTCAAATTTTGCAAGGTCACAAACTGCTGCATTTATTTGAGTGTCCCCATTTTATCAAGGCACTCAAATTTTTGCAAGGTCACAAACTGCTGCATTTTTGTGAGTGTCTCCATTTTAACAAGGCACTCAAATTTTTGCAAGGTCACAAACTGCTGCATTTATTTGAGTGTCTCCATTTTAACAAGGCACTCACATTTTTGCAAGGTCACAAACTGCTGCATTTATTTGAGTGTCCCCATTTTATCAAGGCACTCAAATTTTCACAGCGTTGAAAATTTCTGCATTTTTTGAGTGTCCACTTAATGTATTTTTTAAATTTTCAGAAAGAATCTGGAATTGATCAAGTACTGAAAGTTTCTTGAAATTTTGAAATTGACAATACTGAAATGACTCTATGTATTCACGAATAGCCATATCAGCAACAGTTATTCTATCTGAATGATGTTTCAACCCATTTGTCAATCGCATTTGAATGCACATGGGTTTCCAGTTTATCTGCTTGTCACAGAAATGCTTTATTGCAGACGAAACACGGGAAATAAAAGAACATTTTTCGCTCAATGGGGTCTTATGTTTGCAACGCAAAAAAATTCTGTATTTAAGTTTCTTGAATTTCTGGCCATTTGAGAGTCAGGGTTTCTTATAAAAATTTCCTTGTATAACAATAAAAGCTTCTTGCAAGAGAGTCTTTGTTTCTTATAAAAAGTTTCTAGTCAAAGAATTCGTGCCATGCGTCGTTCTCTTTTTATTAACGTCAGAGGGGTCATTACGTCCAGGTCATTGGTGGGTGCATTTTCCGTGTGCATCTTGAAGACTTCCATTTACGTGAAAGCTGTAACGTGAGGTTAACATATTGCTTTTCACGGACTTGCTTGTGATTGGTTTATATTTCTGTGTTATTTCGTATATTTCCTTGTTGAAAAATGACTAAGATATCGTGCGACTTGTATGGACCAAAGGAAGTATATTTTGCACTGTAATTTACCGAGTGTAAATAAACTGAGTATATAGAGTTTATCACGAGTGGTGTTGTGATTGTTGTCATTTTCTAAATGCATTCTTTGAGTCGATCAACATTTTACTTATTTGAAGTAGAGAATTATCCCCAACAAAATCTTTTCAGTCGGCACTGAAGTTTTGTTAAGAACAGCAAGTTCTTACTTTCCTTGATTATTGGGATTGTCTTTCTCAAGACCCTCTAATTCTCACTGAAATTAAACAACTTTTTCATTTGTTTAATGACTTTTCGTATCATGCACACAAACGGTCCATGATTTTCGCAATGGGTCTGTTTTGGAAAACCCTACAACGCGCTCGTCTGTGATTCATTGATCATGGCGATTTTCACGAAATCTGTTTGTTTTCGATATATTTACGTAAAATGCTCATATTCATGTCTGACTCGTTGATGCGTGTATCTTCCGTACGTGTCTTGAAGAGTTCCACTTACGTGAAAATTGTAACGTAAGATCTTAATTGGTTAAAATATTCCTTTATACTGACTTTCTTGTGATTGGTTTATATTTTTGTGATATTTCGTATTTCCTTGTTCAGAATGAGTAATGTGAATAAGAATTCTGCGACATAAAGATTTCAGTCACTTGCTTGTAGTCGCAAAAGTTGCTACTACCATTAACCATATAAAAGAAAAATCGATTCGTTTCTTAAGTCGTAATTTTATTCGGTTATCATGGAGAAGAAGGACGAGTTCACTGTCGATGTGTCAAATGATGAGATGAAAACAGAAAGCGAAGCAACAAAAAATGAAGTGAAAGGCGCAGATAATGTAGAACAAATTAGTGTCGAGCAGTTGGAAGAAGATTTCGCTGTGATGAGAGCGATAGATGAATACAAGCGGACGGGAAAATATCCGTCTGATATATCGCGTACAAAAAAAGGCATGTTAAGAAAACTTGCCGACAAATATGTTATCCGTGGTAAGTTTTTCAACTTTTATTCAATTAATAGCTCAATCCAATTAACTGTGCTATATCTGGTCAACTTTTCACTAGGTTCGAAAATCCCCCCTTCCCTTCCATAGGTATCTAGAAATACATCCATAGGTATCATTCTGTCTACATAGAACTGGGTCTAAATTCCGCCTTGGTTCTTTGTTTCGGTCTGTTTCTGAGGAGTGTCAGACGAAAAAGTTTGCCCGAACATGTTTCCGCTATTTCTCGCAATATACATAGCCTAGTATACTGTATGCAACACAGGCTAATATACTGTATGCAACACACATGCAACACATGTATATATCTACAATTAATTTTTCAAGGTAATCAGATGTATGCAACAACATCAAAAAGCAAACATGAAATGGTTAAAACTGAAAGGATTGCCGTCCTGACTGTCGAGAAAGGGCGAGAGATTTTTCACCAATTCCACAGCAGTTCTATAGGTGGCCACACTGGACAACGTCGAACTATTGAGAACATATCAAAATGTTTCAAATGGAAAAACATGACTAAACACATAACATACTGGGTGAGTAGCATCTTTTGCGTTTGTTGGTCAAAGAATATAATTGATTGAACATTAAATTAATACCTATTCTTAGGTGCCTGATTGCTGTGGGGTCTGAATAGGCGCGGGGCTGGAACTTTGTTCATTATGTAATTGGTGGGGTGTTGAAATAAACCGGGGTCGTAATTAGCTTGACAAACGTTGTCTCGAAACTGCTGAAACGAAGTGCAAACAGGCCTTATAGTACCTATATAAATCCGAAATCCAAAATTCTACCAAACATAGAGTGTACATGTGAAACTTTATGCTAATAATAAAGTGCCACCAAACTAAGTAAAACATATCTACGTCAATGTAAATGCAAATCTTACTAAGCGGGGGATCCTAATAAGGTTGGGGGGTTGGAAAATTTTCAACAAATTAATTAGCGGGGGGGATGGCCGTTAGGCACCTCAGAGTACGTTACATCTACCAACAAACAAACTTTTTCTTAACAGTATTCGACGTGCGTGAAATGCGTTATGGATGGGCAGCCATTGAAAAACATAGATGTGGAGCTTCAGCCGATAAAGGTCATTTTAAGCAAATTTATTTCCATCATCAGTGTTCCTCTTACCATAAACCAAAAGCTACTAGCACCTATGGCAAGGCCGTCGGAAGAAATCTCATGTTGGGGGGAACAACTGAAAAGTATATGATGACGTAATTATTTTATGACGTCATATTATTGTTTTCAAAGTTATTGGGGGGCTGAAGCCCCCCAGCTCCCTCGCTTCCTACGGCCCTGTATAATGGGAAGGTTGAATGTGATATTCCAGTTGTTTCAAGGGCAAGAAATTTAACCATATTTGTGCGGGTCAAATTTTTGTTGGTTTTGCCCAGGGGGGCGTTTTCGCCCCTAGTTATCTCAGCAACCATACCATACATGAGGTTCACCCAACCATTGATGGTCTAAAAATTGCATGACAATTGTGTAAGTCACGTGACTTGTTGTTAGGCAACCAAATATATGAAGCTCAGTACTGAAAATTCTGCTCTTTAGGCTGATCTGCTTATTGTCACTGACAATGCTTAAGAAAAGAAAATTTAAGAAATAATGATAAGACTATATGAGCTACCGACGTAATTTGACCATTCCTTAAACCAAATATATTGTCTACCATTTTATTTTCATTTAATTAGCAAATGGTTGTAGCCCTTCAAACTATACTGTCCACATTTACCTTTCTGTTAGCGTTGAGATGAGTTTAAACTGCATTGAAATAAAGCATTTTGCTGCTTTATTAGAATTTTGCTATTTTTAATGGTTTTTAAATATTCACTAGCAATATGACGTCAAAAAGATGTATGACGTCATAAATATTATAAGTTGCTGACGTCATCACTTATATACAAAACATATATCAAATTTAAGCTCTAGCCGAGATCAATCGTTTGGTGCATAACAGAATCGTATTGAACAACAAACAATACACTTAACGCATCGAAACATTAGTTCCTATTCGTTTTTCCATAAGCCATACATCCCAAAGACCATGTGCCAGCCCATCCCTGTTCATTGTACATCGACCATTGCAATGTTGATCAATGTGTTTTTTTCAACACAGGTGTCCCGCCCATGGGAAATACTCGGGATCGACTTGACTGGTAAATTACCAATGACACCAAGAGGATTTCAGTATATTTTCACATGTACAGATTACTTCACGAAATGGATTGAAGCATTCCCAATAAAGACCAAAGAAGCAAGTGAGGTTGCTCAGTGTTTGCGGCGTATATTTTATCGACATGGTGCACCGGAAACTATAATAACTGACAATGGAAAAGAGTTTGTTAATGAGGTTGGGATATCTCCTTATTCTCTCTATGTTAAAATGTTCTCGTCTTCCCAGCAGAAAGTTGTATGATAGTTTCTCTACTTAAATCTTTTAGGTGAATAAAGAATTTTACAAACAACTTGGTGTAAAGCACAAAACCACCACACCATATCACCCGCAAACCAATGGACTCGATGAGAAGACGAATCACACGATCAAGAGGTACGCAACCTTACCGACCCACGCCGCGTTAAACCAATGATTACGTTACTTTCAATCTTTACTCTTGAAATTGCTTTCTTTATTTTTTCGGCCTTTTTTGCACCTAGTACACCCTCCGAAAAAAAGGTGGGTTTCAAAATAATAAGAATATATGAACCTAGCTACACAATTTTCGATGGAAAGCTTTTGACAAAATAAACGGTAAATTTTAGAACTTTTATCGTAAGATCCTCTTGCTTTTATGTCAGTTTGCTTCTAGAAAAAAACCATTCCACTCAACTTAAACTTTGAAAAAATGGAAAGCGTTGTACTTCAGATTCGCCACCTTTTCCGAACCCTACCAATATTTAATTTTTGGGTGGGGCGACCAAGGATCGTCGGCCTTGCATTAGTTGAAGTTCTAATTCAATGCAGCATGTGTCAACAGTTTCGGCGATCATTGTAGATATAAATGTAGTAGATGGCAACGTACGTTCCAGGGCCCCAGAATGCTCTACATTAGACTGTAATTTTCTGCTTCAGGTATACATGGCTTCGGGCTAAACGGAGAGATGAGAAATGATTCTTTTTTTGTTCTGTAAATAGGTTTTGACGAAGATTTCAATGTAATAGTTATGGGGTATAGAAGCCCACTGGACAGAGATAAAAACTTTTGGTTTTATTTTCTCTTCAAATGTTCTTACCTTAAGTAATATCGAAATTTACTTTGCAGGGCCCTGGCAAAACTTGTTAACGAGCATAAAAATGACTGGGATGTTTATTTGGATCCAGTCCTGTTTTCCCTTCGCTCAAGTGTACAGAACACGACGAAGCACTCGCCATTCCGTCTTCTGTACAACAGAGACGCACGCCGTCCAGCTCAGTTGTCCGAACACTCAGATGACTGGACGGGGTAAGTGAAGCCATTTAGTTAGCAAATTTGTTAATAAGATTCATATCTGACTGGAGCTCTTCTCAAAGAAATTTTGCTTTATTCTCTGAAGCAAACCGCGTGCAAGAAGCAAGCGAAAAAACAAATAAATAAACATGTTGCATTTTAAAGCAAGCCTAGTACAATTCTCAACATATTGCAATACACATTTCAATTTAAAACTATTTATTAAGGCTTGCCTTGCCCCGTGGCTAAATTGATTCCTGATTACTAGCTTTCTCGGGCAATTACTAGTAACAGTACCCGATTACCAGCTAACTCTGCCCATTATTTTTTTCATTAATGGAAGTAGCAATAGACCTTTTCAAAGGGGTCCGGGTCAGGCGAGGAAGTGTAACGACTGGAATTGCGGTCGTTTTAGGAGAGGTAGTTCAGGAAATTTTGCTCCAAACTCACGAATAATGGAAAAAAGGGATAAAAAAAACGCAATACTAAACATCCAAAATATACAGGAACTCAAAAAACAAGATACAAGTAAATCACAAAAAGGAAGTTACTTGATTAAAGTTTGCTTAAGCTTGGATTTGAATACTTTCACTGTTCTCCAATTAAAACGCCAATTTGAAGCAAAATTTGCTGCACTAGCTCTCCTGAACCCACTGGAAGGCAGGCAGTTACACAAGAAAAGGATTCCTCTACTCAAGAGGTCCGCCATCTTCCACCAGAAAATGCCGCGCCAACCCAGACCTCTTTGAAAAGGTGTATTCAGTTTCGGAATGTATTTGGGATTATTACTCTCATTCTATTCCGAAGTCCCAAAATCATTCTCGATTTCTTGCATTATAGATGGAAATTTTGTTACCAGAACCATCAACATACTTGCAATATGTAGAGCAAGTAGGCACCGAGGTCGAGCAAGTACATTCTAAAGTATTGTCGAATATTGATAAAGCCCAAGAGAAACAGAAAGAGGCATACAAGAAGCGCAAATCTGGACAGGGAGACAAATTTAATTTCCAAGAAGGGCAGCTCGTCCTATTGTATAACGCAAGAAAACGAGGCCAGAAAGGAAAATCCTTAGATAAGAAATGGCTACTACCCCCAAGAAAAATAATTAAATTAGAGGGGAAAACGGCGTTACTAGAAGGAATGACAGGCATGGTAAATGTCCAAAATCTAAAGCTGGTTCCAGAGGGACTGAAAAAGGAGGACTTCGAGAAAGAGACAAATCCTTCAGTGATGAAAAAAAAAGAGATGTTCGAGCAGGAATCAAGCCGAACTACGCAAACGAAAGATTTAGGAGGTGCTTCTGGTACAGCAGATAAGACATACCAAAAAGTAAAGCAGGTCGACCATGCAGGACCGTTTGTTAATCTCGCCTTTGCTAAAAATACGAGCCAAGCATCACCTTTGGCTACTGGATCTGCAGCTTCTTCTACGTCTGATGCATCTCCCACAGCCAGAACAGAAACACTAGTGAACGACGGCCAGCAACGTAACCATGTGTCGCAGTTTGCGAATGTAGCCGAATCAAGGCGAACAAAGCGAACGAAAGATTTAGGAAGCGCTTCTGGTACAGCAGATAAGACATACCAAAAAGAAAAGCAGGTCGACCATGCAGGACTGTTTGTTAATCTCGCCTTTGCTAAAAATACGAGCCAAGCATCATCTTTGGCTACTGGATCTGCAGCTTCTTCTACGTCTGATGCATCTCCCACAGCCAGAACAGAAACACAAGTGAACGACGGCCAGCAACGTAACCATGTGTCGCAGTTTGCCAATGTTGCCTTTAGTACCAATTTTCCTTCGCCTCATGCATCTGCATCTGCTACAGAAAGGATGCAAGACTGGGAAGACGGTTTCTTCGCAGATACGGACCAGGTGACGCAGTTAGCTGATCAAGTATCTGGACATTCAAATTTCCACGAGTTGGAGGACATTGAAATTGTTGAAGATGGGGCATGCACCACAGTTATCAGATCCATAGATGGGCCATCTGAAGAACAAAGTATGCCAGATCCAGCAGACGTTACAAACAGCGTTTTCATCAACGCTGATGACAGTAAGCTACTCTTCATAAGTTCCATCAATTTTTTGTAAATCGCAAACTTGATACTTATCCTCCATAGAATCTTAATTACAATTCTACTTTGCAGTTTTAGCAAGGATATGGCTCAATGGGGCAGTTGGGTTCACCGAGGCAAAGATAGGAAGAGTTCGCGTCACCGATACAGACCTCGAATTATTAAAGGATGGCCGATTCGTGAATGATATTGTAAGTTCATATTTATTCATATTTTAAGTTCATACTGCTGTTTCTTCACAGCCTGCGTGCAAACTCAACCCTTTCTCATCAAAAGTTGCGTCAAAGAAAGAGTTGAGACAGAGTTGAGAAAGCTGTAGCATGCACGCAGGCTAAATCTTCAGTGATACTGTAATTGCAAACAAATCTTTTCATAAGCGTGTTTGCAGTATTTTGAGCAAGTATAGTAACCCTAAACTACAATATTTATTACAGATAATCGATGGATACCTTCAAGTTCTTGCCAAAAGTATAACAGAGAAGAGGTAAGATTCGTTAACACATTGCCTTCGCAAGCTAAAAACCCTGAACAAAACCATAGACAATCAACTTATGTCGGCTATTTGAATTGAAGACCATATCAAATTTTTATGTTTTGATGGTAGAAGTACGATTTCGTTTCATGTAACTTAATCTACGTTTTAAAACATTAATATTGGAACCCGTGAGAACAGCTTCTCGAGTAGTAGCTATACCCTTTTAATCCACGTTCTAAAAATTTGCGAGCATCAGAAAAAGCCCTCTTTCGGTTTGTACATGGTTGTAGCGCCTTATTCCATTGCAACATATTTTTACGTACCAAGTGCACTAAAATTAATACCAAGCCTCTGTTCTAGTGCAAGATTTTAGTACTCAACGCTTTCGTTACGACGGACATATGCAATGGAAAGCAATACACAAACCGTCTTAAAAAGGTAGGTTGCAATGGCGTGCTTTTATTGCGAGTAGAGTACTGTGTGTGACACATGCAAGCATGTGGATTCTTGTAGGGCGAAAAATGGCAAAGAAAACTTCTTCATTCAAATTCTCTTCTTGACAGATTTCATTGGACACTTACGATATAATTGTTGGTGCCTTCAATCAGCATCAGAGTCACTGGACATTACTGGTCAGTTATATGTAACAATTAAGACGTTTGTATCAGTAAGAGTTAACCCTACGCCGACCTGGTTCTTTACTAAGCTGTAATGGAGTTTCATCGCCCAGCAACCACTACATAGTATGAAATAGGATATCTTGCATTCTCTAACTATATTTTTTGCTTATCTCTCACAGGTTGCCAGAACGAGGGATCGTAAAATTCTATATCTTGATCCCCTGGGAGAGAATGGAAAAGTTACAGAGCAGGTGCAAAGAAATTTCAGGTATTTGTTGTGTCCATTAACATTTGTTTTCTCTCATCGGCTGTCCAACATAAAGATTGAAACAAGTGAGAGTTTATCTTCTTGTTGTAGAAATTTTTTGTTCCTTCGCGAAAAGTTCACAGACATGTCTGCAAAGAAAAATCCCTGGAAAGCAGAAACCATTCTGCATGCTCTGCAGACGGATTCATACAATTGTGGAATCTTCGTGTTAAGGGTAAGACGAATAGAACAACTCCACATATGCTGTTTTCATTATTATTTGTCTATTTTGTTTATATTCGGAGCAGTAACTAATACTTCCTTATTTGTTCTCGTAGTTTGCTTCACATTTACACATTTTATTGAAGAGCATCAGGCGCAGCAAACGTTTTTGCAATTTGCCTTCCATTACCAATTACGTGTATTGAGAGTAGCTTACAAATAATTATCTTTTTTTAGTATGCCGAATGTCTTCTGTCTGGAAAAGAAGTAGATTTGTCGCTTGGGAGAGTTGAGCTTGTTCAACTCAGAAAGCAAATTGGATTGGCAATATTGTGTGAATCTGGTATGGCAAGTTTCACATGTACAGTTTTTTACTATATACATATAATATCAATACAGCATCGGTAAGGAAACGTTGAACACATCACATGACTCAATAACTATTTTCTTGCTTTCAACAGATGAGCTTGAAAATGGTTGGTGCAGGATTTGCGGCTTATTTCAAGGAGACATTAACTGGGTGAGTTGGAATGTATTTTCAAAAATTCTTCATTCAATGATGATACATTCTAATGTAGCAGCTGACACCGTGGTACTTCAGTCATCCAAAGTATGTTTTCCAGAAGATTTGAATCTTCCTAGGAAAAAACAATTAATTTTCCAGAATGCTATCAAAGCTCAAGTTGTCTGTCGTTAACAGTTATTTGTAATCGTTCAGCCCCTTCCCTTCCCTTTTCAATTTCTCTATGACCTAATTTTCAATTTTTTTGAAAACGAGGCCCTTAGTTGAAATAGTCTATTCAGGTATCAGAGGTTGATGCATTTTGAAATACCTTTCTATTTTTAAGGTTGCTTGTGACTCATGTGGAAGATGGTTCCACACAAAATGCATGCAAAATGCATCTCAAGATCTTACAGATTATTATATGGAGTGTCAGTCATGTGCAAAAGTTTTAGCCGATATGCCGTTGCTACCGGAGAATTCTTCCACTCCAAAGAAAGATAATAGCCTAACGAAAAAGAGCCAAGAAGCAACCACTGGAAAAAATGAAAAAAACAAGAGGGAAAAACAGTCGGAGAACAATGCCACAAATGACAATGAAGACAAAAAAGAAAAAAGGAAAGCGCCAAAAAATGAATGGGATTTCAACCTTCTTCTGGTAAATAAGAGAGTGAAGAGATGCCAACATTGTCGCCAGGGATTTGAGCAGAATTTACCGAGAAACCTCATGGTAGGAAAATTTGAAGAATACGTCTATGCAAATAGATTTGGAGAAGGAAGGGGACGACGTAATTTCTTTTATCACCTTAATGAAGCATGTATCAAACCTTCCTATAACAATTTTGAATGGAAATTATTGAAAATAGAAAATGATGTGAAAAATAAGCTCAGTCAAGAACATAAAGCATTTATGGCATCTCTTGGGATAAAAATTTGATCAAAAGCTTTGCTTGAATTGTCAATGTAAAGGGTATATTGCTATCTATATTGTTATTTGATTATTGTGTAAGCTGTGTTTATATTAATAAATAATACTAAGAAATGGTAAAAGACACTGTTTCAACTGATGTAAAACTATGAAAGAACTGAAAAAACTGAGAAAGTACAAAAATGCAGATTTCTTTTGTTGTCAGCTTAGGGACACTCAAATAAATGCAGCAGTTTGTGACCTTGCAAAAAATTGAGTGCCTTGTTAAAATGGGGACACTCAAATAAATGCAGCAGTTTGTGACCTTGCTTGTTAAAAAACTTTGAGTGCCTTGTTAAAATGGGGACACTCAAATAAATGCAGCAGTTTGTGACCTTGCAAAAATTTGAGTGCCTTGTTAAAATGGGGACACTCAAATAAATGCAGCAGTTTGTGACCTTGCCTTGTTAAAAAATTTGAGTGCCTTGTTAAAATGGGGACACTCAAATAAATGCAGCAGTTTGTGACCTTGCAAAAATTTGAGTGCCTTGTTAAAATGGGGACACTCAAATAAATGCAGCAGTTTGTGACCTTGCAAAAATTTGAGTGCCTTGTTCAAATGGGGACACTCAAATAAATGCAGCAGTTTGTGACCTTGAAAAAATTTGAGTGCCTTGTCAAAATGGGGACACTCAAATAAATGCAGCAGTTTGTGACCTTGCAAAATTTGAGTGCCTTGTTAAAATGGGGACACTCAAATAAATGCAGCAGTTTGTGACCAAAAATTTGAGTGCCTTGTTAAAATGGGGACACTCAAATAAATGCAGCAGTTTGTGACCTTGCAAAAATTTGAGTGCCTTGTTAAAATGGGGACACTCAAATAAATGCAGCAGTTTGTGACCTTGAAAAATTTGAGTGCCTTGTTCAAATGGGGACACTCAAATAAATGCAGCAGTTTGTGACCTTGAAAAATTTGAGTGCCTTGTCAAAATGGGGACACTCAAATAAATGCAGCAGTTTGTGACCTTGAAAAATTTGAGTGCCTTGTCAAAATGGGGACACTCAAATAAATGCAGCAGTTTGTGACCTTGCAAAAATTGAGTGCCTTGTTAAAATGGGGACACTCAAATAAATGCAGCAGTTTGTGACCTTGCAAAATTTGAGTGCCTTGTTAAAATGGGGACACTCAAATAAATGCAGCAGTTTGTGACCTTGAAAAATTTGAGTGCCTTGTTAAAATGGGGACACTCAAATAAATGCAGCAGTTTGTGACCTTGCAAAATTTGAGTGCCTTGTTCAAATGGGGACACTCAAATAAATGCAGCAGTTTGTGACCTTGAAAAATTTGAGTGCCTTGTCAAAATGGGGACACTCAAATAAATGCAGCAGTTTGTGACCTTGCAAAAATTGAGTGCCTTGTTAAAATGGGGACACTCAAACAAATGCAGCAGTTTGTGACCTTGCAAAATTTGAGTGCCTTGTTAAAATGGGGACACTCAAATAAATGCAGCAGTTTGTGACCTTGCAAAAATTTGAGTGCCTTGTTAAAATGGGGACACTCAAATAAATGCAGCAGTTTGTGACCTTGCAAAAATTTGAGTGCCTTGTCAAAATGGGGACACTCAAATAAATGCAGCAGTTTGTGACCTTGCAAAAATTTGAGTGCCTTGTTAAAATGGGGACACTCAAATAAATGCAGCAGTTTGTGACCTTGCAAAAATTTGAGTGCCTTGATAAAATGGGGACACTCAAATAAATGCAGCAGTTTGTGACCTTGCAAAAATTTGAGTGCCTTGTCAAAATGGGGACACTCAAATAAATGCAGGAGTTTGTGACCTTGCAAAAATTTGAGTGCCTTGTTCAAATGGGGACACTCAAATATATACTGGAGTTTGTGACCTTGCAAAAATTTGAGTGCCTTGTTCAAATGGGGACACTCAAATATATACTGGAGTTTGTGACCTTGCAAAAAATTGAGTGCCTTGATAAAATGGCTAGATATCCTACTGGAAACATGTCTTTTTAAAACCTCGCAGAAATTTAAGTGGCAAAAATCATCATAATTGCTCACCTGATATCACGAAAATATAAGTTTTCCGTCTTCCATTTCATTTCCATAAGCTGCTCAGTTCTTCTCCAGCCTTTACACTCTCAAATGGCAGCGAAGGCAGAAGAACTGCGGGTGCGTGCTTCGTTGCCTTCAGGACACCCTGTGTGACTCGTTCGCACTGCATGTCCGACCGACGCATGCGCATAGGCAAGCACTCAAATTTTCTCAGGCACTCAATTATGCGCATTACAATCAAAAGAATGCTTCATCAGAAATAAGTGGTAGTGGTATGGTTGAAGTGCATTGGAGTTCAGCATATTTCAAGCAGTTTATACCTATATTGTTTTAAAAAGCAGCTCAAACAAGAAGGCAAAGTCAAGCAATTTAAAGTAGACTCATTTTCTCTTTAAATGTGTTAAACGCTGACATCCACACATCACTTTTCTCCATATCTGCCAAATCTGGCAATTGCTGGACCATTTTTGAGCAGAAATTGGTACTTGCTTCTCTTGGCAATAAAGAGGGTAAATGATCAATGGCAATTACTTGCAGTGGTTTGGCACCTTCACCGGCATCTATAACTCGCACTGGATCGGCAAATGTTGTTATGTCTGTTATAAATGGCAGAGGGTTGTTTGGGTTGCTTGTGTCACAGCTTACATCAACAACAACTGCAAGCTGTCTGTTGCTTGTCTGCAGCATGTTCTTTTGTAGGAATGGTGGAATGGGATCTGATTCCGGATTGAGAAAAATGCAATTCACAAAGATGTCAAAGTCAAGGATTTCCTGGAATGGTCCACCGCCGGCTGTCTCTTGTATATCCCACTTCACTACTTGCTCTTCTGGAAGCCCAATTTTCTCCAGAATCCTTGTTGCTCCCCTACCACATCTGCCAAGTGCCCCCATGACTAAAATCTTGGGTTTACCCTTTGAACTTTCATCCTGCTCCCAAACTTCATTCAGACATGACTTCAAGTGAGCCACAAATTCATCTTCTGTTGGGTAATGATAAGGGGTGGAAAATTTGGCTGGTTTCTTTAACTGTTGGTGTGTCCATAGCTCCACCCCTAGTGCTGCCCCCGCAGACCCTGCGAGGGGGCTGAACTCTGCCACAGCTCTCCGCCCATCTTTGAAACACATGTACTCAACGTCTAGCAACGTGCCGCCGCCGGCTTTAAATCGATTCAGAAGATCTTTCCAGCCTTCTTGATTCTTGAAAACATGACCGAAAAATATATGCCGATGGGTGAGCGGAAAGGTATCTTGCGGTAGTTCTTTTATGCCAAGGATAAAAGCATCTTTCGGAGCTTCTCGCCACTTTCCACCAGGAACGAGCGTGCAACCGGCTAGGCCATATTCCTCATCTTGGAAAATACGCTGCTGGGATTTTTCGACTGTAACTTTGAAGCCAGCGTTCATGAGATCTTTGCAAGCTTGTGGCGTCAAAGGCGCTCTTGCTTCGTTAGGCTTGGTTTCCTCGCGTACCCAGAAGTGTAAAGATGACATCGGAGTTTTGTTTGGACTCGCCATGATGGATTTTGAGGAAGACATCGGACATTATTTATTGGACAAATGACAAAGGTGAAAAGTCATGTGGAACAATTGACGCGGAAGTGGACCGCCCACTGTGAGACCTTTTGTGACGTATATACTGTTTCTAAACGCATGCGCATGATTTGCCCCGTATTTGGGATTACTCTATTTTTGCGTCACCCTCTTTGTAAAATGTCTTCTCTCTTTTTCCCACACACTTATCTTTTTTATTCACCCCATGTAATGTCTGTGCAGTACGGTGGGGATGTGCAGTACGGTGGCGGATGTTCAGTACGGTGGGGGATACCATGATTGCCGTGGGAGGCATCTTGCAGTACGGTGGGGATGTTCAGTACGGTGGGGATACCATGATTGCCGTGGCGGATGTTCAGTACGGTGGGGGATACCATGATGACTGTGGGGATACCATGATTGCCGTGGGAGGCATCATGATTGCCGTGGCGGATATTCAGTACGGTGGGGGATACCATGATGACTGTGGGGATACCATGATTGCCGTGGGAGGCATCTTGGAGTACGGTGGGGATGTTCAGTACGGTGGGGATACCATGATTGCCGTGGCGGATATTCAGTACGGTGGGGGATACCATGATGCCTGTGGGGGATACCATGATAGCCGTGGGAGGCATCATGATTGCCGTGGCGGATATTCAGTACGGTGGGGGGATATCTCTGAGTACGGTGGGGGATGTTCAGTACGGTGGGGGTAAAATATGATCTCATCAACTAAATCATGGTAAATCAGAGACGGGGGCTAAATAATTCTGCTTCAGTAACAATCGTCGAAACTCTCTCCATTTCAAGCGATATTCTTAGCTTCTCAAAGCTCAATGGGATACAAATGGGATACAAGTACTTCGTTTCGCAAATTTTGGTTGATTTCAATACTCAAACTTTCTTGTTTCATTTTTTTCATTACCAAAGTGCTAAAGAGCTACTTTGCAGATTGACGAAAATATCAAAATTTCTTTATACTAAACGGATCTCATGGAATAAAGGCGAATATGTGAAAAAGATGTTTTCACTGTTTAAAAGAACAGCATTTCATGCATAATTTTGCTGTGGCAAATGCAATTTTAACAAGTATTTGCTGGCAAGCTTTTGAAAACTTAAACGAAACAAGATCTTGTACCTTGAGGCTTACAAAAGACGTTGGTTGAAGTGTAACGTAACCTCTCCAATTGTGGCTCCAATAACAATCACACAATTTGTCTTCTTTGAAGAGCTTTACATTGTGGGATGCGTTTATAAGTTGCAAATACTTGTAATATTCATCTTACCAGATTTCAACTAAATACAGTACTAAATGAAACCTCCTACGAAAACAGAGACATTTTCATAAATGTTGATGTCGCTCGTTAAACTTTATCATTCAAGTTAAAATGAATTGTCCAGAGTTTCAGCAATATTTTTGGGTTTTGAGTATCATTCTAATTGTGTAACAAATGGACCGCTAACTCAAGCAATACTTGCTCAATGCACCAAGTAAGGCTAGCAGTTTGAGTGGAGTATCGCTTGAAATGGAGAGAGGCTCGACGATTGTTACTGAAGCAGAATTATTTAGCCCCCGTCTCTGATTTACCATGATTTAGTTGATGAGATCATATTTTACCCCCACCGTACTGAACATCCCCCACCGTACTCAGAGATATCCCCCCACCGTACTGAATATCCGCCACGGCAATCATGATGCCTCCCCACGGCTATCATGGTATCCCCCCACAGGCATCATGGTATCCCCCCACCGTACTGAATATCCGCCACGGCAATCATGGTATCCCCACCGTACTGAACATCCCCACCGTACTCCAAGATGCCTCCCACGGCAATCATGGTATCCCCACAGTCATCATGGTATCCCCCACCGTACTGAATATCCGCCACGGCAATCATGATGCCTCCCCACGGCAATCATGGTATCCCCACAGTCATCATGGTATCCCCCACCGTACTGAACATCCGCCACGGCAATCATGGTATCCCCCACCGTACTGAACATCCCCACCGTACTGCAAGATGCCTTCCCTACGGCAATCATGGTATCCCCCACCGTACTGAACATCCGCCACCGTACTGCACATCCCCACCGTACTGCACAGACATTACATTTTTACTTCACTTTCAGATTTTGTTGTACTGTTTTGTTTTGGTTTCTTTTATTAGAGTGGGCAAAGGTTTTCCAACAAAAACACAGCTTCATGACAAGTTTAATTCAACCCGATAAATTTCATAATGGCTATCTCTAAAATATGGATTATGGAATGATGGAGTGGAATGATGGAATGATGGAATGGAATGATGGAATGGTATCAAAATGCATAAATGCAAAAGAAAAGCAATTTCCAAACACATTGCGACAATATTTTTAATTTTGAAAGTATAATGAAACAAAAACAGAGCCATTCCATATTTTAGAAAAATATGGAATGGCGAATTTTCTCAAAAATTACTCGCTTCTTTTTGCTGAAACCTTCCCCCAAGGGTTGTATATGCCTTACAAACACATCTGAGTAGAAATTAAGAAGATTTGGAGTCGATTGAAGGAATAATAAGGCCATTCCATATTTTAGAAAAATATGGAATGGCGAATTTTCTCAAAAATTACTCGCTTCCTTTTGCTGAAACTTTCCCCCAAGGGTTGTATATGCCTTACAAACACATCTGAGTAGAAATTAAGAAGATTTGGAGTCGATTGAAGGAATAATAAGGCCATTCCATATTTTAGAAAAATATGGAATGGCGAATTTTCTCAAAAATTACTCGCTTCTTTTTGCTGAAACCTTCCCCCTAGGGTTGTATATGCCTTACAAACACATCTGAGTAGAAATTAAGAAGATTTGGAGTCAATTGAAGGAATAATAAGGCCATTCCATATTTTAGAAAAATATGGAATGGCGAATTCTCAAAATTACTCGCTTCTTCTTGCTGAAACCTTCCCCCTAGGGTTGTATATGCCTTACAAACACATCTGAGTAGAAATTAAGAAGATTTGGAGTCGATTGAAGGAATAATAAGGCCATTCCATATTTTAGAAAAATATGGAATGGCGAATTTTCTCAAAATTACTCGCTTCCTTTTGCTGAAACCTTCCCCAAGGGTTGTATATGCCTTACAAACACAGAGTAGAAATTAAGAAGATTTGGAGTCGATTGAAGGAATAATAAGGCCATTCCATATTTTAGAAAAATATGGAATGGCGAATTTTCTCAAAAATTACTCGCTTCCTCTTGCTGAAACTTTCCCCCAAGGGTTGTATATGCCTTACAAACACATCTGAGTAGAAATTAAGAAGATTTGGAGTCGATTGAAGGAATAATAAGGCCATTCCATATTTTAGAAAAATATGGAATGGCGAATTTTCTCAAAATTACTCGCTTCTTTTGCTGAAACCTTCCCCTAGGGTTGTATATGCCTTACAAACACATCTGAGTAGAAATTAAGAAGATTTGGAGTCAATTGAAGGAATAATAAGGCCATTCCATATTTTAGAAAAATATGGAATGGCGAATTTTCTCAAAAATTACTCGCTTCTTTTTGCTGAAACCTTCCCCCAAGGGTTGTATATGCCTTACAAACACATCTGAGTAGAAATTAAGAAGATTTGGAGTCAATTGAAGGAATAATAAGGCCATTCCATATTTTAGAAAAATATGGAATGGCGAATTTTCTAAAAATTACTCGCTTCTTTTGCTGAAACCTTCCCGCTAGGGTTGTATAAGCCTTATAAACACACCCGAGTAGAAATTATCTCAAAATCGAGAAATACTAGACGGAAGCTTGAAACATGATTCTCAAGGAAGATGCTAATTTCCAAGTTGAGCACTGCTGTACTGGGCGGCCATAACCACTGTGGTCTGGTCTGATTGATAATTTGACGGATCCACTTGAAAAATCCAGACTAATGGCGACGCAAATATGCAATCATTCATATCACATTTCTAAATATGGTAGGCTATCTGTAAAACAAGGAATCGTTAAATTATTGATGCAGTGCATAGGTTAACTATGGTAAAACGCACAAATCGAAAGTTTGACATAAATAATGTTCGAATTCGATGACTTGATTTTGCAAGTTTTTCTCACTCGCATATATACTTTAGTTGACCAAAAAAATACCAACTTTCACAACTCCTTCAATCTACTCCAAACCAAACCTTGATTATTTATTCTCAGATGTGTTGGAAAGTTTTATTTTACCCCTGGATGAAGGTTTCAGGATAAAGAAGCAAGTAATTTTTGAAAAACTTCGCCATTCCATATTTTTCTAAAATATGGAATGGCCTTATTATTCCTTCAATTGACTCCAAATCTTCTTAATTTCTACTCAGATGTGTTTGTAAGGCATATACAACCCTAGGGGAAGGTTTTAGAAAAACAAGCGAGTAATTTTTGAGAAAATTCGCCATTCCATATTTTTCTAAAATATGGAATGGCCTTATTATTCCTTCAATTGACTCCAAATCTTCTTAATTTCTACTCAGATGTGTTTGTAAGGCTTATACAACCCTAGCGGGAAGGTTTCAGCAAAAAGAAGCGAGTAATTTTTGAGAAAATTCGCCATTCCATATTTTTCTAAAATATGGAATGGCCTTATTATTCCTTCAATTGACTCCAAATCTTCTTAATTTCTACTCAGATGTGTTTGTAAGGCATATACAACCCTAGGGGGAAGGTTTCAGCAAAAAGAAGCGAGTAATTTTGAGAAAATTCGCCATTCCATATTTTTCTAAAATATGGAATGGCCTTATTATTCCTTCAATTGACTCCAAATCTTCTTAATTTCTACTCAGATGTGTTTGTAAGGCATATACAACCCTAGGGGAAGGTTTCAGCAAAAAGAAGCGAGTAATTTTGAGAAAATTCGCCATTCCATATTTTTCTAAAATATGGAATGGCCTTATTATTCCTTCAATTGACTCCAAATCTTCTTAATTTCTACTCAGATGTGTTTGTAAGGCATATACAACCCTAGGGGGAAGGTTTCAGCAAAAACAAGCGAGTAATTTTTGAGAAAATTCGCCATTCCATATTTTTCTAAAATATGGAATGGCCTTATTATTCCTTCAATTGACTCCAAATCTTCTTAATTTCTACTCAGATGTGTTTGTAGGGCATATACAACCCTAGGGGGAAGGTTTCAACAAAAAGAAGCGAGTAATTTTTGAGAAAATTCGCCATTCCATATTTTTCTAAAATATGGAATGGCCTTATTATTCCTTCAATCGACTCCAAATCTTCTTAATTTCTACTCAGATGTGTTTGTAAGGCATATACAACCCTTGGGGGAAAGTTTCAGCAAAAGGAAGCGAGTAATTTTTGAGAAAATTCGCCATTCCATATTTTTCTAAAATATGGAATGGCCTTATTATTCCTTCAATCGACTCCAAATCTTCTTAATTTCTACTCAGATGTGTTTGTAAGGCATATACAACCCTTGGGGGAAGGTTTCAGCAAAAAGAAGCGAGTAATTTTTGAGAAAATTCGCCATTCCATATTTTTCTAAAATATGGAATGGCTCTGTTTTTGTTTCATTATACTTTCAAAATTAAAAATATTGTCGCAATGTGTTTGGAAATTGCTTTTCTTTTGCATTTATGCATTTTGATACCATTCCATCATTCCATTCCATCATTCCATCATTCCATCTCCATCATTCCATAATCCATATTTTAGAGATAGCCGTAGCCTTACTAAGGCTACGCCCTGTGGTACGAAAAGGAAACAATTTTCCTGCGGCGCCGCAAGCTTATTTTGACTGTTTCATGGTCTCTGCGGAGGCACATTTCACACTTAATCTTTGCCCTCAATCAGGGCGACTTCAAAAAATTTAGGCCGTCGCGACCACTTTGTCTCTGCGCTGCTCGTCACAGAAGACGAGTTGCACGATATCCAATATAATTCATTTCAACAACAAGTAAGAGTTCAGGAACAGAATTATGATGAGTTTATTTTTCTAACTTCCATCGTTCAGCTGAAATTCTTGACTAATGTAACAATACCCTCAACCAGGGCGACACCCCTCTACAATACCCAAAACCCGAGCTAGAAAAATGGCAAAACCCGTTACCCGTTAAATATACTTGACCGAAAACCCACACGTTTTTTCGGAGAAACCCGAAAACCCGAAGGCGAAATCGGCCAAACCCGCAACCCGTGAAATCCCAAAGCCCCCCCACCTTGGCACTTATTTCAAAAGTTACATTAAAGAAGAGGCACTCTGTATTTAGAATGTCATGAACATGCAGTCTAATATTCAGTCTAATATTCGGATGAACCGGTTGCTGTTGAATTCTTCTTTGCAAGAACCTGCACGACTATCAAAGCCGAACCAGCCTAATGCCTAAAGCGCAGCTCAATCCTGAGCGAGACGCTTATCGTTCGAGAGAGGGTACTTAAATATTCCCTTTGATGTTCTCGGCTCGCCCCCGAAAAGAGACGGGAAACAACGGGAAACAAGTACTCTACTGCTGAAATACGACGGAAAAATCAGATTGAAATAGGGATTATCAGTGAGAAAAACGCAGAAACTCAACTTCAGTACAGAGCAATGAAAAAAAAAACGTAAAATTGTCTAATTTTTTATTTGTTTCAACAATGTCTTATCTACAATTTTCAAATTCTATAAGTATAACATTCCTCAAAGGGCAACGAACTACACTTGAATTCCTTCTGCGATTCGCAATATAACTTCTCTTTTTATAGCGTTATAATCTTTCAGACACTGTTATCTATGCACAGTTATATAATGCTAGTATAGCTGAATTAATCAATATTATAATATACAGTATATTTTGCTCGTATTCGCAGCTACATCGCTCACCGAATGTGTAGTTTTCTTCAGGGTACTTGTAACGTCTTTTTCTTCTTTACTCTTCTTCTAACGTATGAATGAATGTTATTTTTTTCATTTTTCCTGAGATTTGCGTCATTTCAGTTTGTACCAGTCGATTATGGTCCAGTCGAACTTCTTACTTCTTCTTGTGTCCTCCGTCAGCGCCGACTCCCCAGGTTTCCCCATCGCAGCACTCTCCACCGACTACTTTTGACTCATGGTGTACTATTGGTGCTTGGTGGTAAACATTAGGTGGTGTGGACACATGAACTGGTGGGGCAGCTGGCCCGGCGTGAACTACAGGCACAGATGCTGGCATATGGACGTATGGTGTGTGTGGGCCAATGTGGCGGATGGGAGCATGAGAGTTGACATGAACTTGAGGTACGTGTGGTGGGACATGGATTGGTGGTCGGTGGATTCCCAAATGAACTGGTGGAGCATTTGGTCCAATGTGTACTGGAGGTGAATGGCTGTGTACATATGTGGTGTGGTCATGAGCTTCATGGAAATCACCATCATCATGTCCGAAATCACCTCCGTGTCCGAATCCAACATCTCCACCATGTCCGAATCCAATATCTCCACCATGTCCGAATCCAACATCTCCACCATGACCGAAGCCAATATCTCCACCATGTCCGAATCCAACATCACCGTGTCCGAAACCAACATCTCCGCCATGTCCAAAGCCGATTTCTCCGCCATGTCCGAATCCAGCATCTCCGCCATGTACAAATCCACCGTCTCCACCGTGTCCAAATCCGATGTCTCCACCGTGTCCGAAGCCAGCATCTCCGTGTCCAAATCCATGGCCAAATCCTATATCTCCGTGGCCGAATCCATGGCCGAATCCACCGCCATCAAAACCATGACCATCTCCGCCGATGTCGAATCTCTTTTTCGCCTTTTTCGCGGACTTTTTCACAGGCTTACAGTTAGCCGTAACTAAAAGCACAGCAGCGATTATTGCGAACACTTTGGCCATTGTGTCTCGTGTTTGTAGAGCTCCTACCGTGGCAAAAGGGGAGCAAAAATGTACAGTGGAGCCAAAGCTCTGTCTCAGGTCTTAGCTCATTGCAGCTTAACGTCAGTGGTTTGAGGTCAATAGTTCAGTGAGCAACGCATGAAAACCATGCCTCTCAGACGGGCAACCATTCTCTATTGACCGATTCAAGACGGGGGCCCATAGACAACACAACGACAACACAACATAGAAATTTCAGACCAAATTCTGCGCAAATTGGATCTGTACCATTAAAAGGCACTAAAAACCAAAATATTGAATTCTGGTCTTTTTAGCGAGGGTACAAAAATTATATAACAAGCGGAGTTTTGTCGTTGGTTTTGCGGTTTAGAAGGGTGTTTGGGTTTTAGGGTTACACGGTTTTGCCTTTATTGTGCCTCGGGTTTTCGATTGTTCCGAAAAATTACGCGGCTTCTCGGCTTTGAAAATCTCATCGGTGAACGGTTTGACGGCATTACGGCATTTTTGGATAATTTTTCAGGTTTTTGATTAAGATTTTGCATTTTTCAGACTGAATGCCGACTCAGTGATGCTAGAGGTTAGCCCGCAATGAAAGCAAAAATTGTCATGGGAGGAAAAGGTCTCAAAAACTTGAAGAGAACATCAAAAGTTGAGTAAAATAGAGTTTTAATAGATTCTGTGCAATATTTGTGAAAACGGAGACTTAACGATAGTGCCATATGGTTTTGTTCAAAATATCGCACGGTTATTACATATGGCATAAGTTGAAAACTGTCAAATTAATTTAGTGTCTTAGATGAGTTTTCAAGCCCTAAGAAGTGCGAATAATCAGTAATTCGTTCAGATATGAAAATTTACACTTTCCAGACTCGTTTGGTTAATCAGGGCTCGGTCAATCGATGATGCACTATACTGGAATCTGTCCAACCTCTCTCTATATCAGAACAAGAAGCACTTTCAATGCTACATTTGATTATCGATTCTCTCTGGATCTTTCCATCGAGGTCCATTACAAAGGGTACGCTAATTTTAATAAGCAGCTGCTTAATAAGCTACTATAGGGCAAGACTAAACTTAACATTAAGCAATGTGCGGGCTCAATTGAATTGCTGTAAGCAACTAAGAAGTCAAACAACCAAGATGCAACATTCTTGTCAAAGTATTATGTTAGTGTTAAAAGATATAAAGCCTTTGGGGAACGTATTTTTACTTATTGTCTTCCAAAAGTCTTGCGTTGTGGGTCTAACAGTTGATGGTTTTGACCAGCGAAGTCAGGAGTGGTTGTTAGGCACAAAAAATTTTAAGCAATTTTGAGGGCTGAAATGTCCAAAATTTTAAACAACCTTGAGGGCTGGATAAAAGTCTAATTCCTTGTTTAAAAAAAGTGTAGTTAATTGCAACCAGTCTTTCACTTTCATCCTTACTCATACTTTTTGGCACCTTTAATTACCAGAGGGTTTTTAACTACTGCTAGAAAATACTTAGCCTTTGCTTAAATACACGTTTTTTATTTTTGTTAGAGCAACATTTGTAAGAAGTGTCAGTTTGTAATTTGGGTAAAATTTTTCTGCTTTTTTAAACTACTCGAGCTAAATGCCAAAAGAGTCTCACAGGTTAAAGCCTTTGCCTGGAAACACACTGTAAACTTTATTTTGAGAAGGTTAGGGGGTGACATGGTGGTGAGAAATTGTTCTGAAAATAGGAAACATGCAGGGTTATTAGAGTTAATATTGAAACCAAGTGTTCTTTCTTAAGTATTCATACAACAGCCTGTATAGACATCACCAGCATTGGAAACTTTTCTTCGTCCCCCATCATAAAATAGAACCACAGTCAAAGTTTATATCAAATTGTTTATGCACCCACGAATGATTTATCTACCGATGCGAGTGCCTTCTTTGCAAATCATCCAATTCATGCCTTGTAAGAGGCCTATTTTACTGATACATTTCTAGGGGATAGGGCATGACTAACTTAGACATAGCAATGTTTTAAAGCTTGAGTATTTCTCTTTCAGGAATAAGTTGATTCAGGTGATCACGATTGCTTTGAAGGGTGATTGATTGTGTGACTGTTTGACTAACTGTGTGACTGTTTTGCTTGATTGGCGCGATTGACTGATTGGATTGATTTAATTTGATTCAGATGATCACGATTGCTTTGAAGGGTGATTGATTGTGTGACTGTTTGACTAACTGTGTGACTGTTTCGCTTGATTGGCGCGATTGACTGATTGGATTGATTTACGTTGATTCAGATGATCACGATTTCTCGAAGGGTGATTGATTGTGTGACTGTTTGACTAACTGTGCGACTGTTTTGCTTGATTGGCGCGATTGACTGATTGGATTTATTAAATTTGATTCAGATTATCACGATTGCTTTGACAGGCTGATTGATTGTGTGACTGTTTCTGTTTGACTAACTGTGTGATTGTTTGGCCTGATTGGAGCGATTGACTGATTCGGCTACTAACTTTTTAATATAATTGGAGTCTTTTAGGGAGGTATGATGGGAAATATGTAGTTCTTCGGTATTGAGTTGTAGCTATTAACCGTCTTGTTCTTGAAAGAGATAAACTTAGATTTTCTATCTTAAGTTTGTTCCTTTTTAGTGGCTGTTGTTGGGGAAGTCTTGAAGGGGAAGAACCGCAAGAAAGGAAGAGGAAAGACT